>JABXJD010000058.1:1622500-2112500 GCA_013375575.1 Percina caprodes
TGAACTCCGTCGGAATTTCCAAACTCCTGTTTTTTCCAGCAGTGATTTTTGTTGCTTCCTTCAGCTTCTTTTGAAACTAATTTTCTTCTGGCCGAGAATCAAAACAAACACCTCCAACGTGCTGTTGTGAGTCGCGTTGAAAATTACATCATGGCAGTTACTGGCTGCGTAGCTATGGTGACCAGCCACGCTGAGGTCTCTCAATCTGCAATGGAAAACGGACGCAGAGTGCGTCGAGTCGAGTCGAGTAGAGACGAGGCGAGGCAAGGCGAGGCGAGTCGAGTCGAGCTGTTACCATCAGTGGAAAAACGCCATTAGAGAGGAGAGGAGAGGAGAGGAGAGAGGAGGAGGAGGAAGTGAAGGGAAGGCTGAGGAAGGGTGAGTGTCCAACATTTATTATTTTACTCTTAAAGTCTCTGAGACCGTGTGTGTGTGTGTGTGCGTGTGTGTGTGTGTGTGTGTGTGTTTGTCTGTGTGTGTGTGTGTGTGTGTGTGGTGATTTAAGTTAACGTAGCAGCATGTGGTTAGGAACTTCCTGTCAGTTACTTCCTGTTCCGGACTCGTGTTCCAGTGTGTTTCCTCTAAATGTGCTGAGCTCCCAGTCAGTGTTCCCGTTGTTCCTCTCAGACTGACTTCAGATCAGAAGATGATTGATTTGGAGGAAGAGGAGGACGGAGCAGAGTCTGGAGTAGCCGGCTGTCTGTCTCTGAAGAGGGACCGGTCCAGAGATCCTCCTCCAGACCTCAGTGATGAACCTGGACCCTCAGACACAAAGTAAGAGACTGTTTTACTGTCAGCTGACCTGATGAAGTGAAGGCTGACGTGGAGGGGGGGAATGATTACATTACATCTAATTTCAGACTCTCACCAATAAATTGTCTAGGTGTATATTATGTTTTCCGTGTTGAGTTAGTTGCCCTGATGCTCCTTCCTGCCCCAGGGGCAAAAGAAAGCTACAGCTCAGGGGAATGGAGAGAAAATGTGTGTTTTCTCAGCTTTAAAGAAGTCATGTGACCTCTGTGTTGGTCAGACAGATTCAGTACTGGGCTTAAATGAAAGCCTAAAAGGTCCCCTTCCCAACGCTACCCCGCACCATATTATAGAACACTGACTATCCCCCCACCATGATCCTGAACCAGATCTAGAATATATTTAACATAGGGGGTTATGTTTATGAGCTGGAACAACGTGATGTCTCTACCCCCTGCTCTGCTATCAGGACTGGTCTAGTACTAGGGTGTATACCCTGTTAAAAAAATTGAGAGCATTGTCCCTCGATGATACCGATCACCCCCTGGCTCATGGAATAATAATAAATTCAAAGCATGGAATCTGTTATATATTTTTTTTTACTTTATTGCCCAAATTGAACATTACAGGCAATTTTAGCAACGCAATACAATACAGTGCACTTAAACTTTTTTTTTTCCTTCCTTCAAATCAACATAAAAAAATAAATTAAAAATAAATAAATTAAAAAATTAAAAATAAAAACACATACATAAAAGGGTCACCCTGTGTTGAGCTTCGTTCAACAACCATATTGACTACATAGAGGCAGGATAAATACACCATTGCACATTAGTATGTTTAAATTATTCCAAATCCAGGCCTAGAATGACAGGAGTCCATCTTTTCACAAACACAGGTACCTTCAGCTGTAAAATAGCAGTCATATTTTCCATTGTGTGGACCTGTTTAATTTTTTGTTTCCACTGGGCTACTGTAGGGGGGCCAGGCCTCATCCAATTAATAGTAATCATTTTTCTTTGTCTTCTTTGTCATTAACAATATATGTAGCATGTAACTCTGGTCCTTAGAAAGCAAGTCTTCAGGTATTCTCTCCAATAAGAAAACAAGGGGTCCAAGGGGAAATCCATCTTGAAGATTTTGTCCACTTCCTCTTTAATGTCTTTCCAGTATGTCTGCAACACTGGACAGTCCCAGAATATGTGGGTATGGTCTCCCACCCTACCACCGTTTCTCCAGCAAGTGTTGGGGGTGTTGTTTTTAAACATTGAAACCTTAAGAGGGGTCCTAAAGAATCTCATCTTCAACTTCCAATCAAATTCTTTCCACATTGGACTTCCAATCCCTTTATGACTCTCCTCACATATATCTTCCCATGTATCGTCATCTATAATTGTATTGAGTTCCAGTTCCCATTCACTTTTACTGTGGAAGGTATTGTCTGATGTGTCTCTCATAAGACTTTGATAGATATGTGATATTTGGTGCTTTGTTGAAACCAGTTGTTGAGAAATATGTATAAAATATCGTTCAACACTAGTTGGATCTTTTTTAAGACTAGCCCCATCCGTGTGGTTTGTGATGTAGTGTCGTATTTGTAGATATCTATACAAGTCATTTGAGGGCAAGCCAAACTTTTCTTGAAGTTGTGAGAATGATTGCAATGTATTGTTCTCAAACAACTGATTTATAATAACCAGCCCATTTTCTGCCCACCGTCTGTATGCTAAGTCCGTCACTGATGGGAGGAACTCAATGTTTCCAGGAATGGGCATGGCCCTCGAAAGAGCTATAGACCCCTTTAATTGCTTCTGGGCACTGTTCCACACCTTTAATGTGTGCTTGACCCAGATGTTATTAATTCCTATTTTTTTCTGAGCCTGCTGACTAAGAAATGGAAGAGTAGATATTGGTATCCCTTTCAAGGAGTTCTGTTCGATGGATAGCCACCCATTTTCTTCATCTTTGGTTACCCATGCCACTATTGCTTTGAGTTGGGCTGCCCAATAATACATTTTAAAGTTAGGTAGACCCAGGAAGAAAAGGGGTTCTTCCCTGCCATCAGTATTTTTAGACGTATTCTGGGTCTTCTATTTTGCCAGATAAATTTTGATATGCGTTTTTTGAGAAGCTTAAGTGTTGATTGTGGTATTTAAATAGGCAGAGATTGAAATAGGAAAAGAAGTCTGGGTAGAATATTCATCCTGACTGACTCTATTCGGCCAAAAAGTGATAAAAGCAGCAAATCCCACCTATTTATATCTTGTTTAATCTCTTTGATTAGTTTGTTGTAATTGGAAGGATAAAGCTGGTGTTGGTGTCAGAATAACACCCAGATATCTAAATCCCTGTTTGGATTTCCTAAAGGATACCAATTCATCTAGTTGCTGGGGACATTCACCACTTATCATCATTACTTCCGATTTGTTGGTATTTATTTTATATCCTGACACTGCACTGTATTTATCTAAACTATTTAAAAGTGCAGGAATAGAAACCCTGGGATGCTCTAAGAATAACAAAATGTCATCAGCAAACAGAGTTAGTTTGTGTTGAACCAATCCCTCATCAAGAATACCCAGCATGAGGGGATTTGACCTTATTAATTCTGCTAATGGCTCTATGCTTAAGGCAAACAAAGAAGGAGACAAAGAATCACCCTGGCGGGTGCCCCGTCCCAATGGATAAAAATTGGAGCAATGTCCATTTACTCTTACTCTAGATTTAGGGTTTTTATAAAATATGCAAATCCATTTAATAAATGTGTCATTGAAGCCCATATATCTGAGAGTCTGCTGGAGGAAAGTCCAATCAACCCTATCGAATGCCTTCTCAGCATCTAAGCCGAGAAGCATTGAAGGGGTGTTCCTTTTGGCTGCAATAGATTGCAAGTTTAAAGCCCTCCTGACGTTGTCCGCGTCTTGTCAATTATTAATAAAACCAGTCTGATCTGGTTTTACCATTTTATGTATGACTTTTTGTATTCGTTTTGCTATAATTGAGGTAAGGATTTTAAGATCAACGCACAGGAGGCTGATTGGGCGGTATGAAGTACATTGGATCGGGTCCTTGTTTTCTTTGTGAATGACGCTTATTATTGCTTCTGACTATGATCCAGGCGGGTCTCCCTTCTTTAATGCATAGTTATAAACCCTACACAAGATTGGGGTCATATCTTCAATAAATGCTTTGTAATATTCTCCTGGGAAGCCATTCGTTCCTGGGGATTTGTTATTTTTGAGTTTTAGGATATTGTCCCTGATTTCTTGTTCTGAAATTGGCAGAGACAACATGTCGGTCTCTTCTGATGTTAATTTTGCCAATTTGATGGATTGAAAAAAATACTCCATCTTGTCTTTTTTGTGTGGATCCACCTGTTCCTCGTATAACTTTCTATAGTATGAGGCGAAAGCCTCTGCAATATCAATAGGTAGTGTTAAGATTTTGTCACTCTCTGTGCTTTTAATTTTGTGAACTGTCCTACTATTTTGCGCCTTCCGCAGCTGAAAAGCCAACAAGCGGCTTGCTTTGTTACCCATTTCGTAATATTTTCTATTTATGAATCTTAACGCTCCCTCTTTTTTTGTTAGAAGGTGATCCAGTTTTTCCTCGCCTCCTTCAGCGAATGCAATACTTCTTGTTTCTTAGATTGGTGATGTTCTGTTTCTAGCTGCTTAATTTTTTTCTCTAGCTCCTCTTGTTGACCTAGCCTTTGTTTTTTTCAATCTAGAAGAAATGGCAATAATACGGCCCCTCATCACAGCCTTAGCCCCTTCCCACAAAGTTATTGGAGAAACGGTGTCATCCTCATTTTCCTTAAAATAGTTAGTTCATTCCTCGTGTATTTCTTGTTTAATTAAATCATCATTTAACAGTGAGACATTAAGCCTCCAGTATTTAAATGTTTTTGTGGGCCCTATATTTATTTTTAAGGTGACTGGAGCATGATCTAATATGGTGATTGGCTCTATTTTACACTCAATAACCCTGTAGAGATCCGGTCCTGATAACAGAAACAAGTCCAACCTTGAGTAGCTGCCATGTACTTGTGACATGAAGGTAAAATCCCTCTCTTTGGGATGTAAGCACCGCCACACGTCTACTATGCCCAGTTCCCTCATCATTGCCTGCAGTGTATTGGATTTTCTAGATACTGAGCCCAACTCTGCAGGTAACCTATCCATATTTTGTCTCAGGACACAATTAAAATCACCTCCTATTAACACAACCCCAGTTCCTGTGCTTGCTATTAAAGTTGCTATGTCTTTAACAAAGTCAGGACAATCTTCGTTTGGGGCATATAGATTGAGCAGTGTTACTTTTGTGCCGCTGATATCCCCCTTTACCGTGACATATCTACCATCTTTATCTTTGACTGTTTCTGAATGATTGAAGTACACTGAGTTATTAAAATGGATGGCCACTCCCCGTTTTCTCCCCTTTTCAAAAGAGGAGCTGAATACCTGATCCACCCATTCTCTTTTAAGCTTTAAATGCTCTTTTTCTGACAGATGGGTTTCTTGGATCATTGCTATAGAGCAATGTAGTTTTTTAAGTTGGCTAAATATTTTCTTCCTCTTTATTGGGTTGCCTAGGCCCTTAACATTATAGCTGATGAAATTCAGACTATTCAGACTCGTTATATGGACATAATTGGCGCTTATCCTTCCACATACTCATGGCACTCCTACTCGACATTTTAGCACATCTGTCAAATCTATACAGGAAACCCAGGATGACCGTAACCATTCAAACATAAAATAGAATGTCTAACTATATGAACAATACACTTCCACATACCCCCATGGCTTACCTTAGGCTCACTGAAAAATAATAGAACGACCCCTAAGCTAAGCAAACCATGGCCCGGTGTAGCCTGGGCAGAGGATGGTGACAGTTCCTCTGAGGGATTCACACCAAGTGTCTTAGCTGCTGTCGTCCAGCTCGTGGAGCGGTGGCTGCTCATTGCGCGTTGTGTCTCACAGTTCAGCTGAGTTCCGTCCAATGAGAAAAAAAAAAGGCAAATAATAATCCTTACGCTAGGCATATCCAGAAATATCCGGAGAGAAATAACCTCGGTGTTGACTCCACACCTACTCGAAGAGGGCCGCAAGATCCACCGAAGGCAACACTCCCGCTGCACCTCCACCACGTCTCTTGCCCATAACATTCCACCTGTAGCGGGACATCTCGCCCTCCATCTGCGCTCTTTCGTCGACTTTTGGATGTATGTTGTAGTTCGCCAGGACTGGAAGAGCCTCTGTGAGCGTGGGGTAGGTCTGTTCCCCCGTTTCCATGGTCATTTTCAGTTGCGCCGGATACAGGCACTTGGCTTTGATGTTCTTTTTCTTTAATTGTTTGACGACCTCCCGCATTTGTGTTCTCTTTCTTTGCAGTTCCGGAGAGTAGTCGTGGTCAAAGTATATTTGCTCGTCTTTGTATATTAGTTTTTGGCTCCATGCTTGTCAAAGGATCTTGTCTTTGACTGCGTAGTCCAGAAACCTGACTACTAAAGACCTAGGAATGGCCTTGGGGTCTCTCGGTTTGGACACTGTAGAGCGATGTGCTCTCTCTATTTGCACAATCACGTCAGGCATTGGTTTAAGGACAGATTGAATCAGCTCCTTGACAAATGCCTGTACATCTCTCCCCTCGATACCCTCAGGCACCCGGTAGATTCTCAGATTGTTTCGTCTTGTTCTATTCTGTAAATCCTCACATCTAGCTGTTAGGTCCATCTCTCGGCGTAATAGATAGCATATAGCTCTCCCGTACCTTCTTCCATTATCTTCAACAGAACCTATCCGGTCTTCCGCCTCCATAGTTCTTTTCTCTAGCTTTGTCATTTCACCTTTCAGGTCTTCCATTGAGGTTTCCAGCTTCTTCAGAGATAATTTTGTCTGACTGTGCCCTTCCCGGTTTTCTGACCTTAGCTTTTCTAGCTCGGCTAGTATTTTGGATTCTGGGCTAGCGCTATCTTTGCTAGCATCTTGGGTTGATTTTAAATTATTGTTCTTCTCCTTCGATGCATCCTGCTTAGTTGCAGGTCGGTTTCTAGAAGACGTTGCCATTGTAGAGCCGGGTTTCTCTTAGTTTGTAAGGTTATGTAGTATTTGGTTGGACGGAGCTCAACTTCTAGGTTGCTGCTTACAGCATGGCGTCACCGGAAGTCTAGTTTAAAACTTTTAAAGCCAACCTAATAACAAGTGTGGCTTTTATCCAGGATTGAGTCTCTACATGTACATCCAGTTAAAGGGTACAGGCATGGAGACTGAAGTTCAGTAAAAAAACTCATGCCAATAAAGATGGTGAATGTGTGTTTCCATCCAACGGCTTTAAAGCCAATAAAAACCTTTTGTTGGAGTTTCTTTTTAATTGATTTTGACATAGATTTTATGGTAAAATCTACAAGAAACAGTTGAAGGTGTTCAGGATTTTGCAAAGTATGCCGTGATTAACCTAAGCCTCATAGTGACGAGTATATTGTAGTGTAAAGAGAAGTACTTCCACTCTTGGTTATGGGTAACCAGAGTCCACAGTCCCATGATCCTGTTGGGCCCTTGGTGGATGAGATGGTAAAGACATATGGTTCTGTCTGTATAGAGCGACCTTATTGGTCAAAACAGTTTGGGTTTCCAAAATTTGTTACTGCACTCTGGCAACGTTTGCGTGGGGCAGCAGTTCATAATCTGCTATTTTATCTACTTTTATTATATAACTTATTATTATTATATAACTGTTTTTCACTGCCCTTCCTTGTTTCATTTCTTGTACTGCACTGTAACATGCCTTTTTCATTTGCAACCAGGGCTTAATGGGTAGTATGGGGATTGGGTAGACATGCTGATGGGATGCAAACAGAGGTTATCTCTACAACAATAAGGTGCTGCTGGGATTTGAGCCCAGGATCTCCTGTTTACTAGACAGGCACTTTAACCAACTAAGCCACAGCACCTCCATGAGTAGCTGTAATGTTAAGTCTTAATTTGTATTTTACCTTGAATGCGCTAAATATACAGTATACTGACTGGCAGTGTTGGGAGTAACGTGTTACAAAAGTAACGCAAACACAGTAATATAATCCTTTTTATAGGTCTCTCCCTTCAGCAGTCTGAGAACGCCAGCCCACTCCTGCGTAGCGTGAGCGTGTCAGCTGAGGTTTATTCAGTTTCCATGTAATGTTATGGTCTACCGTTTTACAGAGGAGAATGGCCCCACTGGTTTGAGATTTGGCATATATTTGGGCCTTTCTTGAAGAAATGTGAATAGTATGTGCTTTATATGAGTTATAATGTTAATTATGTTTATTTTTGCATATAGGAGAACTATTTTAGACACACAAATGCTTGTGTAGCATTGCTGTGGGTGTAATATCAATAAATATGACATTATTATGTTGCTTATTGGCATAAGTTAATGTCATAAGGGCAAAAGCGTCTGGACTTTCTTTGAAAAAATGCATGTATTTTGTCAACTTTATAAGTTATAATGATTATTTCTTCACAGTGTGACTCCCAAGACATATGAGAAGTGTTTTAGAGAGTAAAATGGCTTAGGTTTTACTGCTCTGTGTGTGATATCAATACATATCTGGAAGATTCATGTTCCGTTTTATTTATTCATTTGTCTTCAAGGTCCTACAACCATTTTTAACATTCAAGTGTCCTCACTGCAACCCAAATATTCTAATAATCCAGTTTGTCCTGAAAAAAAGGATGTTCATATCTTAACTGTAGACAACAGGGTTGATGTTTTACAAGCTTTTTTATCAAATACATCCAGACGGACAATGACCTGTAAAAATGGCCTTAGGGTTCAGAGGGTTAAAGAGATGTATACCATGTCTAGTTATTAGTGTAGTAGAGTTAACAATTCCATTCGCCATTGGGGGCTAACTTGTCATTTGGAATGGTGGTTTCCATTGGTAGCATGAGCGCCATCTATTGGTGCTATTCCACGGACTTCAGGGTGGACTCTTACACACTTTCACCAGTCTGCTGTAGCCTGCTTCATGGTAAGTCACATATACTGAGCTCCCCTGTTATAGTTAGGTCAATGTGTTCATTGTGATAATACGTTAGTATGCATATAGTGTATCTACATGGGAGGTCACACACTTTATATAAGAGACCCGTTTTGTTTGGTTTCTTTTGTTTTAGCCTAAATGAAAAAGCTCACCACGTTGTGCTAGCTTGCTAGTCTGGTTAGCCTAGCTTGATAACCTAACTTTATGATACAACCGTGGCAACAGTAAATTGAATAATTTCTGTTTTCATTTTAACAAACTGGAGCTCTTTATGGTGACGATTGTGATTGTGTTTCTGTTCTGCTATTTACCAGGTACAGTTTCCTACTTTTATGATTTAATACTAGAATCTTGTTAATATCCTGTGTAGTACTGTTGACCAGTCTGCTGTAGCCTGCTTCATGCTAACTGGAGCTCTTTATGGTGATGAATGTGATTGTGAAACACATATGGGACTGACTACTATCAGTAACAGGGATTTCATGAATCACTTCATAATCTGCCTGGAAACAGGCCTTCTCTTGAACGTGAACGAAGACGCTTCTAAAGTAAGTTTTATCTTGATGCTTGAAGTGTTATTTAGGCTTTTTATCTGCTCTACCTTTTACCGGACAGCAGGGGCACGGAGCAGTGTAGAGCGGCCGTTAGGGAGGACTCCTCCTCCATGTTTGGCTCCATTTTGAAATGGCTGTAAAAACTTAATGTTGGATCTTTATGATGCATTGAAATGTTAACAGGTGGATTTCTGTTAATAACAAACACAACTATAGTCAATAGAAAAAGAAAAAATACATAGGAAAAGCCGTCTTGGTTCATCTTTCCACTGTTCCGACAATCACCACTCTGGTCTAGTTGGAAAAGAAAGGATCTGAACTAAAAGGATGTTACTCTTTAACTAAAAGATTATGACAAGTCAGACACTTAGAATAATAATCTGAGTCTGTCAACAGCAACATCAGAACTTTTAGTGGACGCTAACTTTACCTTTTATTTAGGACTTTAAACAGAGACACAACAGGAAGAATAAATCCATCAAATCAAGTCCTAAATAATCAGCATGTGGCCTTGTTTTATTTCATGTAGTTTGCATGTAGTTGTTCCACATTCATAAATAATTCATAAATCAGCTGTTTGACCTGGTCTGTTTCCTGCTGCTCCATCATTCTTTAGTGTCCACTGGAAACAGGTTGCTTTCCTTTTGTATAACATCATCAGTGTCTTTGCTTTTAGTCTGAAGAGACTTCAGATTTAAAACCACATTCAGTCATAGAAAATACAAAGAATATGAAATGAAAAATTACCAAATTAGAGAACTATGTTAAACTACCAAACAACAATAACTGGAGAGAATAAAATTAAACATAGCCAACTTATAGTATGTAGCTAATGATTAGAGGAATGCTTGGATCAATTTTAGATTATTTTTTTATTTTTTTATTTAACCTTTATTTAACCAGGAATAAATATAGTCTAGTCTAGTTATAGTAACTTTTTTTCCAAGGAGTCCTGGCCAAGACAGGCGGCAATAAGTTTCAAAATACATTAAAGACACGACCATGGTTGCATACTACACCACAAATCTCTATAGATACTACAACACAAACAAGACATTACACTTAACATTAGCTGATGCAGACACACAACTTAAAGGGCACCTAGTTATTAAAAGCAATTACACTGTTCAGTCAGAGTTGACTTTTAAAGGTTTTAAACCTAATTTGACCTAGAGTCCAAATTCAGGCCTTCCACACATTGATGGTTAAACCATGGACCAAATCGCTGTGTAGTCTCACAATGCTAAAACGTTTTGTGTGCCAACTTTTGGCAGTTTTGGATATTTAAAGGGTTCAAAAATTAGTTCAAATGTTAAAACTATTAGTACTGGAGCAGCCATGCCACGTCAAGACCCAAATGAGAAAGCAGCCCGGAGAAGTACTATACTGAACATTGCTTAAAAATGTTGAGATTCTGTTCATCCTAAAGTCCTTAAACATGTATTTTCTAAATTATAGAAGAGATCACGTGACCGGTGTTTGCAAGGGTTGCTCAGAGCTGAGGCTCTCCATCCTCCTCTGCATGTTACAATGAAAAAACAGGTCATTCTTTCTTATTCAACATCAATCATTTTATTTGTTACCACAGTTATTCAAGCACAGAAGTCTTCCAACATGGTGACAGCTATCACGGCAACTGATGCTAACGCGGACCTACACTTGGAGAACGTTGTAGCCTAGAAAGGTCCTGGAAAAGCAACAGATAGGAAATCTGCATTGATGACCAGAAGAAATTTGAGTTTAATCTAGCCGAAATGGAGGACAGATTGAGATACAACAATGTGTGCATTATTGGACTGAAAAAGACAACCCTGTTGGATCCTACAGAAACAGCTGCTGGTTTGGATTCCCTCCTTACAGAACAGGGCCACCATCTGGCATTCACTATTGCAATTCTTTTCAGAAATTGCTTTTTATAGTTTCCATTTCTTCCTTTACTTGTTAATCTTACACAAATAAGATAACATGGTAACAGCTAGGGGTGCAAGAGATCATAAAACTCAAGGTCAGGATCACAATTTTGAGTCAAGTATCAGATACATTTTTGGATCTCAGTGGAAAAAATATTATAGTATAGGCAGTTGTGGACTTTCTAACAAAAAACTAATAATTAATGAGAATGTCAGTAACAAACAGTAGAGGGCAGCAATACCCTATTGCAGCAACTAGTCTCCCTAATCCAAAGAAGGAGAATGTGTGTCCTTTGGTAGTGTTTTAATCCAAACACGTTCTTTTTCCTAATCTTAAATAGTCGTTACTGCTGGTCAGCCTTCAATGTGGAGAGAAGATCAGAATATAACAACACAGCTACCAGGGCATGAGGAGGAGGAGGACACAACTTGGCTCTGAAACATGTTCACAATGACACAGTGTGAATGAACTGGTGATCTTTAAGGCTATTACTTTGAGAAAAGGTTTCCCCACATTGATCACACCAGTACAGTTTCTCTCCAGTGTGAACACGCTGGTGATATTTAAGGCTATGACTCTGAGAAAACGTTTTCCCACATTGATCACACCAGTACAGTTTCTCTCCAGTGTGAACACGCTGGTGATATTTAAGGCTATGACTCTGAGAAAACGTTTTCCCACATTGATCACACCAGTACGGTTTCTCTCCAGAGTGAACACGCCGGTGCCTTTCAAGGTTCCCACTCTGAGAAAACATTTTCCCACATTGATCACAGCTGTATGGCTTCTCTCTGGTGTGAATGCGTTGATGTATTTTTAGCTGACTCTGTTGTATGAAAGCTGCCCCACATTGATCACAGCTGTATGGCTTCTCTCCAATGTAAAATCTCTGATGAATCTTTAAATATGCAGATGTTTTGAAGGATTTGTTACGGTGGTGACATTTGGGTCCCTCTCCTCTCCGTTTCTATAGCAACAAACAAACAGAAAGAGTTAGTAAACAACCTTCTTTAAACCCTGGACTTTCTCTTACTCACAATTTTAATTTTTAAATTTTATAATAATTTATGACAAAATGAAGGAAAATATTGATGACATGTTTTAATGGAAGCAAATGTACTCTTCATGTTTTGAAATATTCTAAATCTTTCAGGCAAATTATAATAAAAAATAACTGCAATGCTGTAGTGCAACAGTGCAAGAAAGTGTGGCAGATGATCGTTGGCCGCCTGAACGCGTAATCAGCCTACAAATATATTATGAGCACTTTAACAGTTAGCAGAAGATAATGTTGCTCAGGAAATCACCATTAAGATAAAATAACACCACTTATCTACAATGCTAGAATATGATGCATAGCCTACATACCTCCCTCTCACTCTGTCTCTCTCTATTGGAATCTGAAATCTAGAAACTGTAAAGCTAATGAAATTGATAAACTCATCTACACTGTAAACATGATTTTAACAGTTTAAAAAACAGCAAAATATAATAACATAATGTAATTATTTATACAGAAACCACTGAAGTGTCCTCTCCCCTCACCCCAAGATAGCAGAAGTCTCTTCATTCTCTGAATGGGGGTTGACAGAAACCCCTCTCTCCTCGTCCTGATCTTGGTGACCAAGCGCCTAAACACACATCCCTACTTGACTATTTCCTGTCATAAAACCTCTCACACATTAGCACACACTCATCATGGTAAACTTTAACTTTATCATCCTGTATGGCATCACGCCCTCTTCTCTCCCTCAATCTTTTATCTTCTAGCACCTCTAGCAAGCTTAACCCTCTATGCATTAGTGACCTCCCGTTGAACCACTTCCTCAATTGACTGAAAAAAGCTTCTTTTGCATTGTGGCGAAATATAACTTTAACTGCTGATATTCTATAGTCATGTCTACAACAAAAGAAATATCTCAACACAATATGCATTTATGATCATTAAATGACAGAAGAAAACAAAGCCTGTGTAGCCTAGTCTAAGTGTAGGCCTAACTACCTGTTTTAAAACTGAACAGCGCTCCTCTGCATCAACAGCTCACAATGTCTTGTTTTTACTTTATTGGCCTACATGAAATCACAAATAACAAATATGAGTCAATATGTATGAAACATTGAATTTTACCAACACATTTCATCATTGTGAATAATTTGGGATCTCCACCTGGTCAGCCTAAAATGCACCAGAATGCTGGAAATCACATCTACCACATTCAAAAAGGAATCCCAGAAGCCTGGTCAGGAGCAGGCTAGCTGTAAGGCCTATACATCCAGGATACCTGGGAAATCCCGGCCTAATTCGCTATCTAGGTTTTGTGAAATAGGCCTCTGTTCATTTAGAGTGGTTGTTGTGTCCTGAACACTGACCTGAACATGGCTGGTATCAGAGGCCGAGTCTGCTGCTTGTCTTCTGGGGACCTCGTTGGTCTGCTGCTCTGGGTCCTGGTTGTCTTCCTCCATTCCTCTATTGTCCTGAAATCCAGCAGATCTCCACTGTGGCTGCTGGACTCCCTTTGGATTCTGTTGAGTACAAATCAAAGCATGCAGAGAGATTCAGATGCATTCCTCACATCCACAAGGTCTGATAATGGGCTTGGTGTTGGTGTCCACCTAGTCCTGGGTCTTCCTTGAGGCCTCCTCCCAGCTGGACGTGGGGGGGGGGTGGTGAGGGTAAACCAGCTCAACAAGTTCTACAACAGGTTCGATTGCCCTGCTCCTGCTGCAATGGCCTGCCCAACCACCATCACTACACCACACCCCCCACCTACATCAATCTGTTCACAACATTCTATTCTCTTAGACTAGTCTAAGACACCAATCGGTTTCTTTCTATATGTTAATAGTTTTTAGTTCTAATCTATCTGGCAGAGACAGAGAAGGGGGGGGGGGGTTAAGTGAGAGACAAAAGGGCCTGATCTACTCTTCACTGAGACAAAAGATGATTCATAGGCAGTCCCATTTGGTCTAGCGGTTAGGATTCCTGGTTTTCACCCAGGTGGCCCGCGTTCAACTCCCGCTATGGGAAACAGAGTTTAGCTGATGAAGGTCTGCAGCAAGATCAGTAACATCTCTGTCAGGTCAATCATTGGTCCTGTGTTAAATCAATGCTGTAGGTACAGTTGTGTTCAGAATAGTAGAAGTGTGTTTAAAAAGCTGCTGTTTCATCACTAATTTTATTTAAATGTATGTACGCAGTTGGGTTGAGAAGACACAATTTAATTCAGTGGTGTAGGCTCCACATTATGCTGTTTCATTATCATCTTTTTTCTTAGTGAAGAGTAGATCAAGACGGCCCTTTTGTCTCTCACTTAACCCCCCCCTCCTCTGTCTCTGCCAGATAGATTAGAACTAAAAACTATTACCATATAGAAAGAAACCAATTGGTGTCTTAGACTAGTCTAAGAGAATAGAATGTTGTGAACAGATTGAAGTAGGTGGGGGGTGTGGTGTGGTGATGGGGGTTGGGCAGGCCATTGCAGCAGGAGCAGGGCAATCAAACCCGTTGTAGAACTGGTTGAGCTTATTTGCCCTCACCCCCCCCCCCATCCAGCTGGGAGGAGGCCTCAAGGAAGACCCAGGACTAGGTGGACACCAACACCAAGCCCATTATCAGACCTTGTGGATGTGAGGAAAGCATCTGAATCTCTCTGCATGCTTTGATTTGTACTCAACAGAATCCAGAGTGAGTCCAGCAGCCACAGTGGAGATCTGCTGGATTTCAGGACAATAGAGGAATGGAGCAGGACAACCAGGATCCGGAGAAGCAGACCAATGAGGTCCTCAGAGGACAAGCAGCAAGCTCGGCCTCTGATACCAGCCATGTTCAGGTCAGTGTTCAGGACACAACAACCACTCTAAATGAACAGAGGCCTATTTCACGCAACCAAGGCTGGGATTTCCCAGGTATCCTGTTTGTGTTTGTTTTTTATTATAATTTGCCTGAAAGATAGAGAATATTTGGCCACAATGCAAAAGAAGACATTTGAGGAAGTGGTTCAATGGGAGGTCACTCATGTATAGTAGGTTAAGCTTGCTAGAGTTCACCCCCAGTGAGGTTAAGATAAAAGTTTGAGGGAGAGAAGAGGACGTGATGTCATACAGCATATTAAAGTTAAAGTTTACCATTGTGTATTGCTTGATCAAAAAGATCACAACGAGGAGAGAGGAGTTTCTATCACCCCCCCATTCAGAGAATGAATAGACTTCTGCCATCCTGGGGTGAGGGGAGAGGACAACTCAATGGTTTTTGTATATATTATTACATTATGTTATTATATTTTGGTGTTTTTTAAACTGTTACAATCATGTTTACAGTGGACATGAGTTTATCAATTTCATTAGCTTTATAGTTTCTAGATTTCAGATTCCAAGAGAGAGACAGAGTGAGAGGGAGGTATGTAGGCTATGCATCATATTCTAGCATTGTAGATAAGTGGTTTTATTTTATCTTAATGGTAATTTCCTGAGCAACATTATCTTCTGCTAACTTTTAAAGTGCTCATATTATATTTGAAGGCTGCTTACGCATTCAGACGGTCCACGATCATCTGCCACATTTTCTTGCACTGTTGCACTGCAGTTATTTTTATTATAATTTGCCTTAAGATTTTGAATATTTCAGAACATGAAGAGTACATTTGCTTCCATTAAAACACATATCAGCAATATTTTCCTTCATTTTGTCATTAATTATAATATGAAGAGTTAAAATTGTGAGTATGAGAAAGTCCAGGGTTTAAAGAAAGTTGTACACTAACTATTTCTCTTTGTCTGCTGCTATAGAAACGGAGAGGAGAGAGACCCAAATGTCATCACTGTCAACACTGTGACAAATCCTTTACAACATCTGCATATTTAAAGATTCATCAGAGAGTTCACACTGGAGAGAATCTACACAGCTGTGATCAATGTGGGGCAGCTTTCATACAAGAGAGTACCCTAAAAAAACATCAACGCATTCACACTGGAGAGAAGCCATACAGCTGTGATCAATGTGGGGCAGCTTTCACACAACAGAGTACCCTAAAAACACATCAACGCACTCACACTGGAGAGAAGCCGTATAGCTGTGAGCAATGTGGGGCAGCTTTCACACGACAGAGTCACCTAAAAATACATCAACGCATTCACAGTGGACAGAAGCCATACAGCTGTGATCAATGTGGGGCAGCTTTTAGACAACAGATTACCCGAAAAATACATCAACGCATTCACACTGGAGAGAAGCTGTACAGCTGTGATCAATGTGGGGCAGCTTTTACACAACAGATTACCCTAAAAATACATCAACGCATTCACACTGGAGAGAAGCCGTACAGCTGTGATCAATGTGGGAAAACGTTTTCTAATAGTGGTAACCTTGAAAGGCACCAGCGTGTTCACACTGGAGAGAAACCGTACTGGTGTGATCAATGTGGGAAAACGTTTTCTCAGAGTAGTCACCTTGAAAGTCACCAGCGTGTTCACACTGGAGAGAAACCGTACTGGTGTGATCAATGTGGGGAAACGTTTTCTCACAGTAATAGCCTAAAAGATCACCACCTCATTCACACTGTGTCATTGTGAACATGTTTCAGAGCCAAGCTGTGTCCTCCTGTCTCCTCCTCATGCCCTGGTAGCTGTGTTGTTATATTCTGATCTTCTCTCCACATTGAAGGCTGACCAGCAGTAACGACTATTTAAGATTAAGAAAAAGAATGTTTTTGGATTAAAACACTACCAAAGGACACACATTCTCCTTCTTTGGATTAAGTAGACTAGTTGCTGCAATAGGGTATTGCTGCCCTCTACTGTTTGTTACTGACATTGTCATTAATTATTTTTTTTTTTTATAAAGTCCACAACTACCTAAACTAAAACACTATATTTTTTCCACTGAGATCCAAAAATTGATCTGATCCGTGACTCAAAACTGTGATCCTGACCTTGAGTTTTGTGATCTCTTGCACCCCTAGCTGTTACCATGTTATCTTATTTGTATAAGATTAACAAGAAAAGGAACAAATGGAAACTATAAATGGCAATTTCTGAAAAGAATTGTGCTGGTGAATGCCACAAATTTTGAAACAACTGCATAAGTGGGGTTTAAGAACAAAGTTGTTCTTACGAATGTTTAGTGAATTAGGCCCTGTACTCATCTTTTTTTCCAGTAAGGAAGTCAGTATAATTTTTTTTTCTTTAGATACATTTTTATTATTTTCAACATACAGAGACAACAGAGAAACACCAATTGAACAATAACAAAACCCTTGCCCACCCCCACCCTCTGCAAGCTAAAGGAAAATAAAACCAATAAACAGAAATCGAACCTTGCCTAGTCACTCTCCTCTAGTACTTGTGGCGCTAAGATCATAAGGTCAGATATTTGCGCTTCTGTGTTTTTACATACAGCAGCCTTGAAATATTAATTTTGTAGATGATTTACATCTCTTTTACATGAATGTGTCTCTTGAATGAGCACCATGCCTATGTTTTTCCTCCTGATCGGCCCATTCAGCCCCCTGATGTTAAGTGACGGGATTGAAAGTTCAGCCATCCCAATTTACATGTGTACATGTCTCTAGTACCCGTCTGGAGTTTGGTGCATTCCTTTGTCAAACATGAACAATGTTACAAAAACCTTAGAACTATGCCCCAACCGTCTATTAAGTTCTGAAATAGTCTATGTAAATAAAAATAAACAACTCGGTTCCCAAACTCACTTTGTTTTAACCATCTTTTAAGTTCTGAAATAGTCTATGTAAAAAGTACACAAGCCTAGTGAGAGTAATAAACATAGATTATAAATTGATCAGTCAGCCTAATTAAATGTTCCTTTAAAGCTTGGCTCCCAAACTTCCATATAGCGCCCTTGAGTTAACCTTGCACAGTGTTCCAGACTCCGCTAATCCACAGCAATGGGATCGTTCCTGTTTAAATAAAGGTTAAATAAAAATAAAATTAATCTAAAATTGGTCCAAACATTCCTCTATTCATTACCGACATACTGGAAGTTGGCTATGTTTAATTGTATGCTCTCCAGTTATTGTTGTTTGGTAGTTTAACATTATATTTTCCAACTTTGGGGACTTTTCATTTCATATTCTTTGTCTGACATTTTATATTCCCTGTTTGTATTTTCTATGACTGAATGTGGTTTTAAATCTGTTGAAGTCTCTTCAGACTAAAAGCAAAGACACTGCTGATGTTATACAAAAGAAACATAAAAGGAAAGCAACCTGTTTCCAGCGGACACTAAAGAATGATGGAGCAGCAGGAACCAGACCAGGTCAAATAGCAAACAGCTGATTTATTCATCTGACTCCTAGAATAATGTCAATGATGGAGTAGTTTTAAATGTCTGGGAATGTGGAACAACTACTTGCAAACTACATGAAATAAAACAAGGCCACATGCTGATTATTTGGGACTTGATTTGATGGATTTATTCTTCCTGTTGTGTCTCTGTTTAAAGTCCTAAATAAAAGGTAAAGTTAGCGTCCACTAAAAGTTCTGTTGTTGCTGCTGACAGACTCAGATTATTATTCTAAGTGTGTGACAACATTATGGGATGGATCCCTATAGCGATATATCTTATAGTTAAAGAGTAACATCCTTTTAGTTCAGATCCTTTCTTTTCCAACCAGACCAGAGTGGTGATTGTCGCAACAGTGGAAAGATGAACCAAGACGGCTTTTCCTATGTATTTTTTCTTTTTCTATTGACTATAGTTGTGTTTGTTATTAACAGAAATCAACCAGTTAACATTTCAATGCATCATAAAGATCCAACATTAAGTCTTTTTACAGCCATTTCAAAATGGAGCAAAACATGGAGGAGGAGTCCTCCCTAACGGCCGCTCTACTCTGCTCCGTGCCCCTGCTGTCCGGTAAAAGGTAGAGCAAATAAAAAGCCTAAATAACGCTCAAAAGCTTCAAGATAAAAAACTTAAGAATTGTCTTTGTTCACGTTGAAGAGAAGGCCTGTTTCCAGGCAGATTATGAAGTGATTCATGAAATCCCTGTTACTGATAGTAGTCAGTCCCATATGTGTTTCACAATCACATTCATCACCATAAAGAGCTCCAGTTAGCATGAAGCAGGCTACAGCAGACTGGTCAACAGTACTACACAGGATATTAACAAGATTCTAGTATTAAATCATAAAAGTAGGAAACTCTACCTGGTAAATAGCAGAACAGAAACACAATCACATTCATCATCATAAAGAGCTCCAGTTTGCTAAAATGAAAACAGAAATTATTCAGTTTACTGTTGCCACGGTTGTATCATAAAGTTAGGTTATCAAGCTAGGCTAACCAGACTAGCAAGCTAGCACAACGTGGTGAGCTTTTTCATTTAGGCTAAAACAAAAGAAACCAAAGAAAACGGGTCTCTTATATAAAGTGTGAGACCTCCCATGTAGATACACTATATGCATACTAACGTATTATCACAATGAACACATTGACCTAACTATAACAGGGGAGCTCAGTATATGTGACTTACCATGAAGCAGGCTACAGCAGACTGGTGAAAGTGTGTAAGCGTCCACCCTGAAGTCCGTGGAATAGCACCAATAGATGGCGCTCATGCTACCAATGGAAACCACCATTCCAAATGACAAGTTAGCCCCCAATGGCGAATGGAATTGTTAACTCTACTACACTAATAACTAGACATGGTATACATCTCTTTAACCCTCTGAACCCTAAGGCCATTTTTACAGTTCATTTTCCGTCTGGATTTATTCCATAAAAAAGCTAAAAAATTAACCCTGTTGTCTACAGTCAAGATATGAACATCATTTCTTTCTGGACAAACTGGATTATTAGAATATTTGGGTTGCAGTGAGGTCACTTGAATGTTAAAAATGGTTGTAGGACCTTGAAGACAAATAAATAAATAAAACGGAACATGAATCTTCCAGATATGTATTGATATCACACACAGAGCAGTAAAACCTAAGCCATTTTACTCTCTAAAACACTTCTCATATGTCTTGGGAGTTACACTGTGACAAAATAATCATTTTAACTTGTACAGTTGACAAAATAGATACATTTTTTCAAAGAAAGTCCAGACGCTTTTGCCCTCATGACATTTACTTATGCCCATAAGCAACATAATAATGTCATATTTATTGATATTACACCCACAGCAATGTTAACGTTACCGGATCGGGCTGTATGCCCTGCCTCCCTCTAGTTTTATTATATTATTGATTATATGATCGATAGATCTGACAACTATGACAAGAAGCAGGTGGGCCGGGTTAGGCGGACACTGCGACTCCTCACTCCCTAACACTATTCAGTTCAATTTTATTTATATAGGGCTAAATCACAACAACAGTTATCACTTTGAGCTTTTTATAGATGAGCAGGTCTAGACCGTACTGTGGTGTTAGAGGTGCTCAGTGCATCATGGGAGGTCCCCCAGTAGTCTAAACCTAAAGCGGCGTAACTAAGGGATGGTTCAGGACTCTTCTGAGCCAGCCCTAACTAAAAGCTTTATCAAAGAAGAAAGTCTTAAGCCTACTCTTAAATGTGGAGATGGTGTCTGCCTCCTGAACCCAAACTGGAACCTGGTTCCACAGGAGAGGAGCCTGATAGCTGAACGCTCTGGCTCCCGTTCTACCTTTAGAGACTCTAGGAACCACAAGTAACCCTACATTCTGGGAGCACAGTGCTCTGGTGGGGTAGTAAGGTACTATGAGCTCTTTAAGATAAGATGGTGCCTGACCATGAAGAGCTTTGTAGGTGAGAAGAAGGATTTTAAATTCTATTCTGGATTTTACAGGAAGCCAATGCAGAGAAGCTAAAACAGGAGAGATGTGATCTCTTTTCCTGGTTCCTGTCAGAACACGTGCTGCAGCATTCTGGATCAGCTGGATTTCACAGTCTGCGAGTGGCCATGATGAGTTGTGACATTGAGCTTTTAAACCGTTTTGGCAGATTTAGCCGATTTTCAACCAGTTTGTGCCAAAACAATTGGTGTTCTCAGGCAATGTGCAAATTGTTGTCTACCCTCCTGCTGTCCAGAAGACCGTGATCATGGCAAAAGTTTAATGTTCTTCACTTACTTGCACTTCCATTTTTAGTTCAGGCGATTGTTTTGTCCACAGCTCTCCTTTTCAGAAGCCTGGGTAGCTCAGTTGGTAGCGCATCATACTTTTAATCTGAGGGTCTAGGGTTCAAGTCCCTGTTCAGGTGTTGAATTGCACTTTCTGCTCATGGCCATGATGAGCACTTGTGCACTTTGGTAAGCCTGAACACATCCAGACACTATTGTCTCAATTGTGTTACATGTACAATGAAATGTTGCCCGTTTTCAAGAAGGTTTGTTCCATAACAATGTGGGTGGTATGTCTAAATCAACAATGGCCAACCTACATCTTGCTAGCACCCAAATCTCTGTGCTGATCTCCCTGCTCGGATGGCAAGTCATCTGGTGGATTCTTCCTGTCACAAGGGCTTTTGCTTAAAATACGTATAGTGCTTCTGCATGAGGACACCAAGAGCATAGAAGCAGTTCAAGAGGGAGAGTTGTTTTATTTCATCCACGAGCAGTAGAGTTTATTTGTCAGGATCCTTAAAATTGCATTAGGTTTTCAACGTTTTGAGCAAAAAAGAATACCACAGCTCAAGTCGCTGTTAAGGCGACAGCTTGATTGTGGGATATATCTGGAGTGCTCACTATCGTCATCTGTCATGCAGGTTTGCAGCTGTTTTAGCACATGTGGAAAAGCTATTTACGCATTATTTAGCTCTTCATATATATATAAATTTACTGTGATAGACAGTTTGTACAGGAGTTAACTTGGACATGAGGGTCAAGTAATTTAATTTTAATAGCTAAAGAACAGAACAAACTATCCCGGAATCAACCCTAAAATCTTTTTATCTATAGTCAGACGTATTACCCATTGCCCCACTAGCCCTACGTTCAGAGAGCATTGGGAGTAGCTGGGTTCTCACATCATTCTATGCTAACAGTGTTGATCTTTGTTGGAAAGTGTACAGAAAGCCAGTCAAATCATTGTTGTAGTCCAAAATGTGGGGCCTCCTGCAGGACTTTTATTCTAAGCTGTCCAGTTTCAATCAATGTAAAATGAAGCAGAGGCTGGAACAATCTAGAGCTATGACAGTGAAGCTGCCGTGACCCGGATTCAAACCAGGGTTGCTGCGGTCACAACGCAGAGTACTAACCACTATACGATCACAGCCACTTGGTTACAGTAGGGCCTTGTTGTTGTCATAGCATAGTTGGAATTAGGTTTCCCTAATTGTTGACTAACAAAAGAAAATGTCATGGATGGTTTATCTAGCACTGCTGATTCTGTCCTTCAGGGATAAACTTGTTTTTTCAAGGAAAGATGATTAGCAAGCAAAAACAGAAAAACAACAGCAAAAGCTTGATGACTGCTGTAGTTGTCTGACACTGAGAGGCTTAGATGAATTTACACACATGTTGAAACAATATTTACTCATCATTTGGCTCTTTATACTTGTAACTTTACTTTGATTGCCAGTTTGTAAAGGGGTAAAGTTGGAAAAGATGAACAATGGATTTAGTAGCCAAATAGCAGCTCAAGCTAGCCTGGAGTCGAACATAGAATCTTCTAATCCGTAGTCAGACACATTATCCGCCACTAGTCCTACATTCTGCTTTTGGAATAGCTACTTTCTCATACCATTGTATGCAAACAGTGGTGCTCTTTGTTGGCAAGTGTATAGAAGGCAACCTTAGCGCTGGTAGCAAACCGATGACACATCACATTATACCAAATCACAGATGTGCCTTCATGAACAATATTGTATTATCTCATAGGTACTGGAAGCCACCCGTCTCCACCAGTGCATCTCTGAGCATTTATTTTCAGTCTCAATGCCCAGATGTGTTACAAGATTTGCAGTGAACGTTGTATTGTCCAGCAGAAAGGCAACAGATGTGTTACTTTTCCACTATGATTTATACCATAGATCAAGAATTGTGCCCAGGTTTGATTTCCAGCCACCGCCAGGTTTTGAAGCCATATACAACATTAACATTACATATTTCACCCAGGGTTTTTCTTATTCAGTGATCTCAGAAAAATGTAAAAAAAAAAAAAAACAGTAACACTTCAGGGGATGTAGCTCAGTGGTAGAGCGCATGCTTTGCATGCATGAGGCCCCGGGTTCAATCCCTGGCATCTCCATCTGATTTTATGGTCCAGTCTGTCAAAGAGCTGCAAAAGACTCTGACAGAGGTAATTAAATGATGCAACAAGTATTATAAAGGCAATAAAGTGTGTTTAACAACTCTATGCACTTTACCCATGTCCTGCTTTACTCAACAATTGAGAAGGATTTGTAGTGGATGTCGATTTGTCAAAATGGACAGATCGGAATATTCCTCGAGAACATTACCTTCCATGGCACTGTCAACAACTGCTGAACTGCTTTGAACTTTAAATCATTAAGAACCTTCAGGCAGTAAAAACAAACAGATAGACAACTAATGTTTTCTCACAGCTTTGCTCATGTTGCTTGGAAGGAGAAATGTTCAGCATCACTCTCTCCAGCTCTTCATCTTCATCCATCACTGTGATGCAAACAGACAAACATTAGCACTGGCCACCATGACAGCATGTGCATCTTTTTGACTAAACAAAAGAAAAACAAGACCCACCCATGGCGTCAGCAGGAGCATTTGTCGTATGTGACATTAGAGAGGAGCCAGAAGGTGAGGGCAGCTTCTTCTGCAGGTATTGCTGTAGCTTGTGCATCTTTGTCCCTGAAGCACACCTTTCATTCAGAATAAAGTCTGCATAGTCATCATCCCTGCTGTCCCAAATCTCTTGCCAGGTGTTGTTGGCACGATGGATCCACAATACTAAGCATCCTGATGAAGTTCCCTTGGCCTTTGGAATTAAACTAACCCTGCATCATCACATACCCTTCACCATACCTAGTGTAGCTGCTGCAGAGACAGTTGCATAATTTAAGTTAATTAAAGAATAGTTTAATTTAATAAGGAATCATGTTTGAATCTGGCAGTGCAATGAGCTAGTGAACAGGGTTCCAACCATCCATCCAACTTTGTCGAGCAGCTACAGCAGGGGACCCCAAACTTCACTTTTCCGAGCGACTGGTGGATCCCGAGGCGTTCCCATGCCAGGTTGGAGATATAATCTCTCCACCTAGTCCTGGGTCTTCCCCGAGGCCTCCTCCCAGCTGGACGTGCCTGGAACACCTCCCTAGGGAGGCGCCCAGGAGGCATCCTCACCAGATGCCCGAACCAAAAAGCAATTATGCATTTTCTAATTTAATCCAAAAACTGAAGACTTTGATCTCAGCAGTCAATTTGTGATTGATCCTGGGAAGGACCTGGGATCCAGAATGTGAGAAAATTCTATGTGGGCACCACAGAAAACACTGCCAAAGTGATGTCAATGAAAAGATGATGTAGCATTAGGAGCGACTACGGTAGCGAGTAGTATGAAAGGCCAAAAATCCACAAAGGGATGTTGGTTGGGGTGTTGGACGGGTCAAACAGAAGACCCAGTAGAGGGTCCTCGTGTCCCTCGTGTCACGTTTCCTAAGCCCAACCGTAACCAACCTGTTGTTATTTTCCTAAACCCAACCGGGGTCATGGAAACGTAAGCCCACCCACAAGCCTTTCCTTAACTTAAAGGGGTTGTGTTAAATTATCACAAACTGTTATCAACATACCTTCAAAAGTATTCTGTTGTCCAATGTAATCAGAAACTTGAATCTGGCAGTGGAGCCATAAAAAGACCCCATGCCAAACTACCCTGCAAGTCAATGACAGATCGGAGCTGCATTTCCTTGGTGAAAAATTGCTAAATTGCTGTTTGACTTGGCTTGTTGGTCTAGGGGTATTATTCTCGCTTTGAATGCGCGAGGTCCAGGGTTCAAATCTTGGATGAGCCCAAAGGACTAATGTGGTGAATTTAAAATTAAGTGATTAATGTCCAACTTTGTATTGAGATCACCTTGATGAAAAAGGCCTCATTTCTCTGTCTTACCCCTTCCCCTTAGTTTTGCGCGTTAACGTGAGCGTAAGGGCTATCCCAATGCTCATTTTGATAGAGGTGTAGGGCTAATGGGAAGGGGAAGATAACCTTTAAAACCAAGCAAAGTCCCAAGCTTACTTGAAACCGAAGGGTACCCAGAAAACACTTTTTGAAATCTGGGAATACAATCCCATGTGTTCAATTGCAAATATTTCATGTTTCCCATGGAAATTAATGAGCGTTTTTTTCTTAAAACTACAACAGACTTATGTGCAAAACCCTTTCAAAGTGTCTTTTCCTTATATTTTTTGTATTCTGTTTGTTTTGTGTTTCTTACTCCTAATTTCCACCGACTGCGGAACGTCTGCGGATCCACTCCTGAACGGCGGCAGAGTCATTAGGTTTCCATTAAAGTCAATGTGTGTATTTCACCGACTGCGGAGCGCTGCGTCCCGACTCCGTCCCAGCTCCGGTAGTAGTATGTAGGCATAGGCAGGGGGAAATTTCCATAAGATCATCTCTCAATGCAAATCAAACCAGCAATTAATCTAACTGAAATAACACCATGCCTATCTCTAGGTATGGTGAAGGGTATGTGATGATGCGGGGGGGGGGGGGGGTAGTTTAATTCCAAAGTATTAGTATTGTGGATCCATGTAATAACTGGCTTTTAAAAATAACAATGTGCCTACCTCTATGGGAATTTAACATAGGGGTGTGTATACTTATGAACATTTATCAATTTACAATACATTATTCATTCACAAAAAAATTGGTGTTGGATTTTCCTATTTTGTTTAATTAAGGCATTAAGATCAATTTCTAAAAGATGTTTTTTTAATCCTCTTTTTAGTCAACTTCAGCATGGGTGTAAACGTATTCTAGCAACAATATATCACACTGTATATATCCCGCTTACATATGAATATCACACACTACAGATGCACAAAATACTATGAATTAAATTATCAGATTTATTTTCATAAAGGTACAAGATTGATTTATGCTCTTGCATTACATTCTCTTCAATTAGCATATAACTAGACATGTAAAACTTCATTCAATGAGCAATGTTTCTTGCTTGTGTTGAGAGTTTAATACTCACATATGTATTAAATTTAACTTTTAACAGTAACAACACTGTAACCTTTATCTTTGCTTTGTGATCTTCCACATCCCACTCCACTGTTATGGTGCCATTTCAGTAGATTTCCTCACTAACATTGTTATTGAAACACAATAAGCATGGAAACTCAATGTACACTTCCTGCATTACTGCATTACTTCAAATACTAAGTTATTACTCTAGTAAACTAGTATTCACGTAAAATAAAAACAATATAATATTGAGACCCTTCAACAAAGCACTATGGGTAATAACAAATTCAACACATGTACTGGTTGCTATGGACTGGTCACTAGGCTTCCTCAGTCATTGTATATTTTAGCATATAGGTAGCACATTTGCTGTAGAATCTTTGCTACTGCCCTCTAGAGGCAGAGGCGGAATCTGCAAAACGCAGATTGGGGATTGGCTGAATGGGGGCTGAGCTAAATGCTGGACGGTCTGAATCTGGTGGTGGAGAACAGGCACAATATAATATATTGTTTTTATTTCACGTGAATACTAGTTTACTAGAGTAGTAACTTAGTATTTGAAGTAATGCAGTAATGCAGGAAGTGTACATTGAGTTTCCATGCTTATTGTGTTTTAAAAACAATGTTAGTGAGGAAATCTACTGAAATGGCACCATAACAGTGGAGTGGGATGTGGAAGATCACAAAGCAAAGGTAAAGTATGCAGCGTTATTACTATAAAAAGTTAAGTTTAATGTGAATATGCAATTGTTGGGTTTGGAACTGGAGGGTTGCTGGTTTAGTTTCCCGTATGGTGATGGACAGGTAGCTGGAGAGGTGCCAGTTCACCTCCTGTTCACTGCCAAAGTGCTCTTGAGTAAGGCACCAAACCCCCAACTGCTCGGGGCCCCTTTCCATGGGCAGGCCCTTGGACTTCTCTCCACTAGTGTATATAGTAGTATAGGACATGTGTGTGTAGTTTGGCTCTGTGTGTAATGTGTGTAATAACAACAGAGTGTAAAGTGTAGTTTCTCCTTGTGGGATTAATAAAGTATAATAAAAAATAAAATAAAAACATATACATATATATATATATATATATATATCATTCAAGTGGCCAAAATGCTCTACTACACTTTTGCTTCCTACTAATCTTGTTAGGGGATCCCAGGTCCTTCCAAGGCCAGAGTCAAGGATCAATCACAAATTGACTGCTGAGAACAAAGTCTTCAGTTTGTGGATGAAATTAGAAAATGTATAATTGGAATCATTGCCTATTATTCTACATGCACACATATGCCTACGCTCCATCCATAGGGTGGACCTGATGACTCTAAACACTCAACTTTAAATATACCTCCTTGGGCTCATCCGGGATTTGAAACCAGGACCTCTCGCACCCTAAGCAAGAAACATACCCCTAGACCAACTAGTGACATCCACCTTAACACAGATAATGGCAAAATTTCAGTCTTAGTATTACTTGATCTCAGTGCTGCATTTGATACGGTCGACCACGACATATTACTAGACCGATTGGAAAACTGGGTTGGTCTTTCTGGCTCAGTACTAAACTGGTTTGAATCTTACTTACAGAATAGGGATTACTTTGTGTCAATAGGTAATTATACATCTGAGCGTACAAATATGACGTGTGGAGTTCCCCAAGGCTCCATTCTGGGGCCTCTTCTGTTTAACATCTACATGCTTCCACTGGCTCAGATTATGGAAAACAACAAAATAAGTTACCATAGTTATGCGGATGACACACAAATTTACATAACCTTATCGCCAGGGGACTATAGTCCAATACAAAAACTGACTAAGTGTATTGAACAAATTAACGGCTGGATGTGCCAAAACTTTCTGAAATTAAATGAGGGAAAAACTGAGGTGGTTGTTTTTGGAGCAAAAGAGGAAAGATTAAAAGTTTGCGCTCAGCTTCAAACAACAATGTTAAAAACAACAGACAAAGCCAGAAATCTTGGTGTAATCATGGACTCTGACCTGAATTTTAACAGCCATATAAAGACAATTACAAAGTCAGCCTATTATCACCTTAAGAATATATCAAGGGTTAAAGGACTTATGTGTCAACAGGATTTGGAAAAACTTGTCCATGCTTTCATCTTCAGTAGACTTGACTACTGTAACGGGTCTTTACAGGTCTCCCTAAAAAATCAATCAGACAGCTGCAGCTGATTCAGAACGCTGCTGCTCGAGTCCTCACTAAGACCAAGAGACTGGATCACATCACTCCAGTTCTGAAGTCCTTACACTGGCTTCCTGTGCCCCAAAGAATTGATTTCAAAGTTCTTTTGCTAGTTTATAAATCACTAAACGGTTTAGGGCCAAAATACATTTCTGATCTGCTAGTACACTATGACCCCCCCAGACCTCTAAGGTCATCTGGGACAGGTCTACTGTCTGTTCCTAGAGTCAGAACTAAACAGGGGGAAGCAGCGTTCAGTTTCTATGCTCCTCATATCTGGAATAAACTCCCAGAAACCTGCAGGTCTGCTGCTACTCTTAATTCTTTTAAATCAATGCTGAAGACCTTTCTTTTCGATGTTGCCTTTCTTTAAATTATGTTAATTTCTTTCTTTTATACTGCACTGTAACTTTTATTCTTGTGTTTTATTTGTTTTTATATATATATATATATATATATATATATATATATATTTTTTTTTTAAACTGTTTCTTCTGTGTTTTATCGGTTTTATTTTCTTTTAACTGTTTTTGTGTAAAGCACTTTGAATTGCCCTGTTGCTGAAATGTGCTATATAAATAAAGCTGCCTTGCCTGCCTTGCCTTGCCTAGCCACATGAAACAGCTTTTGACGGGTTCTTTTTATGGCTTCACTGCCAGATTCAGCTTTCTGAGTCAATTCAATTCAATTTTATTTATAGTATCAATTCATAACAAGAGTTATCTCGAGACACTTTACAGTTAGAGTAGGTCTAGACCAGATAGAGTAGGTCTAGACCATACTCCAGAATTTACAAGGACCCAACAGTTCTAGTAATTTCCTCCAGAGCAAGCAACAGTGCGACAGTGGCGAGGAAAAAGTTCCTTTTAGGAAGAAACCTCGGACAGATCCAGGCTCTTGGTAGGCGGTGTCTGACGGGCCGGTTGGGGTTAGAATGAAGAGTGGCAATAACAAAAATAGAAAAAAATAGTAGTTTGTAGTAGTTCTTTGTAGCAGTTCATGGCATAGAAGGGCACTGTGCGGCATTACAAGGCACAGCAGGACGTAGCAGGGCACAGCAGAGCGTAGCAGGATGAACACGGCATCGCAGGACGTGTAGTGGGACCATGGTGACAGCTGCTACCCTGATTTTGGAGCCTCCCTGATCCAAGGGAACATGCTGGGGAAAAAAGAACATAAGGACTCCGGGGAATGACTCCCCAGAGCTAGGTTAGTAACAAGCATTTCTGGGACATGGATGCACGTAAATGGAAAGATAGAAAGATAGAGGAGAGAGGAACTCGGTGTGACAAAGGAAGTCCCCCAGCTGTCTAAAACTATTACAGCATAACTAGGAGAGACAAGGTAAAGAGAGGAGCCTGGTCGGGCTAGAACTCTCCCCAATTGGATCGGGCTGTATGCCCTGCCTCCCTCTAGTTTTATTATATTATTGATTATATGATAGATAGATCTGACAACTTTGACGATTTGCAGGTGGGCCGGGTTAGGCGGACGCTGCGACTCATCACTCCCTAACAATATTCAATTCTATGCCCTAACTATAAGCTTTATTAAAGCATAACCAAGAGAGACAAGGTAAAGAGAGGAGCCTGGTCGGGCTAGAACTCTCCCCAACCGGATTGGGCTGTATGCCAAGTCTCCCTTTAGTTTTATTTTATTCTTGATTATATGATAGATAGATCTGACAACTATGACGAGAAGCAGGTGGGCCGGGTTAGGCGGACGCTGCGACCCCTCACTCCCTAACAATATTAAATTCTATGCCCTAACTAAAAGCTTTATCAAAGAGGAAAGTCTTAAGTCTACTCTTAAATATGGGGACGGTGTCTGCCTCCCGAACCAAAACTGGAACCTGGTTCCACAGGAGAGGAGCCTGATAGCTGAACGCTCTGGCTCCCGTTCTACTTTTAGAGACTCTAGGAACCACCAGTAACCCTGCATTCTGGGAGCGTAGTGCTCTTGTAGGGTTGTAAGGTACTATGAGCTCTTTAAGATAAGATGGTGCCTGATCATGAAGAGCTTTGTAGGTGAGAAGAAGGATTTTAAATTCTATTCTGGAATTTACAGGAAGCCAATGCAGAGAAGCTAAAACAGGAGAGATGTGATCTCTTTCCCTGGTTCCTGTCAGAACACGTGCTGCAGCATTCTGGACCAGCTGAAGACTCTTTATGGACGTCTTCGAGCAGCCTGATAATAAAGAATTGCAGTAATCCAGCCTAGAAGTAACAAATGCATTAACTAGTTTTTCCGCATCATTTTTAGACATTACATTGGACAACAGAATACTTTTGACGCAAAACCTTTTACTAAAATTCAAACTTGAATTTTTCAGTCAAAAACGGTTGGGTTTAGTACGTAATTTCTCATTGACTTTACATTGGTGTTGTTTTCCGTGGTGGCCACACAGAATTTTCACACATTCTGTGCCACCACCATGTAATGCAGTGTGTGTGTGTGTGTGTGTGTGGGGGGGGGGGGCGATTTACAGCATGTGAATAAAATATGTTTTAAAAATGCTGGTTAGAAATATGTTATATTTATTAAATTAGGTATTTAATGAGTTCATTTAAACAGAACGTCTAACCTTTACCTGTGTCTTTTTAATATTAAGTAAATATATAAATAAAACTTTCTTTCTTTTAACAGTCACAACGAGCTTTACACAAAACAGAAAACAAATAATCACTTAAACACTATTTATTCCTAATTATAGAAGGATAGAAGAGAACTAGAGAACTATGGTAAGATAGAAGAGAACTAGAGAACTATAGTTACATACTATATGGTTACATACTACACCACAAATCTCTATAGACACAAACAAGACATTACACTTAAGATAAGCTAATGCAGACATACAACTTAAAGGGCACCTAGTTATTAAAAGCAATTACACTGTTCAGTCAGAGTTGACTTTTAAAGGTTTTAAACCTAATTTGACCTAGAGTCCAAATTCAGGCCTTCCACACATTGGTTGTTAAACCATGGACCAAATCTCTGTGTAGTCTCACAATGCTAAAACGTTTTGTGTGCCAGCTTTTGGCAGTTTTGGATATTTAAACAATTTAAAAATGAGTTCAAATGTTAAAACTATTAGTAGTGGAGCAGCCATGCCACGTCAAGACCCAAATGAGAAAGCAGCCCGTAGAAGTACTATACTGAACACTGCTTAAAAATTTTGAGTTTCTGTTCATTCTAAAGTCCTTAAGCATGTATTTTCTAAATTATAGAAGAGATCACGTTTATTAAATCCTCTTTAAATGTATTGAAGTTTTCTTGGATTCTGTGTCTGGTCATTGTGTAAATGTTGTTGTAGTCAATCACGTTGGTAAATATATTATCAATTAGTGTAGCATTATTGGTTGTAATTCTGGTTGGTCGAGTGATTGAGGGATACAAACAGGTACTGTACATCACATTAATGAACTCTGTAGTTTTTTTGTGGTCTTATGGGTTGAGCAAGTCAATATTGAAGTCATTTTTTATTCTTCTCACCATGGAAATCAGGTTGAGGGTCATAATCTCTAGATGCATCACCCTTTTATAGTGTCTACCATTGTGTCACCATCAAAAGTGAGATAGCAGAAGATGTTTTGATCCATCAACCTATGGGTTATTGGCACAGCACGCTTCCGCAGCCACACTCCGCTGAAAATCACCCCAGATGGGACTCAAACCCACAATCCCTGGCTTAGGAGGCCAATGCCTTATCCATTAGGCCACTGGAGCATTACATCACCCACTTTCACCAGTTCAAGAGAAATACATATACAGTTCTGGAGACGTAATGAAACAGTAACCTTGACCTTTGACCTCCAAAATCAAAATCAGTTCATCTGCGACTCCAAGTGGTTATGTATGCCAAATTTAAAGTAATTCCCTCTAGGCGTTCAGAGATATTGCATTCACAAGGATCGGATGGACAGACATGAGGACACAGTCACCTTGACATTGAACCTTTGATCTCCAAAATCTCATCAATTTATCTGCAGGTTCATGTAAACTCTCCCTCTTGATCTGCTTCTATACTCTTGGGGTCCTCATGCAGAAGCACTATACAGTATAATATAAAAAAGATGTTATATGGAGAATGTGCTGCCTGATCTCCGCCACCAGATGGCACCCATATCTATATATAATATATATTTTATTGAGAATGTGCTGCCTGTTCTCCGCTACCAGATGGCGCCCATATCTATATATAATATATATTTTATTGAGAATGTAAAGCCTGACCTCGGCCACCAGATGGAACCAAGAGTGTATGGCTGCAGCCCGGAATGTCCCACGTCATCCGTCCTGTCTCATCAACAGGTTATGGGCCCAGAGAAACCCAGAGAGCGTTATAGAGCGTGTTCCCACCGGTGTACCGGTGAAGATTAGCATGCTGTTAGCACCATGAGCAGACGGGCTGCAGATATGAGCCATGGTAGGCACTGGTCGCTGCTCCTTTTTGATGGAGTTGAAAAGAATTATTATAGGAGAGGTGAAATTCATAGGCCACCTTCGTTTGCAAGGGTTAAAAGACACTAGAGTCCTTCAAACCATTTGCGATTCATGTCACACAATGTGATGAAACAATATCTTTTGCTGAACTTAAAACAAAGTTACGCAGCAAGAGGACACAGAGAAGATGCAGCAACAGATGACAACGTGATGAAGGTGCAGCAGCGAGACCCGGTGCAGGTGACCGGGATGCTGAGAGGGCCGCAGAGGACGTGGTGTGCTTTAAATGTGTCCTAAAGAGACAACTGGCACATGTAAAAATACCTGTGGGAGTGGAACATGGATGTGTAGAGATGGCCTTTCAAACAATGCACCTTTTTGGCATTTTGCGGGACAGGGAACACTCAACCATTTTTATTAAGGAACATTATTTTTTCCACATTTTTGGACTGAGCCTGTTTCTTTTTTTGCTCACAACCTCTCCACATTTAGAGAAAGTTCATTCAGAGGGAACGGATGATGCCGGCGAGCATAAAAACAGTTTTGCCAGTTGCAGTGGCAGCAGCTGACTAGTCTCCGTGTGGCGGTGGCGCTGCCAACCAATCAGCTGATTCATTCAGAGAATGAAGCAGTTGCTGCTTCAGACGTCGTGTGTCATGTGATTTCCCCGTACCAAAGCAACCTTCGGAGCAGTGGTTCAAATGGAATTGTAGTTAATGGTTTGAAGCTCGTACCAAAGCTTCCTTCAGTGTCAGAATGCCATCACTAGGTGCTGATCTTTGAGATTAGTAGACCTCTTTCAAGTGACCTTGTCCACCATGGCCAAGATCAGTATTTCAAAATTGGCAATAATGTTTGTTAATTAGAAAGCGTAGCATATTTGAATCTTCACTTGTGTTAGTTTCCCACATATCTGGTACTACCACTCTGATCATATTCCCTTCCTCAATGCTCCATAAAGAAGCAAAGAACAAACATCAATGACAGAGAGCATATGAAGAGAATCATAAGTCTCTGTCAGCTTCACGCTCAGAAAAGAATATCACAACTCATCATCATGATCAGTGAGACCAAACACTTTAGAAACACATTTCTCAAGTCAGAAACTATAGAAATGATCCCTGAAAGTATGGTCTTGGTTACACTGAGGGTGAAAACTGCATCTCATTCACTGCAGAGTGATTGTCACTCAGGGTTCAGAGGTCCAGAAGCTAATGGTTACGTGCTCCAGATGACTCTGAGGTGAGAACATCTAATTACATCTTTAAGAAGACCAATATGTAGATTGAATTAGATTTTCAGTCACTGTTGTCTCAATACTTCAGTGTCAGCCTACTTATTCTCTACAATAAATGCTCCAGTCATTTCTTTGCATTAATACTGGTTCTTAACAAGGACCAAGCTCTTCATTCACAGACCAAAGGATGGTTGAACCTGCTGCATTTAGACTTCAGCTACTGTTTCAACCTCCACACCTCAGTAAAGTGGAAAACACTTTAATTAAGACATGCCAATCAAGCTCAGCCTGTAAAGGCCACACAGTCTGATTAGTCAGGTGGAAACACCTGTGGGAGTGGAACATGGATGTGTAGAGATGGGCTTTCAAACAATGCACCTTTTTGACATTTTGACATGTCACAGTAGGAAAAGAAAAAGTATGAATAAAAATGAATTATGGCTTAACTTACTTACATATTTACAAAAGAAATAAGACATTATAAAGTCATATTCATTCAACAATAACAGATCATGGTTAGGAAAATACTAGGATTGCCACTTTTTTTTAAAAATGGACCTATGATTAGGGATATATGATACCACAGTCAGCTGATCCCATTTGTTTGTACTGCAGGGATACAGTCGTGCATAGAATCTCCATGGTTACAAGTGTGGATCCATTTTTGGGGCACGACGCGTGGTGTCCAAGACATACATCTGTGGTGATGCTCCACGCCCTTGACCGGCAGCTGATTGGACGAACGCGTCAAGTGGGTCTTGCTACTCCTGAATTTCAAAACAACCATCACGACGGCTCGTAGAGAATACCGTCTCATATTTTACAAAACTAGTTCACCAAAACGTGTTTCTGAAGACATTTTAACGCTTGTGTTGTCCTCCCGGGTCAAAAACGGACAAAAATTGGACAATTTTGTCCCTTTTTAAAACTTTTTTTTGTTTTCACTAACACCACCTTACTACCACTAGTTTTACTACTCTTAGGAATTCATGGTTAATAACCCTCATTTATTTAGAATTATACCTAATATTTGAGTTACAAAAAGCAGAAATTATGAATTATTTTGATTAATGTAGCTCAGTGTAAATTCTTTCAGGAAGACCTAACTTTTAACCTAACTAAATCACTTCAGCTGTTATCATAATGACTGTACTTGTTGCTGTTTAATCAATGCTCTCTTCCTAAATGGAATCAGCTGTTGGAGGCGCTCACCTTCCTGCTTAACCAATCAGAAACATACACAAATGGCAAGGGCCAATCACAGAGTCACAACCCTGCTTTTAAAAATCGGTTTCTCCCTTTGCTATCAGCTGTCCTTGCAGGCAGAGTGCAACCCTCCTCCTCCCCCTCCACCTCCACCTCCAGTCCTCTACTCCAGCTCAACCCCCTCCACCTCCAGTCCTCTACTCCAGCCCTCTACTCCAGCTCCACCCCCCCTCCACCTCCAGTCCTCTACTCCAGTTCCACCTCCCCCTCCACCTCCAGTCCTCTACTCCAGCTCCACCCCCCCCTCCACCTCCAGTCCTCTACTCCAGCTCCACCTCCCCCTCCACCTCCAGTCCTCTACTCCTCTACTCCTCTCTGGAGCTCCAGCTTGTAGCTAAAAGCTAATAAAGCTTATAATGTTTATTTCTTCCCAGTGTGACTCCCAAGACATATGAGAAGTGTTTTAGAGAGATTGGCTTAGCTTGTACTGCTCTGTGTGTGGTATCAATACATATCTGGAGGATTCATGTTCCCTTTAAGGACCTACAAACATTTTTAACATTCAAGTGACCTCACTGCAGCACAAATATTCTAATAGCCCAGTTTGTCCTGAAAAAATGTTGTTTGTATCTTAACTGTAGACAACAGGGTTGATGTTTCAGAAGCTTTTCTAGAAACTAGAAGCAGACGGACAATGTAGTGTAAAAATGACCTCAGGTCTCAGAGGGTTAAATAATAGGTAGTTGCTAAGCGCAGTTATTGAAGTTAGAGAAAACAACGTCCCAACTGGCGCATACTTGTGCTCTTGTGCAAACACATCCATCTTTCTTTTTTTTTTTGATTAGATTAGATTCAACTTTAGTACAAAGACAACAAAATGCAGTTTGCGTCTAACCAGAAGTGCAAAAAAGCAGAAAAGTGCAACGTGATATCCAGAGTATAGACAGGTGGTGCATAGGTTGGACAAGAAATATATTGCAGTGTTATTTATTTATTTTTTTAAACTGTTTACTAGCATTTTTTCAAGAACAATTTTGTGATTTGTGTATAGGACAGAAATAAATTAAAATTTATAAAACAATATATAACAAATAAATAAATAAAAATAATAGTAATTATTAAAATAAAATAAAAGGGAACAATGAAGCTTGTACAAAAGTAAGAAGTCTAAGTATGTGCATGGCTACATATACATGCATAAATACATTCACACACACTGCTAAATACACTGCACTTCTGCAAAAATTTGATTGTATAAAACAGATGCATACAATGAACATAACATGGTCTTCATTGTTTCTTATTGCTGTTTGCACTTTGCCTCTGTCTGGTTAGGTTTTGAACATTTGTGCAAACAGGTATAGCACTGCTTTTCAGGTTGTCGTGGCCGAGTGGTTAAGGCGATGGACTAGAAATCCATTGGGGTCTCCCTGCGCAGGTTCATATCCTGCTGACAATGAGAGGAGTTCTTTAAGAGTGGTAGCAAACCAATGACACATCACATTATATCAAATACAGATGTACCTTCTCGAACAATGTTGTGTTATCTCATAGGTACTGGAAGCCAATTTATTTCTATTTCTTAGCATTTATTTTCAGTCTGTGTTACAAGATTTGCAGTGAACGTTGTATTGTCCAGCAGAAAGGCAACAGGTGTGTTACTTTTCGACTATGATTTATACCATTAGCAGTGCAAGCATTTTGCCAGGTTCGATTTCTTTTCTCTGAAAAAACCTGAACATTTTCAGGGGATGTAGCTCAGTGGTAGAGCGCATGCTTTGCATGTTTGAGGACCTGGCATCTCCAGCAGGTATTATGGTAGAGTCTTTAAAAGAGCTGCAAAAGATATTACCTCCTGTGGTAATCTGACTGGTAGGGTTATGGAGCGTAGTAGTAGACTAACACCGCCTGTGGTAATCTGACTGGTACAGGGGTATCACACTTCTCAGCCTCCCTGGGAAAGTCTACTCCAATGTGCTGGAAAGGAGGGTTCGGCCGATAGTCAAACCTCGGATTGACGAGGAACGATGTGGATTCTGTCCTGGTCGTGGAACAACGGATCAGATATTTACTCTCGCAAGGATCTTGGAGGGAACCTAAGCGTATCCCCAACCAGTCGACATGTGTTTTGTGGATCTGGAGAAAGTGTATGACCGGGTCCCCCGGGAGACACTGTGGGAGGTGCTAGGGAAGTATGGGGTGAGGGGGTCCCTTCTCAGGGCCATCCAATCTATGTACAACCAAAGCGAGAGCTGTGTCCGGGTTCTCGGCAGTAAGTCGGACTCATTCTAGGTGAGGGTTGGCCTCCGCCAGGGCTGCGCTTTGTCACCAATCCTGTTTGTAATATTTATGGACAGGATATCGAGGCGTAGTTGGGGTGGGGTGGGGTTGCAGTTCGGTGGGCTCGGGATCTCATCACTGCTTTTTGAAGATGATGTGGTTCTGATAGCAGCATTGGTTTGTGACCTTCTGCACTCACTGGATCGGTTCGCAGCTGAGTGTGAAGCGGCTGGTATGAGGATCAGCACCTCTGAGGCCATGGTTCCCGGCAGGAAACCGATGGAGTGCTTTCTTCAGGTAAGGAGTGAGTCCTTACCACAAGTGAAGGAGTGTAAATACCTTGGGGTCTTGTTCGCGAGAGAGAGGACCATGGAGCGTGAGATTGGTCGGAGAATTGGAGCAGTGGGTGCGCTTTTACATTTCATTTCTTGCATCATTGTGATGAAAAGGGAGATGAGCCAGAAGGCAAAGCTCTCAATCTACCGGTCAGTTTTCGTTCCTATCCTCACCTATTGTCATTAAGGCTGGGTCATGACTGAAAGGACAAGATCCAGGGTACAAGCAGCCAAAATGGATTTCCTCAGGAGGGTGGCTGGCGTCTCCCTTAGAGATAGGGTGAGAAGCTCAGTCATCTGAGAGGATGACTGAGGACTAGGTGGAGAGATTATAACTATTGTTATATCTTGATATGGCTCCACTATTGCAGCTGCTGGCCCGCAACCTGATACCAAATAAGCAGATGAAGACGGATGTATTTATGGATGTACAGTTGTGGTCAAAAGTGTACATACACTTGTAGAAAGTCACAATGTTATGGCTGTCTTGAGTCTTCAATAAGTTCTACAACTCTTATTTTTCTGTGATAGAGTGATCGGAACACATACATGTTTGTCACAAAAAACAGTCATAAAGTTTGGTTCTTTCATAAATTTATTATGGGTCTGCTGAAAATGTCACCAAATCTGCTGGGTCAAAAATATACATACAGCAACAAAATATGTCAATTTTGGTGATGTAGCGAGTTGTGTCAATCAAATTAGCTTCATGTCATGGCCTCTTCACTTCTTCTAAGTGATTCTGATTGACTACAGCTGTTGACTTCTCATGAGCCCATTTAAATAGGGCTCATTTGACCCAGTGATTAGACTCAGCTACAAAAGCTACAATGGGAAAGTCAAAGGAACTCAGTGTGGATCTGAAAAAGCGAATTATTGACTTGAACAAGTCAGGGAAGTCACTTGGAGCCATTTCAAAGCAGCTACAGGTCCCAAGAGCAACTGTGCAGACACTTATACGCAAGTATAAAGTGCATGGAACAGTTGTGTCACTGCCACGATCAGGAAGAAAACGCAAGCTATCACATGCTGCCGAGAGGAGATTGGTCAGGATGGTCAAGAGTCAACCAAGAATCACCAAGAAGCAGGTCTGCAAGGATTTGGAAGCTGATGGAACACAGGTGTCAGTCTCCACAGTCAAGCGTGTTTTACATCGCCATGGACTGAGAGGCTGCCGTGCAAGAAAGAAGCCCTTGCTCCAGAAAAGGCACCTTAAGACTCGGCTGAAGTTTGCTGCTGATCACATGGACAAAGATAAAACCTTCTGGAGGAAAGTTCTCTGGTCAGACGAAACAAAAATTGAGCTGTTTGGCCACAGCACCCAGCAATATGTTTGGAGGAGAAAAGGTGAGGCCTTTTATCCCAGGAACACCATGCCTACTGTCAAGCATGGTGGTGGTAGTATTATGCTCTGGGGATGTTTTGCTGCCAGTGGAACTGGTTCTTTGCAGAAAGTAAATGGGATAATGAAGAAGGAGGATTACCTCCAAATTCTGCAGGAAAACTTAAAACCATCAGCCCGAAGGTTGGGTCTTGGGCGCAGTTGGGTGTTCCAACAAGACAATGACCCAAAACACACATCAAAAGTGGTAAAGGAATGGCTAAACCAGGCTAGAATTAAGGTTTTAGAATGGCCTTCCCAAAGTCCTGACTTAAACCCCATTGAGAACATGTGGACAGTGCTAAAGAAACAGGTTCATGCAAGAAAACCATCAAATTTAGCTGAACTGCACCAATTCTGTCAAGAAGAGTGGTCAAACATTCGACCTGAAGCTTGCCAGGACCTTGTGGATGGCTACCAAAAGCGCCTAGTTGCCGTGAAAATGGCCAAGGGACATGTAACCAAATACTAATGTTGCTATATGTATATTTTTGACCCAGCAGATTTGGTGACATTTTCAGCAGACCCATAATAAATTTATGAAAGAACCAAACTTTATGACTGTTTTTTGTGACAAACATATATGTGTTCCGATCACTCTATCACAGAAAAATAAGAGTTGTAGAACTTATTGAAGACTCAAGACAGCCATAACATTGTGACTTTCTACAAGTGTATGTACACTTTTGACCACAACTGTATGTATATTTATTGTATTATGTTCCAGTTTTTATGGGTGTTACAGCACTGTAACACACCTCAGCACTGTAGTTTCCATTTTTACTGATGAAACTTGACATGCCATTAACTTTAATCTTCAGCAGGTTGAGACATTTCACTTCAGACAGTGAAATAGACACTTTGATAAACATCAACAGACTGGACTAAAGGATTATTAGAAACACCTGTTCAATTTCTCATTAATGCAATTATATAATCAACCAATCACATGGCAGTTGCTTCAATGCATTTAGTGGTGTGGTCCTGGTCAAGACAATCTCCTGAACTCCAAACTGAATGTCAGAATGGGAAAGAAAGGTGATTTGCAAGAGCTCACCAAAATTGGACAGTTGAAGACTGGAAAAATGTTGCCTGGTCTGATGAGTCTGATTTCTGTTGAGACATTCAGATGGTAGAGTCAGAATTTGGCGGAAACAGAATGAGAACATGGATCCATCATGCCTTGTTACCACTGTGCAGGCTGGTGGTGGTGGTGTAATGGTGTGGGGGATGTTTTCTTGAGTGAGTGTATTTACATGGTGCCAAATCACAACAACAATTATCTCACTGCGCTTTTCATAAAAGAGCAGGTCTAGACCATACTCTGTGATGTTATTTACAGATTAAACTGGATTCAGTCACAGATGGTTTGTCATGGATTTGAGTGACATCATTTGCATTCCTCATTAGTACAGTGGACAGTATTTCCGCCTGTCACGTGGAAGCCAGGGGTTTGATTCCCCGACGGGGAGAATTTTTTACCAGCTGCTTAACAATGCAACAAGGCCTTGAGGAAGTCATTGTTGGACAACTCATGAGGGCAAAGTGGGCCTTGCTCAGGCTGTGTTCAGCATGGGAGGAGAACTCCTGACCCTAAATGGGAATATTGTCAAGCAATGGAAAGACAACAACACGTCACAAGGCGCAGCAGGAGGTGGAAGTGTGTCAAGTCTGGGCACCTTAGAATTCCTTTCATGCTCTTTGCAGACGATGTTGTTCTGTTGGCTTCATCAGGCAGTGATCTACAGCGCCCACTGGGGTGACTCATGAGGGGGAAAGTGGGCCTTGGCTCAGGCTGTGTTCAGCATGGGAGGAGAACTCCTGACCCTAAATGGGAATATTATCAAGTGATGGAAAGAGCACAACACCTGTACATGAACAACACGTCACAAGGCACAGCATGAGGTGGGAGAGTGCTGGGAGAAGGACTTTCGGTCGTCGCCAAGGTGTTTCTGGAAAACCGTTCGCCAAACGAACCTTGAATCTGTTTTGAATAAACACTCACACACAGACCCACACACGGACACACAGACCCACACACAGACACAGACACACACACTGAATGGCGAGGCTGAGGCCTCAAGGGTAGTAGAAAGATGACATTGAACAAGGATGGGTCCCTGGGACCCGAAGGGTGAGGCCGCGACAGCAGTGGTGGGACGTACATATAATGGCATGATAAATAAAACAGGGGATTTCTGAGACCCGAAGGATGAGGCCATGATGGCATTTGACATGGAATGAAAGCGGTGTCCCAGGACCCCGCTGCGCTGACCTATTGCGCCACAGAGACTACTGTAGCCTAACGTTTTATCGGCAAGCGCTTGATCTGATCCACTATACGATCACAGTTAAATAGTTAATAAAAGCAAGCAGAACTCCTGAGGGCTGCTTGTGTCTCTGTCCAAGATGTCAACATGCCCTGAATCAATTTTTCTTACACTTCAATTGGACTTTGACTTTGAATTCAAATATTTGGTATCCAAGAAATAATGATGTGTCAGTCATTTTACTGGTGGTTTCTCTGTCACAGAAAATTGGGAACAATGCCCACCTGAATCCAGAAATGTCCCTGCCAGATGAGAAATAGACTGACAATCGGGTCAACATGTGCAATTATCTTCAATGTTTTTTTACGCAGAAAGGTTGGACACAGTATCCTCTCCCCGAACCCATATCTGACAATTGAAAGCTTTGGGGCTCTAAAGCTGATAGACCATTCAACAGGCAATTCTGATGCACTATACTGGCCCATTCAGGATGAGCACTGCAGCAACACAAGTATACACAAGTTCAATATTCAGTGATACCTAATTTTATGGTGATTACGAGACTGAATGCAAAGTGTGTATCCCCCATGTAACTCAAAGCCTATCACTTCCAGTCAGTATTGTGAAATTTTGAGCTCCTTCAAGTTACATTAACGACCAGCTGACTCCTCAACATGCCCCCACCAACGTACTGTTTTCAGTCCAAATGGCCAAGGACATTAGACCTGTCAGCCTACTTTAAACTAGATGTGGAAAGTTGATTTTTCTCAACTGTGCTATATCTTAAAAACAGGTTCCACTGAGATTTGAACTCAGATTGTTGGATTCAAAGTCCAGAGTGCTAACCATTATACCACGGAACCTTTGAAATGGGATTGCTTGGCAGTTTCTTTCATAATAGCCACATGTATAATATTGAAGGCACAAAACAATCAAAACAAAGATGAAAAAGCAACAATTACAGGCCAACTTTAAGCGAAGCATTCAGAGGATGTGGGAAAAAGCAAATCAAGAACAGGTTTTAAAGGACTTGCCTCAGACAGTAAATACAACAGTAGATATGTCTACTGTGTACAAACAGATGGTAACTTTACATGTGTTGACAATGAAGATGCTCACAAAACGCTGTACTTGCAATTGCGTATCTTGCGCACATTCATGTCCTCTTAAATACATAGAACTGCTAAGTTCTTAATTCCCAATATCATGTCTCAGTCATTAGTTCCAGATGAAAATACATGGCAGAAGTGGTATTTCAACCCACGCCTCCAGTGGAGACTGCAACCTGAACGCAGCGCCTTGGACCTGACAGATGGTCAGTAGAACCCATCTTGAAAAAACTCTAACATAGTGAATCAACAACACTTACCTAAAGGATTTTTAGGAACACCTGTTCAATTCCTCATTAATGCAATTATCTAATCAACCAATCACATGGCAGTTGCTTCAATGCATTTAGAGGTGTGGTCCTGGTCAAGACGGTAGGCTCGATCAAGATGAGCCAGGTCTGCGCAGAATCGATCACCGGCGATCGGCACCCATTGCATGCCGGTTAGATTTGTGTCCGACTTGATCCCGACTTGCTCTGACGTCATGCACATGTGGGCAACGGAAATCTCACAAGAGCAAGGCGGCCGCACTGAGACACAGGCAGCGCAGTTGTTTTTGTCACTCCCTGTCCAGCCTGGAGGCTGCTGAAATCGGCTGGAAACTGTCCAACTTTACCGCAGCTTTTTTTCCCCGCCTGCTCTCGTCTACTTTACAGGCGAGGCGCAGCACATCTCAAACGAGCCTATTCTCTTGAACTCCAAACTGAATGTCAGAATGGGAAAGAAAGGTGATTTAAGCAATTTTGAGCGTGGCATGGTTGTTGGTGCCAGACGGGCCAGTCTAAGTATTTCACAATCTGCTCAGTTACTTGGATTTTCACGCACAACCATTTCTAGGGTTTACAAAGAATGGTGTGAAAAGGGAAAAACATCCAGTATGCGACAGTCCTGTGGGTGAAAATGCCTTGTGCCAGAGGAGAATGGGCCGACTGATTCAAGCTGATAGAAGAGCAACTTTGACTGAAATAACTCGTTACAACCGAGGTATGCAGCAAAGCATTTGTGAAGCCATAACACGCACAACCTTGAGGCGGATGGGCTACAACAGCAGAAGACCCCACCGGGTGCCACTAATCTTCACTACAAATAGGAAAAAGAGGCTACAATTTGCAAAAGCTCACCAAAATTGGACAGTTGAAGACTGGAAAAATGTTGCCTGGTCTGATGAGTCTTGATTTCTTTTGAGACATTCAGATGGTAGATTCAGAATTTGGCGTAAACAGAATGAGAACATGGATCCATCATGCCTTGTTACCACTGTGCAGGCTGGTGGTGGTGGTGTAATGGTGTGGGGGATGTGTTTTCTTGGCACACTTTAGGCCCCTTAGTGACAATTGGGCATTGTTTAAATGCCACAGCCTACCTGGGCATTATTTCTGACCATGTCCATCCCTTTATGGCCACCATGTACCCATCCTCTGATGGCTACTTCCAGCAGGATAATGCACCATGTCACAAAGCTCCAATCATTTCAAATTGGTTTCTTGAACATGACAATCAGTTCACTGTACTAAAATGGCCCCCACAGTCACCAGATCTCAACCCAATAGAGCATCTTTGGGATGTGGTGGAACGGGAGCTTTGTGCCCTGGATGTGCATCCCACAAATCTCCATCAACTGCAAGATGCTATCCTATCAATATGGGCCAACATTTCTAAAGAATGCTTTAAGCACCTTGTTGAATCACTGCCACGTAGAATTAAGGCAGTTCTGAAGGCGAAAGGGGGTCAAACACAGTATTAGTATGGTGGTATGTATGTAGTAGTAGTATGTAGTATGTAGTAGTATGTAGTATGGTGTAATAATCCTATAGGTGAGTGTACAGCGCCCACTGGGTTTACGCGTGCCTTGCCTCAGGTTGTGTTCAGCATGGGAGGAGAACTCCTGACCCTAAATGGGAATGTTGTTAAGCGATGGAAAGAGCACAACTCCTGGACAACACGTCACAAGGCACAGCAGGAGGTGGGAGAGTGTCAAGTCTGGGCACCTTAGAATTCCTTTTCTGATCTTGGCAGGTGATGTGGTTCTGTTGGCTTCATCAGGCAGTGATCTACAGTGCCCACTGGGGAAGATTGAAGTCCAGTGTCAAGCAGTAGGGATGAAAGTCAGCCCCTCCAAGTCTGAAAGTGCAGGATTGCTCCCATTGGGTTGGAAGTCAGTTGCTGTCCCAAGTGAAGAAGTTCTTGTATCTCAAAGGCATATTTCAAATAGTGCAACTTGTTCCAACGCAAAAAGGTGAGTGTACACTGTATATAGTTTCAAATCATGCAATCTTATTGGTTAATGCACATCGTCTAATGGCTGTATAAAACACCTATGATTCAAATTCCTTTGCACATTACCAATCCGCGTCTGAGAAAATACCCCGTCAGACTACCAATGGAGGAAAGGCGTTCATCTGGAGAAGTAGATGAGTAAAAGGAGTTTTACTATTAGCTCTGGACCTCTCAATATATCATCATACAAGTGTTTATTTGACGTGATAAGTGTGTTTTTTCTTATTTTAAAATAAATATGAAATAAAATGACCATTTACTTATTTTGCCTGTTTAGTGATTTAGTCAATCGGAATGTTTTAGATCTTTAATAATCAAAGGGATTCAATTACCATGTGTGATGTCAGATATGTCGCTGTCAGTCACAAATCCACAGAGAATTATCTCCCGACTCTGCAGATCCTCTCAGCTTCACAAAGGGTTTTCAACTTACTGATTTTGGGGGTTTTTAAGGCCCAAAACTTTACTATTTTCTTCATTCTAACAGTTTTCATGAGCTACCTTTTTTTTTTTAGAACTCTCTAAATACCCGCTGTACCAAAGTGTGGTGCTGGTCAGCAGCACAAAGACACAGTTAGAGTAGGTTACGTAGGTGAAAGAAGGCGGTTATTGAAATTTGCTTTATGTGAGAATTAAAGGACATGTCCTGATCAAAGATAACTCCTAACCAAAGATTCCTCACAGTGGTGCTGGAGGCCAGAGTGATGCCATCCAGAGTAACTATCTCTTTGGATAATGCGTCACGGAGGTGCTTGGGGCCCAGAGCAATAACTTCAGGTTTTAATACCCTGAAGGCATCCTGATTTGGCATTATTATTTTCACAAAGCACTGTAGGATCACATTAGGCCATGTTATTAACTTTATTAACAAATGGGCTGTAATTATACAACGTTTTCTAGTCTTAACAACTACTCACCACTACACCATTCACACACATTCACACACTGTGGCCGAGGCTGCCGTACAAGGTGCCACCTGCTCATCAGATAAACACTCACCAACAACCAACAACCTTCCAATTGGCAGTCAACCGCTCTACCACTGAGCCACAAGCAACACAGGTGTCACTAAAATACTTAATATGTTCCCATTCTCGAACATATTACTTGTCCTGAAGAATACTTACTACAATGTGTGTCTGTGGCCTAAATGAAAATGAATGATGGCATCTCATATGATGCAGCCAGGCGTGTACCAGGCGACCAATGTCAATACCAATGAGAATTAAGTGACTGGTTTTTTTTGCCACTTAGTGTCGTTCTTTTCACATTCTAACCAAGTCTGTAATTTCCTAGAATTGAGCTATAAAAGGTGGGGGCACATCATTGGGGAAAAAAGGCAGGATAAAACCGACAGAAAGATGAGGATCAGTCAAATCAGTATCAGTAAAAATAGACATGTGATGCAATCATTGCTGAACAGACTGTTTTTTTCAGTTTATTGTGTCTGACATGAGTACAATTATTTAATTTATCAAAATTTCTAGATCTTTAACAAAAAAGGGATTCAATTAGCATGTGTAATGGTAGAGGGGTTGCTGCCAGTCCCAAATCCACAGAGAGTTATCTCCCGACTCAGCAGCTTTTTTTGGTTTTTAAGGCCAAAAACATTCATGTTTTGTTCACTCTGACAGTATCATCAGCGTCCTTTTTAGGACTCTCTAAAAACTCAGCAGCAAATAGATGAAGTCAGAGACTAGCTGGTCAATATAGTAGAGGATTTAGCAGGTAAAGAGAGTTAGGGTTGTAGAGCGGCCGGAGCACATCCAAAGGTGCAGGAAGTAAGTTCCCGAAGTATAAGAGCGCCAAATTCAGAAAAAAATGACAAGTTGTGGTGTCAATCACAGGACTTTTCCTTAGTTCATATTAGGTTACATTTGTTTAACATTAGTTGTAATTATTGTGGTTCGGCTATATAATGTGTTTGTCTACTCCCCGTAATTTTTGTTTGGCATTTTTTTCCAACCTCTATTTATTTTTGGAGTAATACAGCATGGAAGATGGAGTGAAAGTCGAAATCGTGGGGAGTCTCAGGAACAACAGACTGTACAAGAGGAGCAAGCAGATGGCACTAAAACTGGAGCTTCAGGAGGAGTCACAGGCACTGAGGGTGAAGAAAGCAGAGATCCAACAATGCTGGACTTGGCTAGCATTCTTCGTGCCCACTGAGGGAGGCGTCTGCATAACAGGAGCAGCGGTTTAGGGCACTACAACATAAGTTCCAACTGCTGCAGCTTGAGGTGCAAGCTCGCATTTCCCCAATTCCGGAGAACACATCAACAGCTCTGGACTCAGATGAACCTGGGCCGCAAGTCCAAACAGAACTGGCACAAGAGTGTGTTCCATCCCCTGCATCATCAAGTCAGTTTCAGTTCCCATCAGAACCCAGATTAGAGAAATTAACAGAGCATGTTGATAGTGAACAGTCCCTTATAACTACTGAGAGGATTGCAGCAGCATGTTGGTGGCTTAGGTCTGACTGGGTTTTGCGCCTTATTCCATTGCTTACTGGTAAGGTGAGAGGGGTCTATGTGAATAAGGACTTAGATGATGCTCACGATCATGACTGTGTTAAAGATGCCCTTCTAAAGAAATATGACATTAACCCAGAGACCTACAGGCAGAGATTCCGTTTAACAGATATTGATCCTAGTGAAAGTCCCAAGGAGCTGTATGTAAGACTGAAGGAGCTTTATGGGATGTGGATCCAACCGAAAGGCAAAACTGTTAAAGCTGTTGGTGAAATTATAATTTTGGAGCAGTATTTGCGGATCCTACCTCCTGAGCTGCAGGTATGGATCAGCGTCAACGGCTGCAGAGGCAGTGCTTGCCCAGCAGCACATGGTGGAGGACCAGCGATACCATAAAGAATGATATGATAAATCGGCACGGCAGAGGACCTTGGTTCCAGGTTGGAAGATCTTAGTCATGCTGCCTACCAGTGACAGCAAACTGCTGGCAAAATGGCAGCGACCCTTCGAGGTGGAGAAGCAACTTGGACCCACCACCAAGTTGCTACTGCAAGCCGACCACGTTCCAGCAGGGTGCTGCATGTGAACCTCCTAAAGGAGTTGGCTGAAAGACCTGAGAAGAAGGCAGTAGTTTTGCTGATCAGAGCTGTGGAGGAGGAAGAGGTGATAGATGACCAGTATCTGCCCTCAGCAGCCCTAGCGGAACCTGACCTGGACCATCTGATCAACAAAATCAGGTGAAAGCTTTATGTAATCGTCAAATATTTCAAGAGTACCAAGGTCGCACAAATATGGTGGAGCATGATATTGTGTTAGAGGAGGAGGCTCCAGTTAAACAAATGAGTTACAGGATCCCAGAGCGCCTTCTGGTGTCCTTGAAAAAAGAAGTGGACCTGATGCTGTCTCTGGGGATCATCGAGCGCTTGATAAGTGAGTGGTGTAATCCAGTGGTGTTGGTTCCAAAAAAGGATGCCACAATACGGTTTTGTATTGATTTCCGATACCTGAACTCTGTGTCAAAGTTTGATTGTCATCCAACGTCACATATTGATGACATGATTGCAAAATGAAAGCAAGATACCTGGCCCAGCACGCACACCTAAACCATGCCCTTAGCTGCCAGTTGCTCTGCACCAGACGCTGATTGGCTGATATAGTGGACGGTGCATCAGTGAATTTACCCTTTGGTTTGACTGCTGTTTTGAAGCTAGCAGCTTGCCTTTTGGCTAACACTATCTTGGTATTTTAAAGACAGAAGTGACCATATTTGGTCAGGCGGGGAGAACGACACTGCTTAGCCACAGTTGTTAATGGTTTCACTGCTGCTTCACTCAGCTAAATGCTAGAGAGGAAACATTGTTGGTCTTCAACTGGCTGATTGGAGTCATCCAGCAGAGTTTGCTGGGCCTATTGGTGGCATAGCTATGGAAAAAGTACACCATGAGACCAGCTAATTTACATAGCTCACGTTACTGTATTGTGTGATTTAACTTGATTGATTATTGTATGTGGCGTTTTCATTTGCCAGGTGCAAATGTTTCTCCAAAACAAGTTCCTTCCCGAGACTACCGTCACCGTCTCTGCAGCCAGATCTTAGCGTCTCCTGAGTTCATTGTGATTGGGTTAAAGAAATGCAAACAACCCAGAGTATTGTTTTCTCCAACCCCAGAATGCATCTGTGGTGTAGCTAGACTTTACTCCACATGGCTGTAGAGATAGAGCTGGAAATGCAACACTGCTGTTTTAGTAACTTGAAAAGTTTTTAATAAATAAGACAAAGGAAAGGAAACAAGGGTAGGAAATGACAGAAGAGAGACAGTAAGAAAGGCTGAGTTGCAGAGAGAGTGATGAAGATGATGGTGGGATGTGAAGGAGGAGGGGCATCAGAGTCAAACAGGGACTGAGAAAGAGGAGGGGATGAAGAGAATGAGAGAGAGATAAATCAGTTACATGACTCAGGTTAGAGCTGCAGCTATCTGCAGACCTCTGCAGATGGAGGTTGAGGACGGAGCCGAGCTCTGCTTTCCACAGTTCCCAAACACCTCCTGCAGGAAGCCCTCGTCTCCTTGGCCCCAAACACTGCTCATTTACATTGTGTGCTACTCCCTCTCTCTGAACACTGTGACTCTCAACCTGCTCATCATCACCTCAATCTCCCACTTCAGGCAGATATTAACTTCTTTGCTTCTCTCTACAGGATGTGTAACATTAAAATGTGAACAGCTGCTGTATATTTAGAAGAATTGTCTTTGAGTTAGTTCTGAATAATGTTGCTCCAAATGACTTTGATGCCAGAGACTGTTGTTCATGTCCACTCTCTTACCAATATTAATCATTGCTTTCTTTCTCAACCAAGTCATTTTAATTGTCTACTCTTACTGATGTGGATTGAAAAATATTTAAACTAATATGGATTTTATATTTTTAATTTTTAATACTGGTTAGGTTTGTTCTGTCAGTGTTGTTGGTTTAGTGATGCTTTTCTCTTTCCCTCCAGGCAGCTCCACACCCCCACCAACATCCTCCTCCTCTCTCTGGCTGTCTCAGACTTTCTAGTGGGCCTCGTGCTGATGCCGGGAGAAATCCTCAAAAAAACATCCTGCTGGTTTCTTGGTGACTTTGTGTGTTTTCTTTATAATTATCTTTCAAGCATCATTACCGCATCCTCAATAGGTGACATAGTGCTCATATCAGTTGACCGTTATGTGGCTATTTGTGACCCTCTGCATTACAACACCAGAATCACTGTGAACAGAGTTAAACTCAGTGTTTTTCTGTGTTGACTTTATTCTGCTTCCTACAGCTTTTTCTTTTTGAAGGATGACCTGACTCAACCAGGGAGGTATAATTCCTGCTACGGAGAATGTCTTTTGGTCATTGACTATGTCATGAAAGCTGTAGACATGGTTTTGTACTTCATTGTTCCAGTTACTGTAATTGTAGCTCTGTATCTGAGAGTATTTGCCGTGGCTGTGTCTCAGGCTCGTGCCTCACATTACAGCTGTTACACTCCAGCTGGCAGTGACTCCAAAGGCAAAGAGATCAGACCTGAAAGCAGCCAGGACTCTTGGTGTTCTGGTAGTTGTGTTTCTAATATGTTACTGCCCATATTACTCTGTTTCTCTTGCAGGTGACAGCTTGGTCAATGCTTCATTTGCATCCTATGTTCTCTTTGTGTTCTATTCTAACTCTGGTCTAAACCCTGTGATTTCTGCAGTAACGTGGGTCCTATTTGGCAGCCTAAAAACTGGTATTAGGCTGCAGGAAGAATGCAGAATAGAAAGAGATCTTTGATGCGGTCAACGTATTGCCGTATTAAATCGGACTCCAGCAGAAGTTTATTTAATTTATACATCCTTGACATATGTATACTCCTAATAGTAATATATAGGCTTATATTGCAATCTCGTAGCCCTACATGTAGGTGTATCCATAATTAAATAAACACGACGTGGCAAAGTTTATGCAGTGTTTTTTAATTTTTCTCGTGTTTTTTTGTGAGTCAGAGCCAGGCAACAACTGTGAGGGAGAGCCCGTGTGTCCTCTGCCTCTACACTTGGCACTATTTCACATCTTCTGTCTGTAGTTCTCTATTCTGTACACCTCTTTTTTTTTTTTCTTGTTATGTTTTGGCAAGAAGTATTATGCTTTTGGGTCGTCCATCCATCTCTACATCAGAATCAGAAATACTTTATTGATACTCAATGGGAAACTCTGGAAAACATTGCTCCTTCGAGCCAGCGACCTAAGCATTATGCCTCTAGAGTCCTCCGCTCTACCAACTGAGCTATCCAAGGGATCTGTTATATAACTGCGCACTTCCCATTCTTGTGAATGTGATAACACAGGACCCCCTGGAGGGAATTCAGATTTTGCAAAAACATTCACATGAACTCGCAGATCAATTGACGAGCCAATTTTTATTTCCTGTGGGGGTCCAAGTGGGAACGAGTGCAAAAAAGAGTGACGAAGAAGCCAAAGGAGAAAGGAGGGAAAGGAGTGCCGGACCTGTTATTGTTTTTAGGGAGCAGATTTACAGCTATATAACAGCAGCCACGGCCCCATCCAGAAATCCCAAGACTGCAGCTATGGCACGGTTCTGGATGGGATCATACCTCAGAAGATTGAAGACCTTACCCTCTGATCTTAAAGTACCTGGGTCTTTAATCCTGCCACCAACCTATGCTTTTATCCAGATCTTTTTAAAACGTTTTCACTTTAAGCAAGAAGTCGCTCTCTCATTTCAGTTGTGCAGGAGCGGGAACCAGTGAGTCCAGTGCGTGGGCTGGCTTTTGATGAGCCTTAAACTGTTTGGTGCAACATGAATCATTTGGCTCTCCCAAACAGACTCCGCGACTTGTTATGGATGGTGGCTCATCTAATCCTCCCGGTCAGGTCCGTTATGCACTCCCGGGGCATGTCAGCACACTCATCCTGCCCCGACCTGGATGTGGCGAGACCGAGTCGCTGAGGCTCTGGGAGTGCAGCGCTGCCATTGACCTGTGGGCAACGGCCGGCTCCTTGCTGTACTGCTGTACTTACCGGCAAGGAAGGTCCTCACAGCACAGCTAGTGCTATATGGGGTGAGCCAAAAGAAACAGATACCAGCATGTGAATTTGCAAATCAGTGGCTCACCCTGGCCGCCATCAAAGATGCCATTTGGACCTCCACTGCCATTTGGACCTCCACTTTGGCTGGCTGCTGCAAGCCGCCAGCCAAAGACACAGCAACAAAGAAGAATTGCCTCTGTGCCCATTCGGACAAAGGAGCCAGAGCCACACAGGAAAAGATCAAAGCAGCGGCAGCCTAAGTCTCCAGGTGAGGCAGGTGGGAAGGAGCAATAAGGGGAGGGCCTTCTCTGAGCACCGCAACATGATCCCGAGAGACCCAACCGGCATTAGAACAACCTTGTTAGAGACTCACTGTGCTTCACTAGACTTCTTGTGACCTTGTGACTGTGCCGTCGCCACCGCCGCAGGACGTCCTTGCCATGACGACAGCTTTGACAAGCGCGGCGGAGGCCTCCGTGACCAGGTCCAGGTTATCCACGCCGCCCTTGGTGTGGCTGTAGTGGAGTATGATGTCGGGTTTGCCTTGCCTGCCGGGTCCGACGCGCGCATCCCCCGTGTGCAGCGTGCTCAGCAGCACCACGTTCCTGTGCCTCTTGGGAACGTAGGACACCAGAGTGGCGACGGGCGTGAAGGCAAACTTGGGCTTGTTTTTGCGCATCGTGCCCACCACGGTGAGGCGCTGCTCGACGAGCAGCCGCTGGGCCAGCACGTAGGAGGTGAAAAAGTTGTCGCTCGGTCACGTCCAGCACCACGCGGGCGCCCAGATTCCTCTCGGGCGTGCTGCTCACAGACTTGCCCGTGTAGAGCTGCATGTGCCACACATAGCTGGAGCCGGCGTCGCAGGCCACCCACGACTTGAGTCTGTACCTGGTGGGCTTGCTGGGCATGTACTGGCGGAAGGCGCATCGACCTTGTGGAAGCAGCGTGATCATGATCATGGAACGAGATGGAAGAAGAAAAAAGAATTTAAAACCACACACACACACACACACACACATACACACACACACACACACACACAAAGACAATTGTACGGCAATGGTAATAAATAAATAAATAAAATAAAATAAAAAAAAAACAACTAAGCAATACAACACCTCGAAAGCTGCTCGTCCACCGTCACGTCGGCGCCCGGGTTGTAGAGGCGAGGCAGCTACCGCGTCCACGCGTCCCACACCTCTCGTACGGCCGCCAGTTTGTCCGAGGCTCGTCCGGCATCTCGCGACTCGCGGTCGTCGAATCGCAACAGTATAGAATACTTGTGGAACTGCTTGATTGGCATCGTGGCGCGGAAAATGGCCCTGCCGCTCTCCTCGTGCCACAGGCTCTCCAAGGCCTCGTTGCGGGACCGGTAGATGCCCGCGAGGATCAGCAGCCCAAGGTAGGCTCGCAGGTCCGTAACGTCCATCGCTTTCCACTTGCCGGCTGTGGCACATCTCCTTTGACCCTTGAGGTTTGTGGCGGCCACAACCATGTCTTCGATTTGCCACGTGACAAACAGGCCAAACGCAGAGACTATGTCGTGGACGTGTTCCGCGGCATACTCTGTGGGTCCTGGGCTCTGTAGGAGCAGCGGCAGCGGCAGCAGCAGCGTGTGTCGTGTCCTCTTCTTGGTCGGGTTTGTCCTTTTCGATGGCGTGGCGATGAGGTCCAGGGCAACTGGGATGATACGTTTTTGAGGACCATTTGATTTTGCCATCTTTTGACAAAAATGTTTCCTCATCCTGCTCGTTCTCCTCTTGCCCCTCGTCTTCACTGCCCTCTTCTTCTTCTTCTTCTTCTTCTTCTTCTTCTTCTTCTTCTTCTTCTTCTTCTTCTTTGTCTTCGTCTTCTTCTTCTTCTTCATCTTCTTCTTCGGCCCCTTCTTGTCCACCCTTTTCTTCTTCTTCATTTACTTGTTCTCCTCCTTCGTCTTGGACTTCAACGTCCTCTTGGCCTTGGTCATCGTCTGTGTTGTTGTCGTCGTCGTCGTCGTTGTCGCAGCAGCGACTTTTTCTCTGCCGTGGTTGTGTATGTGTTGGTCCTCTTGTGATGCACACCCACCTTTTTCTCCTTTTTGTACCTTGGCTTCAGCGGTGACATTGCGAGCCGCGGTGCCGCTCGTGAGAATCTGATGCAGCTTCAACTCCAGAGTGAAACGACGGGCCATGGTGCCGTTGCACCCGGCTGTGCCCAGCCACGTGCAAAAAGCTTACAGGTCAAGACAAATGTGTCTACAGTGTATTCTGGGTGTGTTGTGTGTGTATGTGTGTGTATAATAAAAATAATTAGTAGACTAAGGTCTAGCCTTTGGTTGTTGTTGTTGTTTTTTTTTGTTTTTTTTTAACCTCCCTTTCCACTCGCCTTTGCCTTTCCTGTTTTGACTACAACTACAAGCCACTGGCCAGGATCCCAGGCGGGACAATGCGAGGGTAGCAGAACTAAGACAATCGATTGAATGTACCACGTGTCCCCGGGACCCAAAGGACAACGTCAAGGGTCCCCAGGACCCAAAGGACAGCACGATGGATCCCTGGGACCTGAAGAACAATGCAAGGGGTCCCCGGGACCCAAAGGACAAGGCCACGGGTCCAGGGGACCCAAAGGACAACGTCAAGGGTCCCAGTAATCCTAAGGACAACAACAAGGGTCCCTGGGACCCTAAGGACAATGTCAAGGGTCCCCGTGACCCAAAGGACAAGGCCACGGGTCCCTGTGACCCAAAGGACAACATCAAGGGTCCCTGTGACCCAAAGGACAACGTCAAGGGTCCCTGTGACCCTAAGGACAATGTCAAGGGTCCCCGTGACCCAAAGGACAATGCCAAGGGTCCCCGTGACCCTAAGGACGTCAAGGGTCCCCGTGACCCTAAGGACAACGTCAACGGTCCCAGTGATCCTAAGGACAACATGAAGGGTCCCTGGGACCCTAAGGACAACGTCAAGGGTCCCCGTGACCCAAAGGACAACGCCGCGGGTCCCCGGGACCCGAAAGGACAACGCTGCGGGTCCCTGGGACCCAAAGGACAACGTCAAGGGTCCCGGGGACCCGAAAGGACAACGTCAAGGGTCCCGGGGACCCAAAAGGATAACACCATGGGTCCCTGTGACCCAAAGGACAACGTCAAGGGTCCCTGTGACCCGAAGGACAATGCAAGGGGTCCCTGTGACCCGAAGGACAATGCAAGGGGTTCCCGTGACCCAAAGGACTACGTCAAGGGTCCCTGTGATCCGAAAGGACAATGCCACGGGTCCCTGGGACCCGTAGGACAACGTCAAGGGTCCCATTGACCCGAAGGACAACACAAGGGTTAACAGATGGATTCCATTTCACAGTTGCCTTAAAAGGAGTAAAATAAGGCTTTAACAGCCTGAAAAAGATTTCAAATATACGCTTACTTTACTTGGACATGTTAGCCTTTAACTGTAAAATGCTACATCAGAATGGTCCAATATTACCTGAGTGACACCATGAACATGTGATGTCTCACCAAGACTTGGAATGAATCTGATTCAACAGGAGGATTCCGTTTTACAGTAGCCTGAAAAGGAGAAAATATGGCTTTAACAGCCTTTAAAAGATTTCAAATATACTCTTGATTTACTTAGACAATTTAGCCTTTAATTTTAAAATCCTACATCAGAATGTTCCGATTGTACCTGAGTGACACACTGGATAGGTGTTGTCTCTCACACAATTGGAATGAAGCTGGTTTAAAAGGAGGAATCCATTTTTGAGTTGACTGAAGAAGGGTAAAATATGTTTTTAACATCCATAAAAACAAATTTCAAATATAGTCTATATTTACTTGGACAATTTCGCTTTTAATTTAAATCCTACATCAGAATGGTACGATATTACCTGAGTGACACCATGAATATGTGATGTATCACCCAGAATTGGAATGAAGCTGGTTTAACAGGATCATTCCAATTTACAGTAGCCTGAAAAGGAGTAAAATATGTCTTTAACAGACTGAAAACCACGTCAAATATACTGTAGATTTACTTGGACATTTTAGGCTTTAATTTTACAGTCCTACATCAGAATGGTCCGATATTACCTGACTAACACCTTGAATATGGGATGTCTCACCGAGACTTGGAATGAAGCTGGCTTAACAGGAGGATTCCGTTTTACAGTAGCCTGAAAAGGAGAATATATGGCTTTAATGGCCTTTAAGATATTTCAAATATACTCTTGATTTACTTGGACAATTTAGCCTTTAATTTTAAAATCCTACATCAGAATTTTGCGAAATTACCTGAGTGACACCATGAATATGTGATGTCTCACCCAGACTTGGAATGAAGCTGGTTTAACAGATGGATTCCATCTCACAGTTGCCTTAAAATGAGTAAAATAAGGCTTTAACGGCCTGTAAGATATTTCAAATATACTCTTGATTTACTTGGACAATTTAGCCTTTAATTTTAAAATCCTATATCAGAATTGTCCGATATTACCTGAGTGACACCATGAATGTGTGATGTCTCACCCAGACTTGGAATGAAGCTGGTTTAACAGATGGATTACATTTCACAGTTGCCTTAAAATGAGTAAAATAAGGCTTTAACATCCTGAAAAAGATTTAAAATATACGCTTGATTTACTTGGACATTTTAGCCTCTAACTGGAAAATGCTACATCCGAATGGTCCGATATTACCTGAGTGACATCAGGAATATGTGATGTATCACCCAGACTTGGAATGAAGCTGGTTTAACAGGATTATTTCAATTTACAGTAGCCTGAAAAGGAGTAAAATATGGCTTTAACAGCCTGAAAACCACGTCAAATATACTCTAGATTTACTTGGACATTTTACCCTTTAATTGTAAAGTCCTACATTAGAATGGTACGATATTACTTGAGTGACACCATGAACATGTGATGTCTCACCCAGACTTGGAATGAAGCTGGTTTAAGAGGAGGATTCCGTTTTACAGTAGCCTGAAAAGGAGAAAATATGGCTTTAATGGCCTTTAAGATATTTCAAATATACTCTTGATTTACTTGGACAATTTAGCCTTTAATTTTAAAATCCTATATCAGAATTGTCCGATATTACCTGAGTGACACCATGAATATGTGATGTCTCACCCAGACTTGGAATGAAGCTGGTTTAACAGATGGATTACATTTCACAGTTGCCTTAAAATGAGTAAAATAAGGATTTAACATCCTGAAAAAGATTTAAAATATACGCTTGATTTACTTGGACATTTTAGCCTCTAACTGGAAAATGCTACATCCGAATGGTCCGATATTACCTGAGTGACACCAGGAATATGTGATGTATCACCCAGACTTGGAATGAAGCTGGTTTAACAGGATCATTTCAATTTACAGTAGCCTGAAAAGGAGTAAAATATGGCTTTAACAGCCTGAAAACCACGTCAAATTTACTCTAGATTTACTTGGACATTTTACCCTTTAATTGTAAAGTCCTACATTAGAATGGTACGATATTACTTGAGTGACACCATGAACATGTGATGGCTCACCCAGACTTGGAATGAAGCTGGTTTAAGAGGAGGTTTCCGTTTTACAGTAGCCTGAAAAGGAGAAAATATGGCTTTAATGGCCTTTAAGATATTTCAAATATACTCTTGATTTACTTGGACAATTTAGCCTTTAATTTTAAAATCCAACATCAGAATTGTCCGATATTACCTGAGTGACACCATTAATATGTGATGTCTCACCCAGACTTGGAATGAAGCTGGTTTAACAAATGGATTCCATTTCACAGTTGCCTTAAAATGAGTAAAATAAGGCTTTAACATCCTGAAAAAGATTTCAAATATATGCTTGATTTACTTGGACATTTTGGCCTTTAACTGGAAAATGCTACATCAGAATGGTCCGATATAACATGAGTGACACCATGAATATGTGATGTGTCACCAAGACTTGGAATGAATCTGGTTTATCAGGAGGTTTCCGTTTTACAGTAGCCTGAAAAGGATTATAATATGGTTTTAACAGCCTGAAACCGATTTCAAATAAAATCTTGATTTACTTGGACAGTTTAGCTTTTAATTTTAAAGTAATACATCAGAATAGTCGGATATTATCTGAGTGACAACATGAACATGTGATGTCTCACCCAGACTTGGAATGAAGCTGGTTTAACAGAAGGATTCTGTTTCACAGTTGCCTTAAAAGGAGTAAAATAAGGCTTTAACAGCCTGAAAAAGATTTCAAATATACGCTTGATTTAGTTGGACATTTTAGCCTTTAACTGTAAAATGCTACATCAGAATGGTCCGATATTACCTGAGTGACACGATGAACATGTAATGTGTCACCACGACTTGGAATCAATCTGATTCAACAGGAGGATTCCATTTTACAGTAGCCTGAAAATGAGAAAATATGGCTTTAACAGCCTTTAAAAGATGTCAAATATACTCTTGATTTACTTGGACAATTTAGCCTTTAATTTTAAAATCCTACATTAGAATTGTCCGATATTACCTGAGTGACACCATGAATATGTCATGTCTCACCCAGACTTGGAATAAAGCTGGTTTAACAAAAGGATTCAATTTCACAGTTGCCTTAAAAGGAGTAAAATGTGGCTTTAACATCCTGAAAAAGATTTCAAATATACGCTTGATTTACTTGGACATGTTAGCCTTTAACTGTAAAATGCTACATCAGAATGGTCCAATATTACCTGAGTGACACCATGAATATGTGCTGTGTCACCAAGACTTGGAATGAATCTGATTCAACAGGAGGATTCCATTTTACAGTAGCCTGAAAAGGAGAAAATATGGCTTTAACAGCCTTTAAAAGATTTCAAATATACTCTTGATTTACTTAGACAATTTAGCCGTTAATTTTAAAATCCTACATCAGAATGTTCCGATTGTACCTGAGTGACACACTGGATAGGTGTTGTCTCTCACACAATTGGAATGAAGCTGGTTTAACAGGAGGAATCCATTTTACAGTTGACTGAAGAAGGGTAAAATATGGTTTTAACAGCCTTAAAAATATTGTTCAAATATAGTCTATATTTACTTGGACAATTTCGCTTTTAATTAAAATCCTACATCAGAATGGTACGATATTACCTGAGTGACAACATGAATATGTGATGTATCACCCAGACTTGGAATGAAGCTGGTTTAACAGGATCATTCCAATTTACAGTAGCCTGAAAAGGAGAAATATATGTCTTTAACAGCCTGAAAACCACGTCAAATATACTGTAGATTTACTTGGACATTTTAGGCTTTAATTTTACAGTCCTACATCAGAATGGTCCGATATTACCTGACTAACACCTTGAATATGGGTTGTCTCACCGAGTCTTGGAATGAAGCTGGCTTAACAGGAGGATTCCGTTTTACAGTAGCCTGAAAAGGAGAAAATATGGCTTTAATGGCCTTCAAGATATTTCAAATATACTCTTGATTTACTTGGACAATTTAGCCTTTAATTTAAAAATCCTACATCAGAATTTTCCGATATTACCTGAGTGACACCATGAATATGTGATGTTTCACGCAGACTTGGAATGAAGCTGGTTTAACAGGAGGATTTCGTTTTACAGTAGCCTGAAAAGGAGAAAATATGGCTTCAACGGCCTTTAGGATATTTCAAATATACTCTTGATTTACTTGGACAATTTAGCCTTTAATTTTAAAATCCTATATCAGAATTGTCCGATATTACCTGAGTGACACCATGAATATGTGATGTCTCACCCAGACTTGGAATGAAGCTGGTTTAACAGAAGGATTACATTTCACAGTTGCCTTAAAATGAGTAAAATAAGGCTTTAACATCCTGAAAAAGATTTCAAATATACGCTTGATTTACTTGGACATTTTAGCCTTTAAATGGAAAATGCTACATCCGAATGGTCCGATATTACCTGAGTGACACCATGAATATGTGATGTGTCACCAAGACTTGAAATGAATCAGGTTTATCAGGAGGTTTCCGTTTTACAGTAGCCTGAAAAGGATTATAATATGGTTTTAACAGCCTGAAACCGATTTCAAATAAAATCTTGATTTACTTGGACAGTTTAGCTTTTAATTTTAAAGTAATACATCAGAATAGTCGGATATTATCTGAGTGACACCATGAATATGTGATGTCTCACCCAGACTTGGAATGAAGCTGGTTTCCATTTCACAGTTGCCTTAAAATGAGTAAAATAAGGCTTTAACAGCCTGAAAAAGATTTCAAATATACGCTTGATTTAGTTGGACATTTTAGCCTTTAACTGTAAAATGCTACATCAGAATGGTCCGATATTACCTGAGTGACACCATGAACAAGTGATGTGTCACCACGACTTGGAATCAATCTGATTCAACAGGAGGATTCCATTTTACAGTAGCCTGAAAAGGAGAAAATATGGCTTTAACAGCCTTTAAAAGATGTCAAATATACTCTTGATTTACTTGGACAATTTAGCCTTTAATTTTAAAATCCTACATTAGAATTGTCCGATATTACCTGAGTGACACCATGATTATGTCATGTCTCACCCAGACTTGGAATGAAGCTGGTTTAACAAAAGGATTCCGTTTCACAGTTGCCTTAAAAGGAGTAAAATATGGCTTTAACAGCCTGAAAAAGATTTCAAATATACGCTTGATTTACTTGGACATGTTAGCCTTTAACTGTAAAATGCTACATCAGAATGGTCCAATATTACCTGAGTGACACCATGAATATGTGCTGTGTCACCAAGACTTGGAATGAATCTGATTCAACAGGAGGATTCCGTTTTACAGTAGCCTGAAAAGGAGAAAATATGGCTTTAACAGCCTTTAAAAGATTTCAAATATACTCTTGATTTACTTAGACAATTTAGCCGTTAATTTTAAAATCCTACATCAGAATGTTCCGATTGTACCTGAGTGACACACTGGATAGGTGTTGTCTCTCACACAATTGGAATGAAGCTGGTTTAACAGGAGGAATCCATTTTACAGTTGACTGAAGAAGGGTAAAATATGGTTTTAACAGCCTTAAAAATATTTTTCAAATATAGTCTATATTTACTTGGACAATTTCGCTTTTAATTAAAATCCTACATCAGAATGGTACGATATTACCTGAGTGACAACATGAATATGTGATGTATCACCCAGACTTGGAATGAAGCTGGTTTAACAGGATCATTCCAATTTACAGTAGCCTGAAAAGGAGTAATATATGTCTTTAACAGCCTGAAAACCACGTCAAATATACTGTAGATTTACTTGGACATTTTAGGTTTTAATTTTAAAGTCCTACATCAGAATGGTCCGATATTACCTGACTAACACCTTGAATATGGGATGTCTCACCGAGACTTGGAATGAAGCTGGCTTAACAGGAGGATTCCGTTTTACAGTAGCCTGAAAAGGAGAAAATATGGCTTTAATGGCCTTTAAGATATTTCAAATATACTCTTGATTTACTTGGACAATTTAGCCTTTAATTTAGAAATCCTACATCAGAATTTTCCGATATTACCTGAGTGACACCATGAATATGTGATGTCTCACCCAGACTTGGAATGAAGCTGGTTTAACAGAAGGATTACATTTCACAGTTGCCTTAAAATGAGTAAAATAAGGCTTTAACATCCTGAAAAAGATTTCAAATATACGCTTGATTTACTTGGACATTTTAGCCTTTAAATGGAAAATGCTACATCCGAATGGTCCGATATTACCTGAGTGACACCATGAATATGTGATGTGTCACCAAGACTTGAAATGAATCAGGTTTATCAGGAGGTTTCCGTTTTACAGTAGCCTGAAAAGGATTATAATATGGTTTTAACAGCCTGAAACCAATTTCAAATAAAATCTTGATTTACTTGGACAGTTTAGCTTTTAATTTTAAAGTAATACATCAGAATAGTCGGATATTATCTGAGTGACACCATGAACATGTGATGTCTCACCCAGACTTGGAATGAAGCTGGTTTCCATTTCACAGTTGCCTTAAAATGAGTAAAATAAGGCTTTAACAGCCTGAAAAAGATTTCAAATATACGCTTGATTTAGTTGGACATTTTAGCCTTTAACTGTAAAATGCTACATCAGAATGGTCCGATATTACCTGAGTGACACCATGAACAAGTGATGTGTCACCACGACTTGGAATCAATCTGATTCAACAGGAGGATTCCATTTTACAGTAGCCTGAAAAGGAGAAAATATGGCTTTAACAGCCTTTAAAAGATGTCAAATATACTCTTGATTTACTTGGACAATTTAGCCTTTAATTTTAAAATCCTACATTAGAATTGTCCGATATTACCTGAGTGACACCATGATTATGTCATGTCTCACCCAGACTTGGAATGAAGCTGGTTTAACAAAAGGATTCCGTTTCACAGTTGCCTTAAAAGGAGTAAAATTTGGCTTTAACAGCCTGAAAAAGATTTCAAATATACGCTTGATTTACTTGGACATGTTAGCCTTTAACTGTAAAATGCTACATCAGAATGGTCCAATATTACCTGAGTGACACCATGAATATGTGCTGTGTCACCAAGACTTGGAATGAATCTGATTCAACAGGAGGATTCCGTTTTACAGTAGCCTGAAAAGGAGAAAATATGGCTTTAACAGCCTTTAAAAGATTTCAAATATACTCTTGATTTACTTAGACAATTTAGCCGTTAATTTTAAAATCCTACATCAGAATGTTCCGATTGTACCTGAGTGACACACTGGATAGGTGTTGTCTCTCACACAATTGGAATGAAGCTGGTTTAACAGGAGGAATCCATTTTACAGTTGACTGAAGAAGGGTAAAATATGGTTTTAACAGCCTTAAAAATATTTTTCAAATATAGTCTATATTTACTTGGACAATTTCGCTTTTAATTAAAATCCTACATCAGAATGGTACGATATTACCTGAGTGACAACATGAATATGTGATGTATCACCCAGACTTGGAATGAAGCTGGTTTAACAGGATCATTCCAATTTACAGTAGCCTGAAAAGGAGTAATATATGTCTTTAACAGCCTGAAAACCACGTCAAATATACTGTAGATTTACTTGGACATTTTAGGTTTTAATTTTAAAGTCCTACATCAGAATGGTCCGATATTACCTGACTAACACCTTGAATATGGGATGTCTCACCGAGACTTGGAATGAAGCTGGCTTAACAGGAGGATTCCGTTTTACAGTAGCCTGAAAAGGAGAAAATATGGCTTTAATGGCCTTTAAGATATTTCAAATATACTCTTGATTTACTTGGACAATTTAGCCTTTAATTTAAAAATCCTACATCAGAATTTTCCGATATTACCTGAGTGACACCATGAATATGTGATGTTTCACGCAGACTTGGAATGAAGCTGGTTTAACAGGAGGATTTCGTTTTACAGTAGCCTGAAAAGGAGAAAATATGGCTTCAACGGCCTTTAAGATATTTCAAATATACTCTTGATTTACTTGGACAATTTAGCCTTTAATTTTAAAATCCTATATCAGAATTGTCCGATATTACCTGAGTGACACCATGAATATGTGATGTCTCACCCAGACTTGGAATGAAGCTGGTTTAACAGAAGGATTACATTTCACAGTTGCCTTAAAATGAGTAAAATAAGGCTTTAACATCCTGAAAAAGATTTCAAATATACGCTTGATTTACTTGGACATTTTAGCCTTTAATTGTAAAGTCCTACATTAGAATGGTACGATATTACTTGAGTGACACCATGAACATGTGTTGTCTCACCCAGACTTGGAATGAAGCTGGTTTAAGAGGAGGATTTCGTTTTACAGTAGCCTGAAAAGGAGAAAATATGGCTTCAACGGCCTTTAAGATATTTCAAATATACTCTTGATTTACTTGGACAATTTAGCCTTTAATTTTAAAATCCTATATCAGAATTGTCCGATATTACCTGAGTGACACCATGAATATGTGATGTCTCACCCAGACTTGGAATGAAGCTGGTTTAACAGAAGGATTACATTTCACAGTTGCCTTAAAATGAGTAAAATAAGGCTTTAACATCCTGAAAAAGATTTCAAATATACGCTTGATTTACTTGGACATTTTAGCCTTTAATTGTAAAGTCCTACATTAGAATGGTACGATATTACTTGAGTGACACCATGAACATGTGTTGTCTCACCCAGACTTGGAATGAAGCTGGTTTAAGAGGAGGATTCCGTTTTACAGTAGCCTGAAAAGGAGAAAATATGGCTTTAATGGCCTTTAAGATATTTCAAATATACTCTTGATTTACTTGGACAATTTAGCCTTTAATTTTAAAATCCTATATCAGAATTGTCCGATATTACCTGAGTGACACCATGAATATGTGATGTCTCACCCAGACTTGGAATGAAGCTGGTTTAACAGATGGATTACATTTCACAGTTGCCTTAAAATGAGTAAAATAAGGCTTTAACATCCTGAAAAAGATTTAAAATATACGCTTGATTTACTTGGACATTTTAGCCTCTAACTGGAAAATGCTACATCCGAATGGTCCGATATTACCTGAGTGACACCATGAATATGTGATGTATCACCCAGACTTGGAATGAAGCTTGTTTAACAGGATCATTTCAATTTACAGTAGCCTGAAAAGGAGTAAAATATGGCTTTAACAGCCTGAAAACCACGTCAAATATACTCTAGATTTACTTGGACATTTTACCCTTTAATTGTAAAGTCCTACATTAGAATGGTACGATATTACTTGAGTGACACCATGAACATGTGATGTCTCACCCAGACTTGGAATGAAGCTGGTTCAAGAGGAGGATTCCGTTTTACAGTAGCCTGAAAAGGAGAAAATATGGCTTTAATGACCTTTAAGATATTTCAAATATACTCTTGATTTACTTGGACAATTTAGCCTTTAATTTTAAAATCCAACATCAGAATTGTCCGATATTACCTGAGTGACACCATTAATATGTGATGTCTCACCCAGACTTGGAATGAAGCTGGTTTAACAAATGGATTCCATTTCACAGTTGCCTTAAAATGAGTAAAATAAGGCTTTAACATCCTGAAAAAGATTTCAAATATACGCTTGATTTACTTGGACATTTTAGCCTTTAACTGGAAAATGCTACATCAGAATGGTCCGATATAACATGAGTGACACCATGAATATGTGATGTGTCACCAAGACTTGGAATGAATCTGGTTTATCAGGAAGTTTCCGTTTTACAGTAGCCTGAAAAGGATTATAATATGGTTTTAACAGCCTGAAACAGATTTCAAATAAAATCTTGATTTACTTGTATAGTTTAGCTTTTAATTTTAAAGTAATACATCAGAATGGTCGGATATTATCTGAGTGACACCATGAACATGTGATGTCTCACCGAGACTTGGAATGAAGCTGGCTTAACAGGAGGATTCCGTTTTACAGTAGCCTGAAAAGGTGTAAAATAAGGCTTTAACAGCCTGAAAAAGATTTCAAATATACTCTAGATTTACTTGGACATTTTAGCCTTTAATTGTAAAGTCCTACATTAGAATGGTCCGATATTACCTGAGTGACACCATGAACATGTGATGTTTCACCTAGACTTGGAATGAAGCTGGTTTAACAGGAGGATTCCGTTTTACAGTTGCTTTAAAAGGAGTAAAATAAGGCTTTAACAGCCTGAAAAAGATTTCAAATATACGCTTGATTTACTTAGACATGTTAGCATTTAACTGTAAAATGCTACATCAGAATGGTCCAATATTACCTGAGTGACACCATGAATATGTGCTGTGTCACCAAGACTTGGAATGAATCTGATTCATCAGGAGGATTCCGTTTTACAGTAGTCTGAAAAGGAGAAAATATGGCTTTAATGGCCTTTTAGATATTTCAAATATATTCTTGATTTACTTGGACAATTTAGCCTTTAATTTTAAAATCCTACATCAGAATTGTCCGATATTACCTGATTGACACCATGAATATGTAATGTCTCACCCAGACTTGGAATGAAGCTGGTTTAACAGATGGATTCCATTTCACAGTTGTCTTAAAATGAGTAAAATAAGGCGTTAACATCCTGAAAAAGATTTCAAATATTTGTTTGATTTACTTGGACATTTTAGCCTTTAACTGGAAAATGCTACATCAGAATGGTCCGATATTACCTGAGTGACACCATGAATATGTGATGTGTCACCAAGACTTGAAATGAATCAGGTTTATCAGGAGGTTTCCGTTTTACAGTAGCCTGAAAAGGATTATAATATGGTTTTAACAGCCTGAAACCGATTTCAAATAAAATCTTGGTTTACTTGGACAGTTTAGCTTTTAATTTTAAAGTAATACATCAGAATGGTCGGATATTATCTGAGTGACACGATGGACATGTGATGTCTCACCCAGACTTGGAATGAACTGGTTTAACAGGAGGATTCCATTTTACAGTAGCCTGAAAAGGAGAAAATATGGCTTTAACAGCCTTTAAAAGATTTAAAATATACTCTTGATTTACTTGGACAATTTAGCCTTTAATTATAAAATCCTACATCAGAATGTTCCGATTGTACCTGAGTGACACACTGAATAGGTGTTGTCTCTCACACAATTGGAATGAAGCTGGTTTAACAGGAGGAATCCATTTTACAGTTGACTGAAAAAGGATAAAATATGGTTTTAACAGCCTTAAAAAAAATTCAAATATAGTCTATATTTAGTTGGACAATTTCGCTGTTAATTAAAATCCTACATCAGAATGGTACGATATTACCTGAGTGACACCATGAATATGTGATGTATCACCCAGACTTGAAATGAAGCTGGTTTAACAGGAGGAATCCATTTTACAGTTGACTGAAAAAGGATAAAATATGGTTTTAACAGCCTTAAAAAAAAATTCAAATATAGTCTATATTTAGTTGGACAATTTCGCTTTTAATTAAAATCCTACATCAGATTGGTCTGATATCACCTGAGTGACACCATGAATATATGATGTCTCACCACAACTTGGAATGAAGCTGGCTTAACAGGAGGATTCCGTTTAACAGTTGCCTGAATATGAGTAAAATATGGTTTTAACAGCCTGAAAACCATTTCAAATATACAGTAGATTTAACTGGACATTTTACCCTATAATTTTAAAATCCTACATCAGAATGGTCCAATAATACCTGAGTGACACCATGAATATGTGATGTATCACCCAGACTTGGAATGAAGCTGTTTCAACAGGATCATTCTAATTTACAGTAGCCTGAAAAGGAGTAAAATATGGCTTTAACAGCCTGAAAACCACGTCAAATATACTGTAGATTTACTTGGACATTTTAGGCTTTAATTTTAAAGTCCTACATCAGAATAGTCCGATATTACCTGACTAATACCTTGAATATGGGATGTCTCACCGAGACTTGGAAGGAAGCTGGCTTAACAGGAGGATTCCGTTTTACAGTAGCCTGAAAAGGAGTAAAATAAGGCTTTAACAGCCTGAAAAAGATTTCAAATATACTCTAGATTTACTTGGACATTTTACCCTTTAATTGTAAAGTCCTACTTTAGAATGGTACGATATTACCTGAGTGACACCATGAACATGTGATGTCTCACCCAGACTTGAAATTAAGCTGGTTTAACAGGAGGATTCCGTTTTACAGTAGCCTGAAAAGGAGAAAATATGGCTTTAACGGCCTGAAAACCATTTCAAATACACTGTAGATTTACTTGGACATTTTGGCTTTTAATTTTAAAATCCTACATCTCAATGGTCTGATATTACCTGATTGAAACCATGGATCTGTGATATCTCACTAAGACTTGGAATGAAACTGGCTTAACTGGGGATTCCGTTTGACAGTTGCCTGAAGAAGAGTAAAATATGGTGTTAGACTGAAAACCATTTTAAATATACTGTAGATTTACTTGTATACTTTAGCCTTTAATTGTCAAATCCTACATCAGAATGGTCCAATAATACCTGAGTGACACCATGAATATGTGATGTATCACCCAGACTTGGAATGAAGCTGGTTCAACAGGATCATTCTAATTTACAGTAGCCTGAAAAGGAGTAAAATATGGCTTTAACAGCCTGAAAACCACGTCAAATATACTGTAGATTTACTTGGACATTTTAGGCTTTTAATTTTAAAATCCTACATCTCAATGGTCCGATATTACCTGATTGAAACCATGGATCTGTGATATCTCACTAAGACTTGGAATGAAACTGGCTTAACTGAAGGATTCCATTTGACAGTTGCCTGAAGAAGAGTAAAATATGGTGTTAACAGACTGAAAACCATTTTAAATATACTGTAGATTTACTTGGATACTTTAGCCTTTACTTGTCAATTCCTACATCAGAATGGTCTGATATTACCTGAGTGACACCATGAATATAAGATGTCTCACCACAACTTGGAATGAAGCTGGCTTAACAGGAGGATTCCGTTTAACAGTTGCCTGAATATGAGTAAAATATGGCTTTAATGGCCTTTAAGATATTTCAAATATACTCTTGATTTACTTGGACAATTTAGCCTTTAATTTTAAAATCCTACATCAGAATGGTCCGATATTACCTGAGTGACACCATGAATATGGGATGTGTCACCAAGACTTGGAATGAATCTGGATTATCAGGAGCTTTCCATTTTACAGTAGCCTGAAAAGGATTATAATATGGTTTTAACAGCCTGAAACAGATTTCAAATAAAATCTTGATTTAGTTAGACATTTTAGCATTTAATTTTAAAGTAATACATCAGAATGGTCCGATATTACCTGATTGAAACCATAGATATGTGATATCTCACTAAGACTTGGAATGAAACTGGCTTAACTGAAGGATTCCGTTTGACAGTTGCCTGAAGAAGAGTAAAATATGGTGTTAACAGACTGAAAACCATTTTAAATATACTGTAGATTTACTTGGATACTTTAGCCTTTAATTGTAAAATCCTACATCAGAATGTTCTGATATTACCTGAGTGTCACCATGAATATATGTTGTCTCACCACAACTTGGAATGAAGCTGGTTTAACAGGAGGATTCCATTTAACAGTTGCCTGAATATGAGTAAAATATGGCTTTAACAGCCTGAAAACCACGTCAAATATACTGTAGATTTACTTGGACATTTTAGGCTTTAATTTTAAAGTCCTACATCAGAATAGTCCGATATTACCTGACTAATACCTTGAATATGGGATGTCTCACCGAGACTTGGAAGGAAGCTGGCTTAACAGGAGGATTCCGTTTTACAGTAGCCTGAAAAGGAGTAAAATAAGGCTTTAACAGCCTGAAAAAGATTTCAAATATACTCTAGATTTACTTGGACATTTTACCCTTTAATTGTAAAGTCCTACTTTAGAATGGTACGATATTACCTGAGTGACACCATGAACATGTGATGTCTCACCCAGACTTGAAATTAAGCTGGTTTAACAGGAGGATTCCGTTTTACAGTAGCCTGAAAAGGAGAAAATATGGCTTTAACGGCCTGAAAACCATTTCAAATACACTGTAGATTTACTTGGACATTTTGGCTTTTAATTTTAAAATCCTACATCTCAATGGTCCGATATTACCTGATTGAAACCATGGATCTGTGATATCTCACTAAGATTTGGAATGAAACTGGCTTAACTGAAGGATTCCGTTTGACAGTTGCCTGAAGAAGAGTAAAATATGGTGTTAACAGACTGAAAACCATTTTAAATATACTGTAGATTTACTTGTATACTTTAGCCTTTAATTGTCAAATCCTACATCAGAATGGTCCAATAATACCTGAGTGACACCATGAATATGTGATGTATCACCCAGACTTGGAATGAAGCTGGTTCAACAGGATCATTCTAATTTACAGTAGCCTGAAAAGGAGTAAAATATGGCTTTAACAGCCTGAAAACCACGTCAAATATACTGTAGATTTACTTGGACATTTTAGGCTTTTAATTTTAAAATCCTACATCTCAATGGTCCGATATTACCTGATTGAAACCATGGATCTGTGATATCTCACTAAGACTTGGAATGAAACTGGCTTAACTGAAGGATTCCATTTGACAGTTGCCTGAAGAAGAGTAAAATATGGTGTTAACAGACTGAAAACCATTTTAAATATACTGTAGATTTACTTGGATACTTTAGCCTTTACTTGTCAATTCCTACATCAGAATGGTCTGATATTACCTGAGTGACACCATGAATATAAGATGTCTCACCACAACTTGGAATGAAGCTGGCTTAACAGGAGGATTCCGTTTAACAGTTGCCTGAATATGAGTAAAATATGGCTTTAATGGCCTTTAAGATATTTCAAATATACTCTTGATTTACTTGGACAATTTAGCCTTTAATTTTAAAATCCTACATCAGAATGGTCCGATATTACCTGAGTGACACCATGAATATGGGATGTGTCACCAAGACTTGGAATGAATCTGGATTATCAGGAGCTTTCCATTTTACAGTAGCCTGAAAAGGATTATAATATGGTTTTAACAGCCTGAAACAGATTTCAAATAAAATCTTGATTTAGTTAGACATTTTAGCATTTAATTTTAAAGTAATACATCAGAATGGTCCGATATTACCTGATTGAAACCATAGATATGTGATATCTCACTAAGACTTGGAATGAAACTGGCTTAACTGAAGGATTCCGTTTGACAGTTGCCTGAAGAAGAGTAAAATATGGTGTTAACAGACTGAAAACCATTTTAAATATACTGTAGATTTACTTGGATACTTTAGCCTTTAATTGTAAAATCCTACATCAGAATGTTCTGATATTACCTGAGTGTCACCATGAATATATGTTGTCTCACCACAACTTGGAATGAAGCTGGTTTAACAGGAGGATTCCATTTAACAGTTGCCTGAATATGAGTAAAATATGGTTTTAACAGCCTGAAAACCATTTCAAATATACAGTAGATTTACCTGGACATTTTACCCTATAATTTTAAAATCCTACATCAGAATGGTCCGATATTACCTGAGTGACACCATGAATATGAGATGTGTCACGCAGACTTGGATTGAAACTGGCATAACAGGAGGATTCCGTTTTACAGTTGCCTGAAAAAGAGTAAAGTATGGCTTTAACATCCTGAAAAAGATTTCAAATATACTATAGATTTACTTGGACATTTTAGCCTTTAATTGTAAAATCCTACAACAGAATGGTCAATATTACCTGATTTACACCATGATCATGTGATGTACCCAGACTTGGAATTAAGCTTTAAACAGGAGGATTCCGTTTGACAGTAGCCTGAAAAGAGAGTAAAATATGGTTTAACAGCCTTTAAAAGATTTCAAATATACTCTTGATTTACTTGGACAATTTAGCCTTTAATTTAAAACTCCTATATCAGAATATTCTGATTGTACCTGAGTGACAGACTGCATAGGTGATGTCTCTCCGAAACTTGGAATTTAGATGAACCAAGGATTCTGTTTGACAGTTGCCTGAAGAAGGGTCAAATATTGTTTTAACAGCCTGAAAACCTTTTCAAATATACTATAGATTTACTTGGACATTTGAGCCTTTGATTTTAAAATCCTACATCAGAATTGTCCGATATTACCTGAGTGACACCATGAATATGAGATGTGTCACGCAGACTTGGAATGAAGCTGGCATTACAGGAGGATTTCGTTTTACAGTAGCCTTAAAAGCAGTAAAGTATGGCTTTAACACCCTGAAAAAGATTTCAAATATACTCAAGATTTACTAGGAAATTTTAGCCTTTAATTGTAAAATCCTACAACAGAATGGTCCGATATTAAATGAGTGACACCATGAACATTTGATGTATCACCCAGACTTGGAATGAATCTGGTTTAACTGGAGGATTCTGTTTTACAATAGCCTTAAAAGGAGTAAAATAGGGCGTTAACAGCCTGAAAAAGATTTCAAATATACTCTAGATTTACTTGGTCAATTTAGCTTTTAATTACAAATCCTACATCAGAATTGTCTGATATTACCTGAGTCAAACCATGGATATGTGATGTCTCACCACGACTTAGAATGAAACTGGCTTAACAGGAGGATTCCGTTTAACAGTTGCCTGAAGAACAGTAAATATGGATTTAACAGCTTGAAAACAATTTATAAATATACTGTAGATTTACTTGGACATTGTCATGACATTGAGTTACACCATGAACTTGTGATGTCTCACCCAGACTTGGAATTAAGCTTGTTAAACAGGAGGATTCCTTTTTACAGTAGCCTGAAAATGAGTAAAATATGGTTTTAACAGACTGAAAAAGATTTCAAATAAACTGTTGATTTACTTGGACAATTTAACTTTTAATTTTAAAATCCTACATCAGAATGGTCGGATATTGCCTAAGTGACACCATGGATATGTGAGGTCTCACCAAGACTTGGAATGAAGCTGGCTTAAAAGGAGGATTCCGTTTTACATTTGCCTGAAGAAAATTAAAATATGGGACATCACGTACCCATGGTTTCACACAGGTAATATTGGACAAATCTGATGTAGGATTTTTAAATTTTTTAAATGGTTTTCATGCTGTTAAAACCATATTTTACTCTTTTTCAGGCAACTATAAAATGGAATCTTCCTGTTAAGCCAACTTCTTTCCAAGTCTGGGTGAGACATCACATATTCATGGTTTAACTCAGTTAATATCGGACCATTCTGATGTAGGATTTTAAAATTAAAGGCTAAAATCTCCAAGTAAATCTACAGTATATTTGAAATGGTTTTCAGTGTGTTAAAACCATATTTTACTTTTATTCAGGCAACCGTAAAACGGAATTGTCCTGTTAAGCCAGCTATTATTCCAAGTCTGGGAGAAACATCACCTATCCACTGTGGTACTCAGGTAATATCGGAAAATTGTGATGTAGGATTTTAAATTTAAAGGCTAAAATGTCGAAGTAAATCTACAGTATATTTAAAATTGTTTTTCAGGCTGGTAAAGCCATATTTTACTCTTTTTCAGGAAACTGTAAAACGGAATCCTGCTGTTAAACCAGCTTCATTCCAGGTCTGGTTGAGACATAACATATCCATGGTGTCACTGGGGTAATATCGTACCATTCTGATGTAGAATTTTAAAATTAAAATCTAAAATGTCCAAGTAAATCTACAGCATATTTGAAATGGTTTTCAGGGTGTTAAAACCATATTTTACTCTTCTTCAGGCAACTGTAAAACGGAATCCTCCTGTTAAGCCAGCTTCATTCCAAGTTTGAGTGAGACATCACATATCCATGGTGTCACTCCGATAATATCGGACCATTGTGATCCAAGATTTTAAAATTAAAGGATTAAATGTCCAAGTAAATCTACAGTATATTTGAAATTGTTTTTCAGGCTGTTCAAGCCATATTTTACTCCTTTTCAGGCAACTGTAAAACTGAATCCTCCGGTTAAGTCAGCTTTCTTCCAAGTCTGTGTGAGACATCACCTATCCATTGTGTCACACAGGTAATATCGGACCATTCTGATGTAGGATTTTAAAATTAAAAGCTAAATTGTCCAAGTAAATCTAGAGTATATTTACAATTCAGTTGGTTCAAGATGGCGCCCCGTGAGTGGCAGCTCGTTACAGTATCTCTGCATTTTTCTACATCTTTTTAGTTTTTTTAAATGTTTTTGTTTTTCTTTACTATTTTTCGTTGTCACATCGACACTTTAGGCAAGTGGGAAGCTATGGATGTTCATATTGTTACATTCGTAGCTTGTCTCTTGCTGTTTTGGAACTTTTTGTACGGCTATGGGAAACTCATCCAACAAAGCACCCCACTCATCGACGGCACTATTGTTCAGGATCAGCTGTTAGCCCTGTGCCACACACCCCTTCTCTGTGCACAGAGGCAGGAGATTCCGAACGAGTTACGGAGAAGGAGAAGAGGGAGCAGAGCGGGTGTGAAGTGCAGGGAGCGGAAAAGACGGTATAAACCATGTTTACCGTCTGTCATCATGGTGAACGTTAGATCTCTCTCCAACAAGATGGAAGAGCTGACGGCGCTGACCCGACTGCAGAGGGAGTACCAGTAATGCAGCCTCATGTGCTTCACCGAGACGCGGCTGTGAGAACTTACACACGTCACCCTGGATGGTTTCAAACTTTTGCGAGCGGACAGGAAAGCAACGGAGAGCGGTAAGAAGAAGGGAGGGGGGATCGCTGTGTTTGTGAACGATAGGTGGTGCCACCCGGGACACATCACTGTGAAGGAGCAACTGTACCAGAGACTTGGAGCTGTTAGCTCTTAGCATGCGGCCATACTACCTCCCGAGGGAGTTTTCACAGGTTATCGCTGTGACCGTGTACATCCCCCCCTTGGCAGAGTTCACCACCCCCCTCTCCCCCTCCCTGAGACTCTCACCTCCCACCATCCTCACACCCCAGTCATCCTCCACCCCCTTGTCCATAACAGATGATCAGGTGAGAAGTCAACTGAAGAAGATCAAGGCAAGGAAGGCCCCGGGCCCGGACGGCATCAGCCCAAGTCTCCTCAGGGACTGGGCTAACCAGCTCTGTGTTGTGCTCAGGCACTTATTCAACCTGAGCTTGAGCCTGGAGAAGGTCCCAGCCCTGCGGAAGACCTCCTGTGTGATCCCGGTACCGAAGTCACCACGCCCCAGGGAGCTAAACCACTTCAGGCCTGTTGCCCTGACTTCTCACCTGATGAAGACCATGGAGAGGATCATCCTGCGTCACCTTCGACCCCTGGTGGGCACACAGCTGGACCCCCTGCAGTTTGCTTACGCAGTAGTGGATGACGCAGTAATCTACCTGCTGCACAGATTGCTGCTCCACCTGGAGGACAGCGGGACCACTGTGAGAGTCCTGTTTTTTGACACCATCCAGCCTTCGCTGCTCAAAGTGAAGATGGAGAGTGCCGGAGTGGACCAACACCTGGCTGCATGGACTACTGACTATCTCACCAACAGACCACAGTATGTGAGGTTCCATCACTGTGTGTCTGATGTGGTGCACTGCAGCACAGGTGCCCTCAGGGTATGGTGCTCTCCCCCTTCCTTTTCACCCTCTATATCTCAGACTACACACACAACACCACCCACTGCCACATCCAGAAGTTCTCCGATGACACAGCCGTTGTTGGTTGTGTTTCTGAAGGGAACGACCTGGAATACAAGACGGTCATCAGGGACTTTGTCAGCTGGTGTGAGCTCAACCAGCTTCAGCGCAACACCAGCAAGACATAGGAGATGATTGTTGACTTTAGGAGGAAAACATCCCATTTCTCACCGGTGAGCATCCAGGGATTGGACATTGAGGTAGTGGAGAGCTACAACTTCCTGGGTGTTCACCTGAACAATAAATTGAACTGGACTGATAACACCCATGCTTTATACAAGGGCCAGAATCGCCTCAATCTGCTGAGGAGACTCAGGTCCTTTGGAGTGTGCAGGACTCTCCTCAGCACTTTTTATGACTCTGTGGCGGCCTCTGCCATCCTTTATGCTGTGGTCTGCTGGAGGGGGGGCAGCTCAGACCGGGACAGGAGCAGACTCAATAGACTGATCAGGAGAGAGAGCTCTGTCCTGGACTGTCCTCTGGACTGCATAGAAAAAGTAGGGGAGAGAAGGTTGTTAGCCAAGCTGACATCCATCATGGACAACACCTCCCACCCCCTACATGACACTGTGGGGTCCCTGAGGAGCTCCTTCAGCAGCAGACTGATACACCCACGGTGTAAGAAAGAGAGGTACCGCCGGTCCTTCATCCCGGCCTCTGTCAGACTCTACAACACCTGCACTACCTGATAATGTTGTAGTTTCTGTTCCTGTTTTTCATTTAATCCACACACTCTCTGTATATCTTTATCTGTATTTATATTTTCCATTACAAGTACGTACTTTTTCAATATTATTTATGGTCCCAGGTGAATATAACTTATATTATGGTTACCTACTTTTGCTTTATTACTTTAATTACTTATTCAATTTAATTTTAACGTCACTTACTTACACTGCAATATTGTTTTTTGTACTATGGAAACTGCACTTTACTTTACAAAACCTTTATTTGAGGCCACTTTACTTCAGTCTACCATCTGCTCATTGTCTACTGTTTGCCTGTTTTTCTTGTGTGTTTACTTGTTTGTTTGTTTGCTTGTGTGTTTTTTGATGTTATTGTTGAGAATGCTACTGTAACAAAGAAATTTCCCCACTGTGGGATGAATAAAGCTAATCTAATCTAAATCTTGCCATATTTTACACTTCTTCAGGCTACTTTAAAACGGAATCCTCCTGTTAAACCAACTTCATTCCAGGTCTGGGTGAGACATCACATATTCACGGTGTATCTCAGGTAATATTGGACCATTCTGATATAGGATTCCAAAATTAAAAGCTAAATTGTCCAAGTAAATATAGAGTATATTTGAAAAAAATGTCAAGGCTGTTAAAACCATATTTTACCTTTCTTCAGTCAACTGTAAAACCTCCTGTTAAACCATTTTAATTCCAACTGTGGGAGTGACATCACCTATCCAGTGTATGACTCAGGTACAATCGGAACATTCTGATGAAGGATTTTAAAATTAAAGGCTAAATTGTCCAAGTAAATCAAGAGTATATTTGAAATCTTTTAAAAGCTGTTGAAGCCATATTTTCTCCTTTTCCGGCTACTGTAAAATGGAATCCTCCTGTTAAACCAGCTTGATTCCATGTCTGGGTGATACATCACATGTTCATGGTGTCACTCAGATAATATCCGACAATTCTGATGTATTATTTTAAAATTAAAAGCTAAATTATCCAAGTAAATCAAGATTTTATTTAAAATCTGTTTCAGGCCGTTAAAACCATATTATTCTCCTATTCAGGCTACTGTAAAACGGAATCCTCATGATAAACCAGATTCATTCCAAGTCTGGGTGAGACATCACATATTCCTGGTGTCAATCAGGTAATATTGGACCATTCTGATGTAGCATTTTACAATTAAAGGCTAAAATGTCCAAGTAAATCTAACGTATATTTGAAATCTTTTTCAGGCTGTTAAAGCCTTATTTTACTCCTTTTCAGGCAACTTTAAAACGGAATCCTTCAGTTAAGCCAGTTTCATTCCAAGTCTTAATGAGAAATCACATTTCCACGGTGTCACTCAGGTAATATCGGACCATTTTGATGTTGGATTTTAAAATTAAAGGCTGAAATGTCCAAGTAAATCTAAAGTATATATGAAATCTTTGTCAGGCTTTTAAATCCAAATTTTACTCTTTTTCAGGCTACTGTTACGAATCCAACTTGGAGGGTCCAAACGTCGGGACTCAATCAGCTAAGAAATCACTTCTAGCCCTGATTATGTATTAAAATGATTTATTAATATAAAAACAGAGCAATGCATTCCGGGCAGTTATACGTGCACGGTCCTAATGGAACATGACTAGTTCAGAGGTCCCCAAAAAGGCGCTTAAACAGAGTTGCGCGTGTGGTTTTAGGTTCTCCTTAAGGGAGCCTTATTGGTTAAAAGCGACACTGGGCCGTACATATCGTCATGGCAACAATGTTTCTATTGGCCTGGTGAATGCGACATGTTATCTCAGCTAACAGAATATGTGTGTGTGTGTGTGTGTGGGTGTGGGGGTGTGTATAGGTGTGTGTGTGGGTGTGTATATGTGTGTGTGTGTGTGTGTGTGGTGTGGGGGTGTGTATAGTGTGTGGGTGTGTGTGTATGTGTGTGTGTGTGGGTGTATGTGTGTTATCTCATGTGGGGATGCTATTTTCCACTGTTAATGTATCAGTGTAATCTCTTGGCCTTTTGTTCTCCTATTTGGTTTCCTGCCAGATGTGGTTTATTACTCTACCCCGGAACAGGAATGTTGTCTTTATCTACGCACCAAATGGACAAGCTTCTCCCCTCTCACTCAGTAACTGACCCAGGCCTCATTCATTTATCTATGCATAAGTTCATTCACAGCATTTAAACGTGTACAATACCTGAGTGTAATTTCTTAGAATAACCACAATATCTGAGTATAATTTCCCACAAATTCCCCCTTCACACCTACTAGGTGTGAATCCTACTGTAAACAAGGAATTGTGTATAAAACCTTTTAGAATTCATTTTTGTATAAAAACGTGCAGCAAAAGTTTAATATGGTAAAAATGTATGTCCCCCTTTTCACACCTGCAAGGTGTGATACCAACTCTATGTTGCCCTAATTGGACACCTGATTTCCCCTGCTCTCCCTTTTGCATTTTGCCCAGACATTTCTAATCTACATTATACAGGTTACTACAGACTGTGCCCCTGAATTTTCAAATTTTCCCATAACTGTCTGGTTTTCGGCTTTCCTCCACCCCATCACCACTCCATTTCTATGTCCGGATCAAAGTTCTCCTCCCCCACTCCGTCCAATATCAAAAGGGGAAAAGTTCCGGCCTCTGGTGAGTAAGGTGGTGGTGCTTTTCCTTAGAGAGAGCAGTGGAGATCAGGCGACCAGCCATAGTACGCAAGCAGGGGATACAGCAACATCCACAGGTTACTAGAATGGCAACAAACACAGCAATTGAAACCATGAGGGACATCATCAAATCTTTCCATTTGCCAAACATGTTAGACATCCAATCTGAAAAGGGGTTATCAACACCTGATGCCTCATGCATCTCCCTAGATAGAGCCTTCAGTTGATTCAGTGCCCTGGTGACTTTCCCGTCCGGAGCGGTGTTATTGGGTATGACGGTGCAGCACATCTCTCCAAACATTGCACAGACGCCCCCCTTTTCAGCCAGCACCATGTCCAGCGCCATCCGATTCTGCAAAGTCATAAGAGAAGAGGGGGCCATCTGCTCGGCCAACCCGTCTATAGCGTCCCTAGTGGCATTTGACAAGCGTAAAACATTATAATGTACAAAATTAATCCTATCCACGTTCTTGTTGGGAGTAATTGGGAAGATTGCTGAAATAATGGGAATGTTTTCAAAGCCCGCGGATATTTGGTCTACTAGTTTGTACTCGTTTGGGACGCCGCGAGGCACACCTATAGCATCTATGTACGTGGGGGTGCCTACGAAGGGGTCAAATGCAAACGTTGACCTCTTCATAATGTGACGGCGGCGCCTTTGGGTGAGTCTCTGGGGTATGGTTGGCGTTATTTTGACACGATTTCCAACTATGGAGATAGGCATGGCTAGTCTAACCATGGCACACAGGCCCACGGTCTTATCTGGCAAATTAATCTGGGCGTATAACTTTAGCCTTCCACAATAATAAAATAGTCCTAATCTCGAGACGTTCCTATGTAATCATCTCCACCCTTATTACCAGCTACTGTCCTATTGCACCATTCTGTTGGGATAGATCCTAGCCTAATGACTCCTGGTCCTGAGCTTGTGAAATTAAAACACTGATAACGTGCTCCTTCTCCTTTTATGGCCGTAAAATACCCTGGCTTCTCAATCCCTGGTGGATACACTGCTGATAAGGTGGTGCAATTTGGGGGGTTTTTACTTGAGTTAGATTCAGCATACAATGATACCCTATTTTATCACTTTCTGGGTAAAGGGGAGCCGGTTCAGTGTACATAGCCGGTCGGGCTGCCGCACAGGCCACGCAGCCCTCCATTTTTGATCTTGGGCGTTTTGCACTAACCATTTTACCCATAAGTTATCGTTACCCGCCCCTGTGGTCAGTTCCAAAATGTCTTGGGGTTTCATTTTAGAAAAGTCTTGTACTATTACGTCTTTATTTGTTAAGGGGGCTGGGTCTTGCTCTTCTGGTTTTGCGGTGGTCTTAACAGTATGTGGGTTTATAATATTTATCTGTATTAATCCCAGTGGGTCTGCCCGCTGACTTCCACCCCTAGGATCATCCAAATTCTATTTTGATTGGTGGGGCTTTTATAAATCTTGTCTAGGGATAAAGTAAGGGGGTTTTGTGTCGGACTAAAATCCCTCTGCAGACTAATTTTTTCCCAATCATAAGTTCTATATTGTGGTGGCCTGGAGGGCTGCCAACGGCCTGTATATTCCACTACGCCTGACCAATCCCTACACCAATCACATCTCCTACGCCACCCTGTCCTCTCACATTGTGCGGCCTTGCACGAGTAGCACAGATACACGTCATAGCTTCTATATGAGGAGTTGAACCCCTCGCAATCAACCACTGAGCATAAATCGAATGTGAACGAGGTAGTGGCTCCTTTGTGTAATTTAAGACTATTTGGGCTCTACAATTTAGATCAATTTGGGGTCTCTCGTTGGGACTCCTTTTACGGCGGGTCATTTGAGGGACTATTATCTCAGTATCATTGGTTAGAGGGAGTTCAGGAGCTTTTTCTAGAGATTCTATTCCCCACATTATCAGTCCCGCCCCTATTCCCAGCATAACACAAATTAACACTATTACTCTTCTCCCGAGCCCCATTTCTCTTAGGCTTGGTGCTCTCTGTCCAGACTGAGGGCTGTCTGGACTTCCTAAACAGCGCTTAAGTAGCCGCTGCATTTTTAGATCTAATTGTGTGTCCGCTAAAGTGCGGGTTGGAGGATCTGCTGGGGCACAATGTGTCAGGTGGTGCCAAGGTGCGCCTGATTTACCTTTGACCTGGACCGAGTGTGAAGTAACCTCCTTCACCTCGCACGGACCACCTGGGGTTGGCCCACTTCCTCTTGTGGACCTTAACCCTGACCCAGTCTCCTACCTTAATGGTCTGCCTCTCGTTCTGGGTGGGTGCTGGCTTCTTGTAGGCTTTCTCCACCTGGGTAGAGAGGGCTGAGACCAAAGAGGTTAGTTCATTCATATAGGCAGACATTTCTACCTGTTTTACATCCAAAAATGGCATATGACCTCCATCATTGGGTGGACCTGGCATTGGTCTGCCAGTCAAGATCTCGTGGGGTGAGAGGTGCGTCTCTCCCCTTTCGCGGCTCTCATGGCCATGAGTGCCAGGGAAGGGCCTCCACCCACTTCATCTTGCTCCCATGGCAGACCTTGGCTATTTTAGCCTTCAACGTCTGGTTGGCCCTTTCCACCAGTCCCTGGGACTGTGGATGGTACACCGATCCGAATGAGTGTGCAATTCCCAAGGTGGCCTCAACTTCTCTCAACATCTGGTTATTAAAGTGGGTGCCATTATCTGATCTGATTCGTCTTGGAACGCCGTACCGTGGTATAAGTTCAGTTTTTAACCATTTTACTACTGTCTTCCCATCTTCATGTCTAGTTGGGATAGCTTCTACCCACCTAGAAAATCTGTCTACCATTACCAGCAAATATCTTTTCCCTTGTACTACATTGTCTGCTCCCATATCTGTATAATCTATACTGATGTCTTGGAAACAGGCTGTTGGAACCGGAAAAGAGCCCATTGGCGTGGTGAATGGTCTTCTTGGGTTGTGGGCCCCGCACACTTCACACTCTGCACAATACAGAGTCACCATGCTGTCCATGTGCGGGTGCCACCATAATTGTGTCATGTTAATCAATGTCTGTCTCTTTCCTTCATGTGTAGGTCGGTGTGCCTCCGGCAGAGCATATGGCAGAGTTTGGTGGGTGCCACTAGTCTTCCGTCATGGGCTCTCCAGAGCCCATCTTCACCTTCGTGGCCCCTTTTCTTTTCCATTCATTCCATTCGTATGCTCCGCCTTCGCTTGAATTTCTTTTATGTCTTCTGGTGTGAGACGTGGGAGTGGTTCTGCTCTCACAATCATCATCTTGGGCGTGTAGCCTCCTGCTCTCTTTGCTGCTTGGTCTGCAGCATCATTCCCAACGCTCACCCTTGAATTGACTGTGTCGTGTCCTTTACATTTCATGATGGCCACTTGTCTGGGGAGGAGATGGCGGCCACCAAATCTTTTATGGCCTGCTGGTGCCTGATCGGCGTTCCCGCCACTGTTGTATATCCTCGTCTTTCCCACATCGGAGCATCGATGTGAGCTGCTGCGTGGGCGTATGCCGAGTCCGTATATATGTTGACTGATTGTCCTTTTCCAATTTTTAGTGCTGCTGTGAGTGCTTTTACTTCTGCAACTTGTGCTGATGCCGGTTGTTCCAGAATCCCTGATTCCAGTTCTCTGTGATCCCCATCTGCTGTTTGTTGTACGACTGCATAGGAGGCTCTGTTGGTCCCATCTTCCTGTTTGTAGCAGCATCCATCTGTGTAGAGCCACATGTCAGCGTCCAGTAGTGGGTCATTTGAGAGGTCTGTGCGTACCTTGCTCTCTTGGACAGCTAGTTCAATACAGTCATGTGGTTGGCCTTGCTGTCCCAGGTTTGCTGCCATGTTGCGCTCTGTGGTGACGTATGTAATGTGTGGTTGAGTGCAGGTCTGTTGTATCTTGGACTTACGTGTTGCACTGTAAGAAAATTCTTTGCTAGCCAAAAATGCTGAAACTCCGTGGCTTGTATGTATTTGAAGTGGATGGCACATAACCACGTGTGCGGTTTTGTCTATCGCCTTTGCCAATGCTGCTACATACCGGGCACATGTGGTCTGTCCTTTTCCACTACATCAAGTCTTGAGGAATGGTACATCAGTACATGTCTCTCTCCCCCTTTTTTCTGATACAGGACGGCGTTGAGGAAGCCGTTCTGTTCAGAAACATCAAGATGGAATGGGGAGGTATAGTCAGGTGCCATCAGGGCCGCTGCCTGAGCTAGGGCCTGTTTGAGATCAGTGAAGGCTGTTCCAGCTTCTGCTGTCCAGGGCAGAGGGGCTGTGAGGTTGCGGTTGCCCGCTTCTGCCAGTAGGGAACGGAGGGGGGCGGTCCTGTTGGTATAGTCTGGGATGTGTGAACGACTATAACCAGTGAGACCCAGGAAAGACAGCATCTCTGACACAGTGAGGGGCATTGGATGACGGAGGATGGAGTGCCTGTGGTTGGTGGAGACCCCCAGGCCTGCGGCTGATATTTCTCTGCCCAAAAACACCACCTGTCTTCGTGCTATCTGCACCTTTTCTTTCTTAATTTTGTAGCCTTTGGTGTTGAGGAAATGGAGGAGAGTCTCGGTGGTGGTGAGGCAGGCTAGGGCCGTTGTAGCAGCAAGGAGGAGGTCATCCACATACTGAATGAGGACCACTTCCGGTGGTAGGATGAGTTCCAAGAGGTGAGTCTTGAGTATCCTGTTAAAGAGTCCCGGTGAGTCGCGGTACCCTTGTGGCAGCCTGGAGTAGGTGTACTGTTGACCCCTGAATGTGAAGGCAAAAAAGGGCTGGGAGTTGGGATGGAGGGGCACAGCGAGGTCTATGACTGAAAAGTAGGTCATAGAAGGATTCAGGGAGGTGAGGGATCAAGCTGAATGTTCCTGATTTTTCCTCCAAATGTACCATTCAGTTCCATCAAGCAGGTGCGTCCCTCTAGATGTGTCAACCTTCCTTCTGGATGTGGGGACTTAATAAAAGAGGATTCAAATGGTCCAGGGGAGGGAGATCTGTTTGAGGGGCTTGGTCTGTAAAAGTGGCTGGGATTCATCTCTTCAAAACTCTCGCTGAAGGGTGGCTGCTCCATTTCTGGTCTGGTGATGGAGGCCGCCTTTCTGGGGTGATAGACAAACCTGGGCGGTCCTTCTCCCTCCTGCTGATGGCTCCATGCACCTCCTGTCTCTGTCTCAGAATTCACTTTAGCACAGGGTCGTGACTGCATTTCACTCTCCAACTGGGCCACTCGTTCCTCCAGCTGGTGCACCTGGGGTCCCTCTTCTACATCCAACACGATGGTCTTGACCACAGCTTCCCTCAGTGGAGCTTGTGTCGCGTGGGTGAATGGGTTGGTGCTTTGTCTGGTCTTGTGATGGTTTTCTCCAAGGTTGTATGGAGGAGGTGGGGTGGTTTGTGAAGTTGTCAATTCTGGGTATAATCTATTTATTTTCTGAGTTTTATCCTGGGATGGGGTATCTTCTGCTGTTATTGGGGGTGCAGTTGATCTTGACATGGTGGCCACTAGGCAGAGGGCCAGGGCATGACACTCCTCTTCCTTTTTTCTGGCAACTCGTTTTGGCCTAGTTAAGCGGAATCTGCCTCCTTCTTCTTCTTTTTCAGCTCGCTTTGCATGGTTTAAACATTGATTTTGATAGTCAGTTATTTGTTGTATCTGTTGAAAAGTTGACACTCCTTCCACAGGTATCCAACCAGCCTTTTCCCATTCTGTTATTAATTTCTTTCCCCTCTTCCTGTCATTTTTTGCTACCTTTCTTTGCTAAGGCCTGTACCAGCTTTTCTCCATATAATGTCGCCATTGTCTCTCCCTTTCACTTCTTCCTTCCTCTATTCAACTTTACTGTTATCAGTCAACCCCTCTGATTGCTCCCTCTAAAATTCCTTCACCCCTCCCCTCTGCTCTTTCTCTACACGCTGTCTCTGCTCCTCCTTTTTTCTCTGCTTTTTCCCTCCAAATTCCCTCTATTTTTAAAACCAACAAAGCACCCTATCGAACTTATAACGAGATCCACCAACAGTATTTTTACATGTAATTTTAACCTACGTATCTCTTCCTTCAACGGCAATTCCAGAGACGGGACCAGAGGCTTGGTCAATTTATCAACGTCACTTTGGAATCACACAGTCATTCTTTTCCAGACTTTCCAATTCTACATCTAAGAAATTAATTTCATTTTTATTTTAACCTTCACAACCTTTTATTATCAGGATTCATCCGTCAGTTCCTCATTCAAACTCTGCTATAATTTGTGAACTTTGTTTTAGCGGCAGCGTCCCGGCCTTCCCCTAATCACAATTATGTACAATTATGTAAGTAGGTTTAGCGCACCTCTCGCTCCGCACAAATTCTATCAAACCTAATCACCTTTAACTCATTCAGACTCTCAACACATTTTAAACAATACATTAATTAACTGTCGACTTCAAATCTTTTTCTCTTAAATCCTACCCTCAATCACTTCCACATTTCACTGAGGCTGGTCTTATGGACAAAGTCTCCTTATGATGAACGCTGGTTTGCTATCGTGCCGCGACCTTCCCCGGCAGCAGAGTGATCAGCTCTACTGGCAGTTTATCGAATCTCTCACATAGCATAACTCCAAAATTATGGAATCATCTATACATCCCAGATGTATTTTTTAACATTCATTCCCTCATTCAACTCTTCTTCTAGGCCTGTTTTCTCTTCAACTAGTATTTCTTTTCTCTTCTCTTTTACCTCATTCACACACTTTCATGAATATTTTACCTTATGGGTATCATAATGACAAACGCTGGCCCGTAATCGTGCCCCGCCTTCCCTATCACCAATACTACTGCAGTAAGTCTACTGATAGGTTTATCGCACCTCTCACATTACGTGGCTCCATAAAATTATGGAATCATCTTTGCATCCCAGATGCTTTTTCTCAGTCACACTCCTCTCATTCATCAACAGAAAGCCGGAATGCATTGCTCAATGTCCACAAAACACTTAATAATTTTTAGTCTATATTTTTACATTACATTACGTACTCACCCGGAAGTTCTGATCACTTTAATTTAGTTTATACTATTATACAATATGCTGAGTTTGATGAAACCGGTTCAGCCTACCTTTTTTTAGAGAGCTCTCAGTGACCAGACCTCCGAGGTTTGCACAGAATGTCTCCTTTGTCTCGTTCCTTCAGACGTGGACTGTCCGTGGAATCTGGACTTAGAGTTTAACAACTGTTAATCCTGATTCCGTGGGATTCTTAAATTTAACCGCTACTCGAAACCATCCTCTGCTACCATTTTGTTACGAATCCAACTTGGAGGGTCCAAACGTCGGGACTCAATCAGCTAAGAAATCACTTCTAGCCCTGATTATGTATTAAAATGATTTATTAATATAAAAACAGAGCAATGCATTCCGGGCAGTTATACGTGCACGGTCCTAATGGAACATGACTAGTTCAGAGGTCCCCAAAAAGGCGCTTAAACAGAGTTGCGCGTGTGGTTTTAGGTTCTCCTTAAGGGAGCCTTATTGGTTAAAAGCGACACTGGGCCGTACATATCGTCATGGCAACAATGTTTCTATTGGCCTGGTGAATGCGACATGTTATCTCAGCTAACAGAATATGTGTGTGTGTGTGTGTGTGGGTGTGGGGGTGTGTATAGGTGTGTGTGTGGGTGTGTATATGTGTGTGTGTGTGTGTGTGGGTGTGGGGGTGTGTATAGGTGTGTGGGTGTGTGTGTATGTGTGTGTGTGTGGGTGTATGTGTGTTATCTCATGTGGGGGATGCTATTTTCCACTGTTAATGTATCAGTGTAATCTCTTGGCCTTTTGTTCTCCTATTTGGTTTCCTGCCAGATGTGGTTTATTACTCTACCCCCGGAACAGGAATGTTGTCTTTATCTACGCATCAAATGGACAAGCTTCTCCCCTCTCACTCAGTAACTGACCCAGGCCTCATTCATTTATCTATGCATAAGTTCATTCACAGCATTTAAACGTGTACAATACCTGAGTGTAATTTCTTAGAATAACCACAATATCTGAGTATAATTTCCCACACTACTGTAAAACGGAATCCTGCTGTTAAGCCAGCTTCATTCCAAGTAGAGTTGAGACATCACATAACCTGTGTTTCAGTCATGTAATATCGGACCATTCTGATGTAGGATTTTAAAATCAAGGGCTTAAAAGTAAAGCTATGTGGAGCTTTTTTCAGGCTGTTAGACATATTTTACTCTTTCTCAAACTACTCTAAAATGGAATCCTCCTGTTAAGCCAGCTTTATTCCAAGTCTGGGTCAGTCAGATAATATAGGACCATTTTAATGCAGGATTTTAAAATTAAAAGCTAAAATGTCCAAGTAAATCTACAGTATATTTGAAATTGTTTTTCATGCTGTTAAAGCCATATTTTACTCTTTTTCAGGCAACTTTAAAACGGAATCCTCCTGTTAAGCCAGCTTCATTCCAATTCTGGATGAGACATCACATATCTATGGTGTCACTCAGGTAATATTGAGCCATTCTGATGTATGTTTTTAAAATTAAAGGTTTAAATGTCTAATTAGAGCTATATTCGAAATCTTTATCAGGTTAATTAAAGCCATTTATTTTTAGTCTTTTTTAGGCTACTCTAAAAAGGAATCCTCCTCTTAAGCCAGCTTCATTCAAACTCTGGGTGAGACAACACATATCCAGTGTGTCTCTCAGGTAATATCGGACAATTCTGATGTTTGAATTTAAAATTAAAGGCTTGATTGTCCAAGTAAAGCTATGTTTGAAGTCTTGTTTAGGCTGTTAAAGCCATATTTTAGTCTGTTTCACGCTACTCTATAAATGTATCCTCCTGTTAACCCAGCTTCATTTCAACTCTTGGTGAGACAAGACATATCCAGTGTGTCACTCAGGCAATATTGAGCCATTCTGATGTATGTTTTTAAAATTAAAGGATTAAATGTCCAAGTAAAGCTAAATTTGAAGTCGTTTTCAGGCTGTTAAAGCCATATTTTTACTCTACTGTATTTCACTCTACTCTAAAATTGATTTTTCTGTTAAGCCTGCTCCTCCCCAACTCTTGGTGAGACAACACATATCCAATGTGTCACTCAGGTAATATTGAGCCATTCTGATGTATGATTTTAAAATTAAATGCTTAAATGTCCAAGTAAATCTACAATATATATGAAATCTTTGTCAGGCTTTTAAATCCAAATTTTACTCTTTTTCAGGCTACTGTATTTTTTAAGCTTTTTCAGGCTGTTAAATATTATTAGTCAATTTCAGGCTTCTTTAAATATATCCTCGCCTTATGCCAGCTTTATTCCAATTCTTTGATCCACCCCCATGCTTAACAGTTGGACAGAGGTTCTTTTCATTAAATTCTGTGCCCTTTCTTCTATTTTAACCTCATTGGTCCACAGAACTTGTTCCCACAATGCATCAGTCTTGTCTATATGTTAATTTGCAAACTTCAAACGCAGATTTTTTGGTGAGGACATAGAAGAGGTTTTCTTCTGATGACTCTTCCATGAAGACCATATTTGTACGAGTATCTCTTTATAGTGGAATGGTGTACCAACACTCCAGTGTCAGCCAGGTCTTTCTGGATGGATCATGTAGTGGGTTTTGACTTGCTTTTCTCACAATCCTGCGAGCTCTTCTGTCTTTTCTTGTGCATGCTATAAACTCTGCCGGGTGCTCAAACTTTGGCAGACACCATTTTTTTATTTTCTGTTATTTTGAAAGTGTAAATGATGGAAATAAAATCTAACTTTTTCTGACATATTATTCAAATGTATAATCTGTCATTTGATGCTCTTTGGAAATTGTTCCATCTTTTCTTGGCTTCTTTATGCACATTAATAAAAAACTTCACCTAGGGTGCCCAAACATTCGAGCCCCACTGTATACCTATCTGAGCCCATGTGGTCTCACACACTCACTCAGCACCTGAGGTCAATTATATCTGTGAGACCTTAGGGCACATGATCACATGCTGGCAATCAGCCTACCAGAGCAACTTCATGTTATTTCAAAATAAAAGCCAGACAGTGGCATTTTAAACTAAATATTAAAATTTGATTTGAAAATAATGTAATGTAACGATCTGTGGGTTTAAATATTCTGGTATGTGCGTGCATGTATCAGGGTACTAACATCAAAAGTTGGCGGCGAAGGTCAGGGGCCTCAACGGACCAAACCCGGGCGGCAGAGGCTGGCTCTGGGGACATGGAACGTCACCTCTCTGTGGGGGAAGGAGCCGGAACTTGTGCGGGAGGTGGAGCGCTACCAGTTAGATCTGGTGGGGCTTACCGTTACGCACAGTCTCGGTTCTGGAACCGTACTCCTGGATAGGGGTTGGACTCTGTCCTACTCCAGAGTTGCCCAAGGTTGTGGGTGATACTCACAAGCCCCCGGCTGAGTGCAGCTGCGTTGGAGTTTACTCCGGTGGATGAGAGGGTTGCCTCCCTACGCCTGCGGGTGATGGGGGGGAAAACTCTGACTGTTGTTTGTGCATATGCACCAAACACGAGTCTGGAGTATTTGGCCTTCTTGGAAACCTTGAATGGAGTCCTGTATGGGGCTCAAATAAGGGACTCCATAGTTCTGCTGGGGGACTTCAACGCACACGTGGGCAATGATGGAGATACTTGGAGAGGCGTGATTGGGAGGATCGGCCTCCCTGATCTAAACCAGAGTGGTTGTCTGTTATTGGACTTATGTGCTAGTCATGGATTGTCCATAACAAACATCATGTTCGAACATAGGGATGCTCATAAGTGTACGTGGTACCAAAGCACCCTAGGCCAAAGATCAATGATCAATTTTATAATTGTTTCATCTGATCTGAGGCCGTATGTTTTGGACACTCGGGTGAAGAGAGGGGCGGAGCTGTCAACTGATCACCATCTGGTGGTGAGTTGGGTCAGGTGATGGGGGAGGACTCTGGAAAGACCTGGTAAGCCCAAACGCGTAGTGCGGGTAAATTGGGAACGTCTGGAGGAGGCCCCTGTCCGACGGACTTTTAACTCACACCTCCGGCGGAGCTTTTCGTGCATCCCTGTGGAGGCTGGAGGCATTGAACCTTCTTAGGTGCCTCAAAGGGCGGTAACCCACGAACACTCTGGTGGTCAGTGAAGCCGTCTGACTGAAGAAGGAGTCTTTCCGGGATATGTTATCCCGGAGAACTCCAGCAAAGCCCCAGGGAATGATGAGATCTGTCCAGAAATGCTGAAAGCTCTGGGTGTGGAGGGTCTGTCTTGGTTGACACGCCTCTTTAACATTACGTAGAAGTCTGGGACAGTGCCTAAGGAGTGGCAGACTGGGATGGTGGTTCCCCTCTTCAAAAAGGGGGACAGAGGGTGTGTGCCAATTACAGGGGTATCACACTTCTCAGCCTCCCTGGTAAAGTCTACTCCAAGGTGCTGGAAAGGAGGGTTCGGCCGATAGTCGAATCTCGGATTGAAGAGGAACAATGCGGATTCCGTCCTGGTCGTCGACACCGGATCAGATCTTCACTCTCGCAAGGATCTTGGAGGGGGCCTGGGAGTATGCCCAACCAGTCTACATGTGTTTTGTGGATCTGGAGAAGGCGTATGACCGGGTTCCCCGGGAGAAACTGTTGGAGGTGCTGCGGGAGTATGGGGTGAGGGGGACCCTTCTCAGGGCCATCCAATCTCTGTATGACCAAAGCAAGAGCTGTGTGGGTTCTCGGCAGTAAGTCGCACTTGTTCCATGTGAGGGTTGGCCTCCGCCAGGATCTCATCGCTGCTTTTTGCAGAAGATGTGGTCCTGATGGCATCATCAGCCTGTGACCTTCAGCACTCACTGGATCGGTTCGCAGCCGAGTGTGAAGCGGCTGGGATGAGGATCAGTACCTCTAAATCTGAGGCCATGGTTCTTAGCAGGAAACCGATGGAGTGCTTTCTTCAGGTAGGGAGTGAGTCCTTACCCCAAGTGAAGGAGTTTAAATACCTTGGGGTCTTGTTCGCGAGAGAGGGGACTATGGAGCGTGAGATTGGTCGGAGAATCGGAGCAGCCGGTGCGGTATTACATTCCATTTATCGCACCGTTGTGACGAAAAGGGAGCTGAGCCAGAAGGCAAAGCTTTCGATCTACCGGGCAATTTTCGTTCCTACCCTCACCTAATGTAATGAAGTCTGGGTCATGACCGAAAGAACGAGATCCAGGGTACAAGCGGCCGAAATGGGTTTCCTCAGGAGGGTGGCTGGCGTCTCCCTTAGAGATAGGGTGAGAAGTTCAGTCATCCGAGAGGAGCTCGGAATAGAGCCGCTGCTCCTTCGCATCGAAAGGAGCCAGATGAGGTGGTTCGGGCATCTGGTAAGGATGCCTCCTGGGCGCCTCCCTAGGGAGGTGTTCCAGGCACGTCCAGCTGGGAGGAGGCCTCAGGGAAGACACAGGACAAGGTGGAGAGATTATATCTCCAACCTGGCCTGGGAACGCCTCGGGATCCCCCAGTCGGAGCTGGTTGATGTGGCTCGGGAAAGGGAAGTTTGGTGCACCCGCGACCTGATACCGGATAAGCAGTTGAAGATGGATGGATGGATGGATGGATGGATGGATGGATGGATGGATGGATGGATGGATGGATGGATGGATGGATAAAAACCTTATGGATCAGCTGGAATAAATGCATTGTCACAAAGCTGAAAACAGGACCGTTTTTCTGACACCATGAACTTTACTTTTAAGAGATACATAGTTTTCCCAGGACAGCGTTTCTACAAACATATAATGAGCTTATAGAACATGATGCATTACACATACTTGAGCGGTGAGTTAAAAAAACAAAATGACTTCATGAGAAAAAATTTTAAAATTTTAAATATCTCTGAGATTATAATTCTTATCTACTCACATAATTACAAATGTACATGCATTGTTAAACACATGAGTTGTGAGTTAACATTTACTGGGTACAACTATTTATTACATCTTTAAGGCATAATGTAACAAAACAAAATATAAATCTGATTTTATATATTTGGAAGTAGGAACATAACAATATATAGCATTTTATTAAAACAATGTTTTAATACAAGATTGATTCAACAATTTGAGTCCTGGGGCCTGTTCCACAAAAGTAGAATAAAATATCCAGGATAAGTGAAAAAACGCAGCTTGACTTAGTGTGATCAGCTCATCGCGGCTTAATCGGTTGCACGTTTGCCGAGCCAGGATGAACAGGCGAAGCTATGTCAAGCCAGGTGTAGATAGCTGGGATAAGTGCACGTTCACGGCTTTCTTAAATAGACCACAGTATCGATCACAGATCTACTGATGCAGAAATGGAGACGACGCATGCGGCATATGTTTCACCCAATGAGCAGCAGCTGCTAATGGAAAGTAACGAGGAGGTGAAGCATATAATATGCAGAAAGGGAAATACAGCTGTTATCAAACGGAGAGAAAAAGCCCAACAGATTATAGTGGACTGACCAAATGCGTGGATGTAAAAATATCTACTTAGCCTATCACTCCACTTTTTTTTATTTTACAAAGTTGTAGGCTACAGTGTTTTAATTGCTCTAAATATGCTAGTTTCATGTTTCGTTTTTAGGTAATAAATGTGCTGGTTTTACCGTAAAGTGTCTTTGAGCAGCCTACAAGCACAATATGATTAAAATGTATTATTATTTAGCCTACTTTGCCTTGAAAGTGAGCAGAGGGAATTAATGTTCCTCGGGAGATGTACCCTAAGGACTATAGGCTTAATTTCAAGCTCTTATTCACAACGCGTGAACATGTTTTACAACCACATGCACACATCTCTATAAGATATGTCTAATTCTAAATATATTTGTACAATTAATGTTCATACAGAATGATCAGAAAGGTACAAAAACACGAAAAAGAAATAAGTGACTTCAATACACACTGTGAGCAGATGTGTAAAACAATATTCGTGTTTTTTTTATTCTTCTGACAAGTAACAGCATCAAAATAAAAATATTATGAAGCATTGTGGTGTTCCCTGTGTACTGAATGTAAACTACACTATATACGTATGGTATATAGGCATATTATGAAATCAAAGTAAGTTATAGTAAAAAAACATCAGCCTACATATTACGGAGTAACACAAACTGTCCTTTATTAGAGAGGGACAAGCAACAAGAAAATGAAATCATGAATGTATTGGTCTCTGACCGGTCTGCCATTAATATCATATCTGGGAATACAGCCCCATTGTCCCACTTAATCTCCGGAGCGCGTCCTGTATAAACCTGAAGTCCACAGACCACAAACCCCGCGCTGCTCATCTTTACTTGACGTGATGCACAGGTCTGCCGGCAGGCAACGGCCACCAGACAGCGGTCACCAGACAGCGGTCACCGGGCAGCGGCCACATGCCAGGCAGCCTTGACACACTACCGTCCCACCGGGAAAAGTCCAGACTCTCCCGATTGCCACTCTGCATCTGGGTTCCAGTGCAACCATTTCTAACCATCTAAACAACTGCTATGGAAGGGTTTAAATAAGACTCATGACAACAATAGTGACAAATAATGCATGTTAATAAAAAAATAAAGCAGAACACATTCAGAAGACAACGGAATAACTGTTAAACTCGTTTATTTTGGATCAGAGCAGCAGCTGATTTAAAACATGAGACTCCAGGATTAATTTTAGCCCGGCTGTTAGCCTGCTCTGGACCAGGCTAGCCGCAAAGAATAAATCGCCATGGTTACTTGGCTGGGTTTAATTCAACCTGGTTTCGTGCAACCAAGTCAAAGCTAAATTCATCCAGGATAACTTGAATATCCCAGTATCCCTTATCCTGGTTTTGTGCAACAGGCCCCTGGTATATAATAACAATAATAGAAATGTTTATGATTTAGCAGGTTGCTTTGCTCTGTTTTTGCTCTTCTTATGAACTCCCGATTCCAACCAGCAGTGCCACCAGAAAGGCAAAGTTTCCCAGGAAGAACAGAGCCACCAGCAGGCTCTCATTTGTCATCTGGCAACACAACGCACTTTACGTTAGCAATCAGCCCAGTATTATTGTTTCCTTTTTGACTTTTAGCATTTTTAACTTACCACTGTTACATCCAAAGTATCTGTAATTCAAAGAAAAGGAAAAAGTTAAAGCTGCCGCTGGAAACATTACAAGAAATAAATCCATAGGTAATATTTTGTTTGTGTGGTCAAAACAGGACCCTTAAGGGGGATGCATAGGCCCAGGGTTCGAATCCAACCTGTGGTTATTTCTTGCATGTCCCCCCCTACTCCCCTTTCATGTCTAAGCTGTCCTAACGATTAAGGGCTTCTGCACACTGCCTGCATGGCGTGAGCATGTCAGCTGCGTGGCGTATCCGTTTTTATTTCAGCTCCCATGTTAACAGGTTTGAGCTTGCACACTGCCTGTGTGATATGCATAAATGTAATTAAAAAAAGAAATTATAATAATTATTAGGGATGAGCGAGTACAGCATTATCTGTATCTGTATCTGTACTCGGACTGGGCGGGGCCTAACCCGGAAGTGGACAGAATTTAACCTGGAAGTGGGTCAGGTTGTCTTGAAATGGGCGGGGCTTTAACCGGTATGTTATTTTAAGCATGCAATTGACATGGGTTGATCAGAAATTGTTATATTTATTGCTATAAAAACTATTTCCATGACAGCATCAGCATTGAGCTTGAGATCAGTGGTGTTGTTAGTGTTAGTGGTAACAAACAAACTATATACAGAACAAGTTTTACAACAATGAATAGGCCTACAACACATGTGGTTGCAGTTATGAAGTAAAATTTTCTTTTTTTAACTTTTAATTTTTTATGATCAGTGTGATTTTTTTTGTTTTTGGTTCTTTTTTTTATTTTTTTTATTTCCACACCAGGTATATGTGAGAGTGTGTGTGTGTGCGTGTGTGTGACTAAGAGAGACAGAGAGAGAGAGAGAGAGAGAGAGAGAGAAAGAAAGAGAGAGAGGGGACGCGGGGTGGACTGTGTTCTACAGATCAAATAGATTGAAGGCAAAGGTTTAAAAAAAAAATCTCCGATGGCAGAGACGCAGCGCGAGTTGTATTCTACCACGCGCTTTCTGAAACCCCACGTTACCAGAAATCTACTGGTTAAGGAGTTAAGAGTTAAGTTAAGTACTACAAACCGAAATAAAAAACAAACCTGAAGCTGAAGAAACCCTAAACGTTAACGGAAAAGACCCGCGGACCTGAGTGACTGAGGGAGAGGGAGAGCTGTTCACTTCTCAGTGTTCTGCGTGTGAGTGAGCAGAGCGTGTGTGTGTGTGTGTGTGTGTGTGTGTGTGTGTGTGTGTGTGTGTGTGGGGGGCGTTGTGACTATCAGAGAACGCAGACGCAGTCCGCCACCCAATAGGATTTGTATTCAATCCGAGCACAGATATTGACTCGTATTACTCGTATAATACTTGTATTTGGCAAAAGGGCTTTATCCGTACCGGATAGTCGTTTCAGCCGAGTATCCGGCTCATCTCTAATAATTATCGATATTCAAATATTGCACCTGTCAATACAGAACTAAATATCGAAACATGTGCAAACAAATGTACAGACACAAAAATATTGACAAAATAAAGTTGAAGAACACGCCATTATTTAATTTATCATTAGGAAACATACATGTGTACAGACAAAGCTAGTGTGCAAAGGCATAAAAAAACACTATAATGCTGCCATGCAACGGACACGAAACAGAAACGCCATGCTCACGCCACACAGGCAGTGTGCAGAAGCACTAAAGGCGGAAATGCCCCGAAAAAAAAAAAAAAATCTAAAATAAAAAAAAGGACCCTCAAATTTCTTCCTCAAACTGGACACAGACCCACTGATAAAAATGCAACGACGACAACAAATGAACCCAAAGAACAAAGTGAAACAGCAAAAATGGTATTTTTTTATTTGCTTCTAGAAGCTTAGTGACGTAGAAACTTCTTTCAGGTGTGTGAGCTACTGTCCCTGGTGTGCGTCTTTCTAACTTGATAAAAATAAAGGAACAAAACCGTTTTCATCTTCAATGACGGTATACATAGAATGTGCTAAATGAGGATTTACGTCATCTATCCGAACAAATAAATTTTTTAAATTTAATCTGCATTTGTGTATTTTGACTACCAGCTCATCACCAAGGCAAATATTAGCTGTGGTATTAGCAGCGGTGGAAGAAGTATTCAGATCCTTTACTTAAGTAGAAGTGCTCATACCACACTATAAAAAGTACAAATGCTACTTAAGTAAAAGTATGTAAGTATCATCAGGAAAATTTACTTAAAGAATTAAAAGTAAAAATACTCAATGCAGAAACATCTTCCCAGTTGTAGAAAGTGTAAAGGATCAAACCAGTTGTGTGTTTAATGGTCTAATTATACAGCTGGACTTGTAGGCCCTTATATTGTTGGCTAGTTTACTTTATAATAAAATCAGATTTTATAAACTACATGTGTTTTGTTTGCAAGAATCTTAGGTTGTAAAGTAACTAAAGCTGTCAGTAGTAGAGTAAAAAGTAGAATATTTCTCTCGCAGAGTAGAAATAGAAAGTAGCATGAAAAGAAAAGACTCAAGTGAAGTAAAAGTACATCTAAATTTGGACTTAAGTACAGTACCGGAGTAAATGTACTTACTTACATTCTACCACTGGTTATTGGTCACTTTGCTTGTTGTAGCTAAAAAGCTAAAACACATTTTTTATGTTCCTCATATGAAAAAAAAAGAAGCTTCAACCATTTTAAATGAGGCTCACAAAGGTTATAATATGTTTAACATCAACTTTTATCTCAGCTGTAATTAACCTATTATCGAGAGCCACAATAATGATAATATTACCAAATAGGATACAAAAGTTGATTTACCTGTCCTGTTAACCATGCATCTGGATTGGACATCCAACAGAATGAAGAAGAGAGCCTCCCAGCCAACCATACCACCCATCACTTTCACCAGCCATTGGTCCGTGGTTTTGTCCAGGTACTGCAGGCCTGTGAATATGGCTGCCACTATGTAATGTCCAAAAAAAACAATCTTTTTAAGACGGTAGCAGAAGTAGAATATCCCTTTTTATTAAAGAGTGTAATAAAGCAGGCAACTTTTAGGGCAGTTCATCATGTTAGACGAGAGCTTACCGGCTAATACTTTTATAACCAGGGCATTTAAAGCATGTGACCAGTTGAACAGAAACCTCCTGTCAAAGAAAGAAGAAGAAAAATATCAAATGGTCAGTTGCTGGAACCAGACTGTCGTCAGTAGAAGAACAGCATCACTGGTTGTTGTTGCATTGTTCTGTTTAGAAGCAGGGCTCACCAGCCACTGTGGCTAGTGGTTTTGCAAATATGGTTGGTTTTGCGGTAAAAGAAGTCACCAAAAACATTGCCAAAGGTGACAATAAGCTTTTTTTAAAGTGAAAAAATTGTAAAAACATATCGAAAAAAACAACAACAGAAAACTTGTTAAAAAAACTGACCAAAACATTATTTAAAAAAATAAAAAAACGCCAAAAAGTTACACAATTTGGGGGGGAAAGTGACAAGATAATTGGAATTCAAACGACAAAAACATTGAAAAAAGGTGTAGAAAAAGAACGACAAAATGTTGAAATTTAGACCTAGAAAAACACAAAGTTGCATGGTCTACGGGAAGACAACACAAGGGTTAAAAGCTGTGATGGAATATGCAAGATATTTATGCAATTTTATGCGAGGAAATTGCGGGAACTGCAGCTTGATGTCTTTTGTGTTTGATGGCCAATAAAACGTGATTATTATAGCATTTCAGGCGGGCTCTAAATCAAACACAATTAAGCCACACAGTCAACGGACGGGACGCAGCGGTCCACAATATAAACCAAATATTGCATACTTATTGTGGCACTTTCGATACAATATTGTGCAACGTGATATTGCGGTAATGATATTAAGTCACTATATCATGCACCCCTAAACTGATGAGAAGAGGAGTGCAACAGAGCAACAGACCAGAATGTTTTTTTTAATAATCTATTGTTGTGCTGCCCTTACCCTCTACTTCTTTTACAAACCTCTTGTCAAAATGTTTTTCCTGCCACAGACACAACCATTTTCTTGGCTAAATATACAATGTTGGGTGCACAAGCTGAACAGAGCTCTTGGGGCTATTTTACAGGATGTTGTGGTTCTGGAGAAGCAGATGTTCATATCCACATGAATGGAGGTCTTAACAGACCTTAACACACACACACACACACACACACACACACACACACACACACACACACACACATACAGAGTTGGGTACCTAGTCTACTTACTGTGGATGTTCTGGTGCACAGCGCAGCAGAGCCATAATGGGTTGGAGGAACGAAAGGATCATAACCAGGCAGCCTAACACGGGATGGACTCCCTGAAAGTAAGTATAATGTTTATCTACACAGCACGTATCAGTCAGTCCCAAAGTGCTTCACAAGTCAAATAAATACATTAAAACCCAACGATAATCATGTATCCAGCATACGTCACTGTATTGTGTCAAAAGTTAACTTCATTAAATATCATATGTGGCATTTTCTTTTGCGGGGTGCAACTGTTCCACCAAAACAAGTTCCTTCCAGAGACTATTTTGCACCAGACACTGAAGCTTCATTCCAAGACGATTGTGAATTATCCTCAGAATGTATCTGTGGAGAGGCAAGACCTTCCTTCGCAGCGCTGTGGGGATACGTCTGGCAATGCGAGACTAATAAGAAGCAGACTGCTTCCAAAGAGGCTAACAAAAAATTAAGAAAAAGAGTCTCACAGCAGTGATGGTGTACTGACCCCGGACCATTGTTGTTCATATGAGAAGATGAGGATGAAGGCGATGATTGTGGCTACGACCGTCAAACTCATCACGCCAACGTGGACCTTGGGAAACACAAAGAGTGCAATATGATACAGAGAAGACATACAGAGCTCAGGAGACAGTCAGTGCAGGATCAACTGCACCTGACAGAAGACAGGCTTGGACTAGGGATTCTGTTTTTCAAGGCCTATACTATACCAATTATTAGTGGTTAATGAAACCGATAACAGAGATTTAAACCAATATGTATTTACAGTGAAAATTAAAATCTTTAATTCAATTTTATTTTATTTTATTTTATTTATAGTATCAATTCATAACAAGAGTTATATTGAGACACTTTACAGATAGAGTAGGTCTAGACCAGATAGAGTAGGTCTAGACCACACTCCAGAATTTACAATGACCCAACAGTTCTAGTAGTTCCCTCCAGAGCAAGCAACAGTGCGACAGTGGTGAGGAAAAACTTCCTTTTAGGCAGAAACCTCGGACAGACCCAGGCCCTTGGTAGGCGGTGTCTGACAACCGGTTGGGTAAAGGGATACTCCACCGATTTAGCATTAAGCCATGCTTCCCCCCTCTTGTCCCCCTGAGACAATAGTTCTCTGTATTATGTGTCTTGCCCAGAGGTTGTGGACGACAGCCAGCTAGTTCTGCATGTTTTAACCCGTCCATAGGGGGTGGAACTGTAACTACCCGATGTAAGTGTAAGTGAAAATACACACATTGACTTTAATGGAAACCTATTGACTCCATCGCCATTCCAGAGCGGCTCCGCAGCCGTCGCAGTTGTGTGACATGACACAGTTGGTGGAAAGGCTAATTTCCACCAACTGTGTCATGTCACTTTTATATAGCAAAGTGTTACCGAAAAGCGCTACATAAAAACAGTCCATTTATAACATAATCCCCAGTAACAGATAGTCAGATGGTGTTGTGCACCCTCCCCACAACACCATTAGGTCTGACTGTAACCAAAGCATTGAGTCAGACACAGAGCTGTAGCCAAGCCAAAATAGAACCCTTTTTAATTAACTGTATTGGTTATCAAGCAAATAAAAATATAATCGGTCAATCCCTAGTTTGGACCAAGCTCTCTGAAGAGTGTTATGGCTGTAACCCATTTAACAAGAACAGTCTAATATTGTCAAACACAACAGTGAGACAAAACACACCCTGGACCTTTCTTAAATATTCGCATATGTATAAAATTTGTATATTTCCTTTAAATGTGACTATACGTTGCATTTGCATTTTTATTTCCTTTTTTGGTGAGAGCCTAAATGGATGCATTAACCCTACTGTGATCATTTGGACACATAAACAATGTATCTGAAATGTTTCTCTAATTAATATCCTCAGCAATAACTAAAGACATAAGCTCAGTTTTGGGTAATAGGGGTAATTATAATGTGAATTTGGCATCATTTTTGATATCTTGCAGAGGAAAGGTTGTAGAAGAAAATGAATTACTAAACAGTTTTAGTCAACTTATACTAAAATTCTCTTTCTTGTTCACTGATCAAGTTCCCACTGACTTTATAATTTTGATTTTATAATCTCATACTTTTGTGTGCTTTTTTCAAATGTTTTTTGTTCTCGCATCTTACTGTAAAAGACAACCTGATGAAAAGTGGGATATTTAAAAAAGATATTTTGTGGTGCATTGCTGTATCTATGAAGTCTTACCACAAACCAGACATCTTTGCCTAACGGTTTCTTTCCTTTGGTTGTTTTTTTCAAATATCGAGCTACCATCATTCCCAGTGATCCGAGGGTCATCCAGGATATCAGCATCAGTGCTCCTGAAACACAAATTAATTAATTTATTCTTGTTGTCCCAAAACAAAACCTCTCTTTGTAAGGTGACCATGGATAGTTTATTTAATAGTTTATTAGTTTTGTTTTACTGCAAGACAATAGACAAAACATTAAAGCTATAGTTGTTTCTGTCTCACCCATGAGGAATTCTAAGTAATGACAACAACACTGTCAGTGTATCTACAAGCATTTTTTGGCGTTTTTCAATATTGCACACTGTTACTTTAAAAAAAACAAGACAATATATCAAAGAAAAGATTTTATTTAGCTATTCAAGTAGCGTATCAAACCCTCCCGTACATCCCGGTCTTCTCTACAAAGCTAATTAAGAATATCAGCTCCACACAACTCTCTCTGTATTTCTCAGAAGATTTTGGTGCCCGGTGACTTTCCCGTGCAGAAACTCCTGTGAAGATAATGACCTCTTCTGAAGAGTCCATGTTTTTTTTTTAATCCTCTGTGTCCTCCTTGGCTACTAGCAACTGCGTGGAGGAGGAGGAGCGGCGGTTTTCTTGTCATTACGTAGAGATCCTCATGGGGCCGACAAAAACTACGCACTATAGCTTTAGCTGACCAATATTAACAAAACAAGCAAACTCAGTGAATACAGGACAGGAGATATTAATTGTTGTTGAGATGTACTCTATAGATTTTTCCTTGATTTTCAGTTCATGAGGATAGTTTTCTTGGCAATAACTACAGCAACAAGGAGCAATTTATTGTTGTTTTGGTCAAGTTAATTGTTGATATGTCTCCTAATCAAAAGGTAACTTCCAGTGCTGAAAAATGAAGCCAATGAGATTTATTTTTATGTAAGTTGGTTGTTTGGATTCTTTTTATGTAGACATTCTGGTGAATGGATGTAGCTAAAGGTTCAATACCATGGTAAATAGAGGGGAGGAGAGTGAAGCTTTGTGAGGCTTGTCCACTGGTGATAACAGTGGATGAAGGTGAGGTGTACAGAATCTTGACCCAGGTAATAAATGATTCCTCTAAGTCAAAACATTGTAATTTGAGGAACATCCAGTTTACTTTGCCAAAGGCTGTTTCTGCATATAAGGTGGCTGATGATGCGTAATGCATTAAATTAAAGAGTCAGAGGGCGTTACTGGATGAATGTCTATCTTTGATCAAGGGAGTTTGATCTGAGTGAATTATGCATGGAGTGGATTTTTTTTATTCTGTGAACAAGCGTCTTACTGATGATTGATTGGGTCTTTGTTAGGTTAGGTTACTAATCTTATAACCCTTTCTCACCACTGCCCATTGTATGCTCGGGTTGGCTGGCCTGCATTGTCCACTGCATTGTTGACTTAATCATTGGCATATTATTTATTTATAAAGCTTTTCTGCTTCTGTCTTACCTACAGTGCTATATCCTTGAGAATAAAGCGCTTATTCCTGTTATCCGTCCCTAAGGTCTGCAATGAACTGGATAAAAGGGCATTAAATATGCTGCTCCCTCTGAGTGAAACGATTTGCAAAATTACCTGAACCTTCGTGAGTTGGTCTCACTAGATGTTTTTAAAGAAATTTTAAATGACGTGGAGACAGGCACATCTGGCTGTACAGTAAAATGTGTTGGACCGATTGATCTGTTTGAACCCTGAATTAGTTGAATTCTGGCAAACATTGTTGAATATCTTGACATTTTATAATCCTGTAATTTCTTATGTGTTTTCATTGTGAATTGTTTTATGCTTAATGTCTGAAACTCTCTTTATGTCTTTGCTAGGACATTCTTGTAAAAAACGATTCTTAATCTCAAAGGGACCTATTGTAACGATCTAAGCACACAGCGTGAAGTGCCTGGTAGAGATGCGTTTAGGGCGTGTACGAATCCAGTTTAACAGTGGAAAAAGGGTCTGTGTGCCAGGCGCATGGTTCAAAAGGGTTGTACTTGGTGTCTTAATTAATCATAGGTGTGTTTGGGTGTAATATGCAATAAACCAATCAGAGTGTCATCTCCCATTCCCTTTAAAAGCCAGGCACTTTGTATTATGATGGCAGTTTTGCGGAGCAGGAAGGAGAGATTTTAAGGAGTAGAAACTTATCTGCTATGATGAGAGCACGCGAGTAGATCACATCATAATAATATTTCATATGGTAATATTTTTATTTTTAAGCTTTTGCATGTGTGTGTGCTTCGGCGCGTCCCTGTGCGTGTAACAAGCATAGTGTGCGAGCACTGTGCACGAGCCTAGGTGCATTTTACTAATGCGCTGTTAAAATAATTGTTGACTTTAGACCAGGTTGTTGTTGGTCAATGGCGCCATCACTCCTCAAGCTGCCTCAAGCTAACAACACGCCAAGAATTAACCTGAACAGACCTCCCTGTACGAGAGGCACAGGTATATTTGTTGTTTAAACGACGTGGGCGCTGGACGGGAAATTGACAGCTGCGTTGATCTTAAACTACCAAAGACACTTTCTGTTGGGCATTGTACTGTGCTGTACCAGGTGCAAAATAGGGCCCAATAAGTATATTCCTGGTTAGATAAAGGTAATAGGCCATATGGGTGGCGGCAAAGGTCAGGGGCCTCGACGGACCAGACCTGGGCAGCAGAGGCTGGCTCTGGGGACGTGGAACGTCACCTCTCTGTGGGGGAAGGAGCCGGAACTTGTGCGGGAAGTGGAGCGCTACCAGTTAGATCTGGTGGGGCTTACCTCTACGCACAGTCTCGGTTCTGGAACCGTACTCCTGGATAGGGGTTGGACTCTGTCCTACTCCGGAGTTGCCCAGGGTGTGAGGCGCCGGGCGGGTGTGGGGATACTCACAAGTCCCCGGCTGAGCGCCGCTGCGTTGGAGTTTACCCGGTGGACGAGAGGGTCGCCTCCTACGCCTGCGGGTGATGGGGAAAACTCTGACTGTTGTTTGTGCATATGCACCAAACAAGAGTTCGAGTATTCGGCCTTCTTGGAGACCTTGAATGGAGTCCTGTATGGGGCTCCAGTAGGGACTCCATAGTTCTGCTGGGGGACTTCAACGCACACGTGGGTGATGATGGAGATACTTGGAGGCGTGATTGGGAGGAACGGCCTCCCTGATCTAAACCAGAGTGGTTGTCTGTTGTTGGACTTCTGTGCTAGTCATGGATTGTCCATCACAAACACCATGTTCGAACATTGGGATGCTCATAAGTGTACGTGGTACCAGAGCACCCTAGGCCAAAGGTCAATGATCGATTTTATAATCGTTTCATCTGATCTGAGGCCGTATGTTTTGGACACTCAGTGAAGAGAGGGGCAGAGCTGTCAACTGAGGACTCCGGAGGCTGTTGCAGGGTACCGACGGGCCCGAAGGGCTGCCGCCTCTGCCGTGACAGAGGCAAAGCAGCGGGTGTGGGAGAAGTTCGGAGAAGACATGGAGAAGGACTTTCGGTCGGCACCAAGGTGCTTCTGGAAAACCGTTCGCCACCTTAGGAGGGGGAAGCGAGGAATCATCCAAGCTGTATACAGTAAGGATGGGACGTTGTTGACCTCAACTGGGGAGGTAATAGAGCGGTGGAAGGAGCACTTTGAGGAACTCCTAAATCCAGCTGACACGCCCTCTGTGGTAGAGGCAGAGCTGGAGGATGATGGGGGATTGTCGTCAATTTCCCTGGTGGAAGTCGCTGAGGTAGTCAAACAACTCCACAGCGGCAAAGCTCCAGGGATTGATGAGATCCGTCCAGAAATGCTGAAAGCTCTGGGTGTGGAGGATGTCTTGGTTGACACGCCTCTTCAACATTGCGTGGAAGTCTGGGACGGTGCCTAAGGAGTGGCAGACCGGGGTGGTGGTTCCCCTATTCAAAAGGGGGACCAGAGGGTGTGTGCCAATTACAGGGTATCACACTTCTCAGCCTCCCTGGTAAAGTCTACTCCAAGGTGCTGGAAAGGAGGGTTCGGCCGATAGTCGAACCTCGGATTGAAGAGGAACAATGTGGATTCCGTCCTGGCCGTGAAACAACGGATCAGATCTTCACTCTCGCAAGGATCTTGGAGGGCCTGGGAGTATGCCCAACCAGTCTACATGTGTTTTGTGGATCTGGAGAAGGCGTATGACCGGGTCCCCGGGAAAATTGTGGGAGGTGCTGCGGGAGTATGGGGTGAGGGTCCCTTCTCAGGGCCATCCAATCTCTGTATGACCAAAGCGAGAGCTGTGTCCGGGTTCTCGGCAGTAAGTCGGACTCGTTCCAGGTGAGGGTTGGCCTCCGCCAGGGCTGCGCTTTGTCACCAATCCTGTTTGTAATATTTATGGACAGGATATCGGGCGTAGTCGGGCGGGGAGGGTTGCAGTTCGGTGGGCTCTGGATCTCATCGCTGCTTTTTGCAGATGATGTGGTCTTGATGGCGTCATCGGCCTGTGACCTCCAGCACTCACTGGATCGGTTCGCAGCCGAGTGTGAAGCGGCTGGGATGAGGATCAGCACCTCTAAATCTGAGGCCATGGTTCTCAGCAGGAAACCGATGGAGTGCTTTCTTCGGGTAGGGAGTGAGTCCTTACCCCAAGTGAAGGAGTTTAAGTACCTTGGGGTCTTGTTCGCGAGTGAGGGGACTATGGAGCGTGAGATTGGTCGGAGAATCGGAGCAGCTGGTGCGGTATTACATTCAGTTTATCGCACCGTTGTGACGAAAGAGCTGAGCCAGAAGGCAAAGCTTTCGATCTACCGGGCAATTTTCGTTCCTACCCTCACCTATGGTCATGAAGGCTGGGTCATGACCGAAAGAACGAGGTCCAGGGTACAAGCGGCGAAATGGGTTTCCTCAGGAGGGTGGCTGGCGTCTCCCTTAGAGATAGGGTGAGAAGCTCAGTCATCCAAGAGGAGCTCGGAGTAGAGCCGCTGCTCCTTCGCGTCGAAAGGAGCCAGTTGAGGTGGTTCGGGCATCTGGTAAGGATGCCTCCAGGGCGCCTCCCTAGGGAGGTGTTCCAGGCACGTCCAGCTGGGAGGAGGCCTCGGGGAAGACCCAGGACTAGGTGGAGAGATTATATCTCCAACCTGGCCTGGGAACGCCTCGGGATCCCCCAGTCGGAGCTGGTTGATGTGGCTCGGGAAAGGGAAGTTTGGGGTCCCCTACTGGAGCTGCTGCCCCCGCGACCCGATACCGGATAAGCGGATGAAGATGGATGGATGGATGGATGGATGGATGGATAAAGGTAAAATAAAAAAAATTAATTAACACTCAATTTTCTTGTTTATTTCGTGGTGGCCACCAAAAAATGAACAATGGCCACCAGGACATGATGCACGGTCTCTGGGTTATGCAACAACGGGGAAATGAAACGCCACATGTCGGCGACAGCTGCCATGACACTGGGCTGCTCTGGGTGACGCAACAATGAGAAAATGAAACTTGACATGTGGTAGACGGTGACAACAACGGCCGCTGGGACACGATCCGCAGTATCTGGGGGACGCAACAATGGGCCAGTGACAACAACGGGATGAACCGCCACACGCGGGACAATCTACAACAATGGGACAGTTGTGGTTAGGAGAAGAAGAACGCGGAAAAGAACTTCCAAACAATCCCCGGTCTCTGGGGTGAAAGTCCGTTGTTGTTTGACCCATCCACCATGCCAACCAACCTCCTTACGCGGCTTTCCAATACTACTCACTGCCGTAGTCGTGCTTTTATCCCAAAAGATGCTTCCCATTAAAATACATTAGTTTAAAACTCATACTCACTACCGCAAAAAAAACTTGAAAATCGTGTCCCTGTACACAAATCAATAGATTAAATAACATCACCATTTCACAAACTGCCATGAGACTGGGCTGAAATTAAAAAAAAAAAAATAGAATAAGGAGAGGGGAATTGTGGTTGTGGATCTTGAGTTGTTTTTTTTGTTTTTGTTAAAGAGTTAGAATGGACCAGAAGTGTTTATGAATCTCTGCAGGGAAGCCATCGGGTCTTGGTGTTTTCTTATTATGCATAAGATTACGGGCAGTACAAAATTGGTCCTGTGTTATTGTTTGACTAAGTTTTGGTTTCTTCTTTGCAAAGCTGCATACTCTTAAAATTGCTTTCCCTGTTTCCACAGAATAGTTGGTGATGACTATGGGGAATCATTTATTTTAGGAAAGACGCCCACTCTTCTTTTTTTTTTTTTTTTTTATTTGTCAATCTCCAGAACTTTGAGAGATTTGTTAAAGTGCTATCTGGATGCAAGTGCATAAAAATTACAAGGACCTTGAACCTTCACAGCAAATGCTATCACAATCCAGTAGCTGTCAAGGTGTTGGACAAACCTAGTGACAATCATCACCATGCTTACATACTGCTGCTAGCAGTGGGTTCAGTTGGTGTTACTGTGGACATCCCTTAGGACAGGATCTCACCATGGGCTTTGAAGACAGTAGGTACACTGGCATCTTGGACAACTTCAGGGTTGGAAATGTTTATCTTGTTAGTGCTGATGAAGGTTTCTCTATGGATCTGGATTTGTCCTGGAGAAAAGATGCATAAAACAAATGCATTTCAGACAAAGGTAAGGTACTAATAACGTTCCAAAATGATTGAAAATCATTTTGTTTTATTGAAAAATGTGACCCTAATTGTTCTTGAGGAAGAACCACTAACACCCGTCCCATAAAATATGTGCACCTAAGTCTTTCAAAAACCTAGGGATAACGCTACTTTATGTATTGGTTATGTTACACGGTGTACTAGATTTGTGAAAACGGTGACATAAATAAAAAGATGTCTGACAGAAGAGTCTTACAGTACGCTTGTGTTTCTTTCAGACAAGATGCAGGAGCAAACGATCTGTGGTTTATTGTCCAAATCACTTTATTTGGAGGTCCTAAAGGTGGCCTAATAAACACACTACAGTAGGTCACAGTCGAACCGGTCCATGAACCTCAGTCTGTAAACCTTGACCTACCCCAAATACTCACTAAAGCACCAAATGTGGATTAATCTGCCAATGAAAACATTCCCTATTAAATGCACCATGCCTTCCTGTTTACATAACTATTGCTAAAAAAACTTGAACTTGAATGACATTAACATGTTTTCTACCCCTTTCTGTGTTGATGTGAAAGAAAAAAGATGTGCAGCGGGGCTTATGCAACGTCATGATACTTTGATTTGTTTTTAAAGATCTTTTTATCTTTATTTCATAGGACGGCTAAGGACAGGAAGGTGGGGGGGACGACGACATGCAGCAAAGGGCCACGGGTCGGACTCACTACGCTAAGGACTGAGCCTACATGGGGTGCAGGCTCAACCAGGTGAGCTATCTGGGCACCCCGATGATACTCTTTAAAGAAGAGTATAAAGGAAAAAGGATGCTCAGTTGATTTGGCTTTACATATTTGGTTTATAGGTTTTACAGGAGCATGAGAGAAGAGATGGCCAAGTCACTTCTGTGATGTACTGTGAATCTCCATTACAAGACTTGAGCTGATAGCAGTTCTCTTGTTTCTTCAGTTCAAGGCCCAGCATCCCTATTAGGAGTGATATTTACTACTGAGTAATTGAATAGTGATAAATCTATCACACTACCGATTCAGTAGTACATCACAGAGTGCTTAAAACTGTTATTAGATTTAAGATAAATCTCTTACATTAAAAGACTCATGGACTTTCTCACTCTATATGTATTTCTTAATGTGGCATGAAATGTTTGATGACCCTAGTTCTAGTTGTGACAACACATTTTCATCCCTGACACAGATAAGTAGCTTCCTACAATGTCTTTATTACCATTGCTGCTGGGTCCATGGACAAACATGAGATAGTAGGCTTTGTTGAAGCCAGTGGTCCTCTGAAGAGAAATAATGTTCATGGAGGTGAAGGTACAGCTGATCACCCCATTCTGCACTGATGTTGTTATATTAGTAATGTTCCCCTGGTGGACAGTTAGAAATCATTTAAACGGCAAGTGGAATCCACACAGTTACATATGCAACTCACTCATTGTAAGGTCAAAGACAGAGCATTACATATTTGAGAGTCTGGCCTTTCACCTTGTCCAGATATAAGTCAGTGGTATAAGAGGAACTTAAATACCAGAGGAAGAATATTTGGATATCTTCGTCCTGTTGAAAAGGCATGCTGCACCCCCACCATGCCGTTACTGCCGGTGCCACAAATATAAATGTCATCATTTCCCTGTGGAGAGATAGAGTTAAAAGTAAAAACCTATGTTTGGTTGGAATAACAATACAGCTGGATATTCTATAAATACCAATTAGGAGTCAACAGTCAACAGAACATAATCATGATTGTTTGTCCCAAATGTTATCTTTGGAGGTTCTTCAATGTGCTCAGTAAATGTCATTGCATTCGATATTGAGATTGCTTGGGTCCAAATTACAAACTTTGTTGCCTGAAGTTGGTACTACAAGTTAAATTAATTAGTTAAGCTAATCACATAGAATGAATAATTGATAGAACAATCCACAGAAACTTAAAGTTGACCAAAAGCTTTTGCCATGTGTTTGCATACGCATGTTGGCTTCCCTTGTTTATCATGGGTTACTTATGTATTCACAACATGAATTTAGGAACATGAACTGTGGGGGCGGTATTTAGCAGGATGTGTGGAGAGGTCTCTGAACATTGCTGAACATGTATTAACTGCATAGTAGGATACTTGAGAGTTTGAGTCTGAGATTCTCAAGGAACATATATTCACATGTTGGTGATCTGCCTACTCTGCCCTCTGATTGATATACTTTTTAATCCTTCAGGCATACATAAAGGAAGAAGGCAAGTATGCTGCCCAAGAGCTGTATTGCTACAAAGCAGGAAACATTTGATGGAATCAAGCTGTCAGTCTTCAAATTACCATTTTCTGATCATCTGAGAATCCAAAAGCGATGTATCCATTAGAAGGCCCTTTCATCTCATAGCGAATGGCGTTACCGGTGGGAGACGTCACCATGGCTGACATGAAATAACAGTCAGCATTGGCTGGGTCACAGTTTGAAGGCTGACTGAAACACACCTTGGTGACGCTGCAATTTGCACTGGAGATACTATTCTGCAGGACTGAAGACTAAAAGAAAAACATAATCATGTTAATATAACCAGAGGAACACAACTCTTACTTGTGTTTTTTCCATGAGTAAGAGCCACATCGATGACACAACATCAGGGGCAACTTGTGGTTCAGTGTCTTGCCCAAGGACACTTTCACATGGAACTGCAGGGCCAGGGTTTGAACCACAAACCTTCCAATTAACCAACCGCTCTACCACTGAGCCACAACCGCCTGTAAGCTATGAGGGAGAGTGCGTGTGATTTCCCCCCCCCCGTGCTGGACCACCACCCCAACCCTGTCTCCTGACAGCAGAGGGGCTGGAAAAACAAGCCGAAATATCTCGGTCAACGGCAGAAAGAAATTCTTCACTTGTGTCCATTAACACTGACTACACTATAAAAGAGAAAACCCGAAGAATAAATAAAAATGTTGTGCATCATCATGTTTCCTGTATTGAATACCATTGCCAAACATAACACTATACCTTTTAAAAGCAAGGAGTAATATCCTGTCTCCTTCGTATAGCCCCCAGTTGGTGCTGTGCTGGACACTGCTCTCTGGGTATCAGGTCAGCTGGCTCCATCCCTACATCTATGGCGCCCTGTTTTCCTGCACGATGTTGTACAGAACCCCACAGGCTAAAACAATATTCCAGACTTTTTCTGGCGTATATAGTAGCCAACCCCCCCCCCGCTGATCTGCCCTTAATCAATCCGAAATAGCGCTCCACCGTTGCCCGTGTGAGTAGGCTACATGTGCAGATCTGCCATTGTCGATAAGTGATCAACTGATGACTTCTCTTTCTCCGGTTACATGCTGTACAGCGAGTCCACAGTGACTCGAAAACTTGTGTACACAAGGTCAGACCAGACATGAGATTTTATCGCAGCCTACGCTCACGTTCAAATTGATAAATGCCGAGCTTTGCGTAGGAAACGCCCATCCTACGACTGTTTTAGACCGTTTGCCTGTTACATAAATGAGGGTTACTGTGTTGTCCCAAATCTAACTTAAAATCAGTCTCAACTTCTAAACTTTCACTATATAGTATATTCCAGTTCTTCTACTCTGTGAAGATTGTAGTGTGAAGTTTTTTTGCCATATTTAATTGGTGTCTCTGTCAGCCTACTTTGTGGTTTTTGTAGTTAGACAGCTATGTTCACACCTTGTTCCCAATCATCAGAGGTCTCCTTCCAACAATAACTTTTTTTTATCTCAAAATAAATAAATAATTACTAACAGGTGGTACAAATTGCCTTGATGTGGTTGTTGTAGTTGGGAGAGTTGTAGATCCACCAGCAACACCATTAGCGAAGGTCATGGCAGGACTTGTAACACCAACCCAGAATGTATTGAAATTCTGCACAAAGGATGCACTGCAGATGAAAAACATGGCAATTATGCAAAGTAATAAATCACTTTGGTGACCCACTTGAGCATGGCTATAGAAAAGAACAGAATGGAATAGAACAAAAATAGTTTAATTCAACCTTACTGGAACTGGATGTTTTTTGCGTTTTCTTGTGTATCTGGTGTCCATGTCACCTCAATGGAGTTCTTAGGAGACGGTGAATTGTGGGCTACAGCTGAGTTCTACACACACACACACACGGAGAGAGAGAGAGAGAGAGAGAGAGAGAGAAAGAGAGAGAGGACGATGTCATCACATACCTATCTAAAGGTTTATCACCTTAATGTGCCTGAAAGTATCCTGTGTTGGCATCAAGCCCTGCTGCTGAAACATGAAGCCAACGCAGAGGTGCCAAAAACTTACACGTTCCAATTACACTCAGACTTAAAGTCATGCATAATGAAGGGAATTCCGCTCGGAGTGCAGGTGGGTGCCTTGGCTCCATCTCTTTGCCCATTGTTTGGATTAGCGCTTTGGGATTTGATTAGAACGGTAAGGTCGGGCCAGAACAAGTTGACAGAGAAACACTGACAGATCAAATATCTCAGTTTCAGTTTACATTAAATTGCACAGGTGTTTGGTGTACTATGATATGGTAGTATATACGGTGTTCTATATATATATACTATATATATAAAAAAAGTCTGCATCACCAACTATGAATACCAGAGATGGCAAAAGTATTCATACTCAAGTATAAGTACAGATACTTGTGTTCAAAAATACTCTGTTAAAAGTAGAAGTACTGATTTAACTTCGTTACTCAAGTAAAAGTAACAAAGTACAGGCCTGGAAATTTACTTAAAGTATAAAAGTAAAAGTAGCCTTGCAAATGACAACCATTTGAGTGCACACTGAGAAACTTGAGTGGAAAACATGCTCTTTATGTGCCATTGGCTACATTTTAAATGGATGTCGGCCAATAGGCCTAAAACATCACATTTATGATTATTGTGACAGAGACTGGGACTCCAGGTTAATAAGGTTCTGACTGAGCAGCAATAATATGAATTCAGTTGTGATTCTGTGAGAATTCACAGAATCCAGTTCCTCTTTTTTAATCAATCAAAAAAATCAAAATTTATTTATATAGCACTTTACAACTACCAGCAGGTATCCAAAGTGCTTAACAAAATAAGTAAAATCACAACATACAATAGAAAAAGTGAACAAAGAAATTGTAAATTCAGAAGAAGTACAAAGAAACAAAAGAATGAAATTGTCACACCACTACTACGTATTAAAAGCCAGACTGAACAGATATGTTTTGAGCTTGGACCTGAAAAGAGTGACATCTGTAACCGTACGTATATCAGGGGGTAACTTGTTCCAGAGTCTCGGGGCAGCAACTGCAAAAGCCTGATCACCCCACCGTTTATACCTGGACCTTGGGACTTCTAAAACCAACTGATTTGAAGACCGCAATGACCGGTTGTTCTCCCGTACAGTTAAAATTTCAGACAGATACTCTGGGGCGAGACCATTTAAAGCTTTAAAAACAAACAATAAAATCTTAAACTCTATTCTAAAACGCACCGGGAGCCAATGCAGGGTGTAGAGAACGGGAGTGATGTGTGCACGTCTAGATGTATTTGTTAAAAAAAAAACGATTCTTCCCCTTAACATTTAAAGGAATCTACATGTATGTGTGTGGGCTCAGATATGGCTTCTTGTTTTTAACTGATTTTGTGTAAAGCACTTTGAATTGCCCTGTTGCTTAAATGTGCTCTATAAATAAAGCTGCCTTGCCTTGCCTTGCCTTCTGCAAAGAAAATAAAGGATAAAATGTGAAATACTAAACAGACATTAGTGAAGAAGTACCCCAGCACATTGGCCAGGAGTCATTCTTGTTGCCTTCTATCTCAAACATCTCCCTCAGATAAGGCGATTGATTGGGATTGTCTTGCTGCTTGTCTGCTGAATCTCTGGGATCTCTGTTTTCTCCATTTTCAATCATGTCACCGTCCATACTACTATGTTAGCGCCATCAAGCCGCAATGATTTGCCTCGAATGAATGCCACCGAATCTGTTGAGTCGTCTTGTAGTGATGACAAGTGCAACGTAAATTCCCATCCAGTTAAATTGAATTTGGTATTGATGACGTGAAAAATAACAAAGGTAACTCCACTGTAATTATTTGAAACTAAAGTAAGGAGACAATTCTGTAAAAGGTAAGGAGTAGAACGTACCAATATTTGTGTTAAAATGTAAAGACTAAAAGTCAAAAGTTGGCACAAAATAAATAGTTAAGTAAAAATATTTGAAAATCTACTTGAGTACACTAATAAAGTATTTGTACTTTGTTACTTCCCTTCTCTGATGAATACTCAGCAGTAAGTGTGACAGTGAGCTGGATTTTTCTCATAGTATATGTTGGCGGCTGTAGGCCTGCATTTTGTTCACAGTAAAGCCCGCTGATTAGGAGAAAACTTACAAGTTTCTTGATGCAGGGTAGGGGCTGAGCAATCGCTGGTATCAGGGAGAAGGAGCCCACAGGAGACGAACCCCCCACCTCTCTAGCTACTAACAGGAAACCAGTGAATGGTGAGGAGGTTGAAGCCTGGAGCATAACTGGAGGGTAAAAAAAACACAACAGCACATTTACACAATTGTGGCTCAGTGGTAGAGCGGTCGCTTCCCAATGGGAAGGTTGGCACAGGTCCAATCCCTAGCAGTCCCATGTCAAAATGTCCTTGGGCAAGACACTGAACCCCAAGTTTTGCGCATTGGAGTGTAAATGTGTGTGCGTGTTCATCTGATGAGCCGGTGGCACCTTGTATGGCAGTCTCTGTCACAGTGTATGAATGTGTGTTTAAAAGCACACTGAGTAGTTGTTAAGACTAGAAACAAAATAAAACATCCTGTTAATTATCAACATAAAATTCACAGTGCTCACGGATCATATTTCCCTGCACTACACCTTGAAAATGTCATAATGGGGTGGAGACAGGCCTGAGGTGTGGTTATGTTTATAGAAACTACATCCTCTTATATCGTACGATTATACGCAGCTCCCTGTGGCAGGAGTCCACTGGGGAAAATTTGTCCACTCTAGATTTGAGGGCACTAGAGGACTGCAGAGGGCAGTCATACTCTCTGACAATAGCGCAAATATGAGAGGGACAAACAAGGGAGTACAGGCTAGGCTACTGCAGTAGCCTAGCCTGTAGTCCTCTAGCGCCCAAGGGCTTTATTTGTGACCTGTTGAGTTGATACACTCAATTATCTGGGTTTTAGTTTTGTGTGGTTAGTTTAGTGTTTATTGTTGTCTCTGACCAAGACCCTTCGGCCAGTTTATGTTCAATGACAAATACATAGTGTGGAAATCAATAACTAAGTCTCCTGAGTGAATCTTTCCACACAGCTCACCACAATACATTGGAAAATGTCAATGTTTTGTACAGATTCCCTTCGATGACTGCAGAAGGCAGTCATATGATACTGGTGTGAACATGAGAGGGAAAAACAAGGGAGTTATGGCTAGGCTACTGCAGAAACCCCCATGGGCTTTGTTTGTGGCTCATACACTCAATCTAGTGGTAGCTGAGGCTGCCAAAAGCTGCACCTTGCCTGTAGGGCACCAAATGTGCTAGGATTTTGCTGCTTCAATCCAAGAATAGACTTGTGAGATTTAACCCAGAGAGACTATAGTTTGGTAAATGGAAAACTGAAAAAGATGTTTTTGGACCAAAATACTATATAACAGATGCAAATGCTTTGGAAAAGTTACAGTGCAGACATCAATCATCTTGTGCTAAAAGCCTTTCCCACCTATGACCACAATGCAATAGAAAGTGAAAAAATCATCTGGTTTGTTGCCGGCTTGGACCCAACCTTACAGTCCAAAATTCATGAAATGGGTGCAGAGTACTGTGAAACTGTGCACATTGCAAGAATCTCTGGGAGAGAAAGGACGTACAGTGCTCTCGCCATACACTTTTAGAAGATAATATTGTGGGTAGGCTACCGGTTGCAAACAAGCTCCGTAGTTAACAACTTGCCAACGTGCTGATGGATTCAATGTTGTACTTTTAGCTAAGCTGGACAAGAGAATATTCAGTGGGCAAACTTCACAGTTAAAATTGAGGACAAAACATAGAGTTAGAGAGAACAAAACGGTTATGCTCTCATTATTTGATGGAAAGTAACCCCGGTGTGCTGAGTTTGGAAGAAGGAAATAACTAATAGTAAATCAGTGCTGTATATTGGTTCTAATCATGTGGATTTTTAAAAAGATAATGATACATATTTGGAAAATATTCAATTTTTCTTCTATGGGGTAAGGAGAGCAGTGCCGCCCAACTTCGCAGGGCGCTGCCCTTGGCATTGCGCACATCTTGAAATTTTAGGCTTGTGCCATCATTTTGTGGCCTAGGTCTAGGCTTGTGAGATGGCGAATAGCATCGTCTGAGAAAAATGTCATGAACGGTTTGCAATAGTAAATTAAAGTAAATTAAAATTAAAGTAAAATCTGAACTAGACAAGTGTGTGAGCTTTCAGGAAGGCCTAGTGGAGAGGCGTATACTATTTGTGTTTATTATTTATCATAAGTGCTCATGCATTTTACATAATACTGTAAGCCCACATTTAGTTGTAATTAAACTTTTTAATGGTCACTACTTATTCTTTCATGTTTTGTTAAAAACCACATTCATCACATTAGTTGTTTGTGGCGCTGTCCTAGTTAAAGTGTGTGTTAATAATGGTCTGTTAATGATTCGTGTGTACATTTATGTTATCTTGGTTTTAGTTTTGTATGGTTGTTTTAGTGTTCATGTTTAGCTACATTTATTGTTGCCCCATGACCGAGACCCGGGTGGGGACTGATGGGGTCTGGGCAGTGAAAAGGTGTTCAGCTGCATTTACACAAATTGGAAATCAGTAACTCTGTCTCCTAAGTGAATCTAACTAGGCAGTACACTACATTGGAAAACAATCTGTGTATTGCTTTATCGTTTTTTTTTTGAGTAAATGTACTGAATATTCTTAAAGCTATACTTTCTTATTAGTTATAGTGATTTTTTATTGAGTTTTTTATTTGTTATGTTTCTTTGCCTGTTTAAATCATAACTGCACCCAGATTTAGTTTTACTTTTTAGTGGTCAATACTTATTCTTTCATGTTTTGTTAAAAAACCATAGTCATCACATTAGTTGTAATAATAATAATCAGCTTATGTATGCAGTGCACATATCATGTATAGCAGAGATAACTTAAAGATCTTAAGTGTCTGGATGGGAGGGGCGGGGTCATTTGAACTGTTCTGCACTGAATCGGTGCAAGGGCCCATGAAAAAAAAGATGTTTTGAACAGTTTCCTAGTTAAAAATGTGTGTTAATAAGGTTCTGTTAATGTTTTGGGTGTGCATTTCTGTTATCTGGGTTTTGGTTTTGTGAGGTTGATCTACCTTTATTGCTGTAGCATGACCAAGACCCTGGTGGAGACTGATAACCTCTGGGCAGTTAGAGTGTCTTCAATGTCAAAGACACACCTTGGAAATCAGTAACTGAGGCTAATGAGTGCATCTTGCCATGCAGCTCACCACAATACATTGGAAAATGTCAATGTTATGTGTTAGGGTTGTGTTCATATTGGGAGCTGTGTGTTTTGTTTTAAAATAATATTACAAAAAATGTTCTTTGTTTAATTCGAGAATGGAATCTGTTGTGGTGTTCTGTTACCTTGTAGGGGCTTTATCTTATCTTATTTTACCGTATTTAATTTTGCATTCAGGAGAAAAGTGCCAAGTCCTTGTACTCGTCCTTTTTCCTTTCTCGCTCACACACATAGTCACTTGGTATTTGGAATCGGCACAGAGTTAAGTAACAGGTGCTCTTGACCAGGCTGGGGCTGGATGTATCGAGGCACATGCATTAACTCTGCATTGTAAATCTTATCCATGCAGAGTTTATAATTAATTGTGAAACATATGTGGCATTTCTTTGTTTTATACACGGCTAAACTTTTAATGCATGATTTCAAGCCTTTAAATTTGAATATGAAATTGATAAATATACTGTCATATTAAATTTTAAGTGAGTTACAGTACATTGTAAAAACCATATGCATTACTAAATCACATTAGTTGTTTGTAATAATCAGTTTACGGGAGACTCTGCAGGTGAATAGGGAAAAAAAACTAATAGATATCACCATGAAACCTCCCCAGTGGATTACTTACATTAAGAAAAATGTATTTTGAATTACAAGTTGTCTGGAATTGTATGTTTAAATATAGAAAATATGCATTATCTTGTTAAAAATGCGTTAGTTTGTATACCTTTCCAGAGGAGAAATGTGAACGTTGGAGAAAAGCCAGGTTCAAAATTCTTTTAATTTGTTGACATATTAGAGTCAAAGGTTTTACAAAGGGAATTTTGGATATCTGCTTTCATCACTGCATGAATCTGAATATGGTGTCAACAGCCACAAAAATAATTTTTTGCCACGTTTTCACAATTATACAGCTCCATACAGGTATTTATAGGATATATTTCTATTTGTATATTAAAATGATGTAAAATATGTTTTGCTTTGCTTTATTATACCTATCTGCAATAACTGCAGATGGGTATAATATGTAAACATGCAATGTCACAGTGTTAAAATGCAACATTTTATTTAGAAATGAAAACCCATTCATAACCCATCTGCAAAATTGTAGGCCCGACTCTCGTCAGCAGACTGTCAAATGGCTCCCTATTGAGCCAAAATTACCCTTGGAACGGGTCCCAGTGAAAGCGGAGCTCCTTCACCAGCTGGAATTCCCCCAACTGCTCTCTGGACCTGACGGTCTTGTGCACCCACACCCCTCTTGCTCAAAGACAGGAACATCTTTGCCACCAAATTGCTACTGGAATCTCTGTGTATCTCTATGTACTACATGTCTGATGTTAACACCGGACGCAGACGTGATGTGCATTCAAATATTGGCGCATGAATGACATAAATGCAGGAAGTCTTGCCTATTTTGTGCTGAGCCCGGCAGCAGGCACTTTGGGAATAGGACACAACCTAGCAGCAAGCGCAACGCATGCAGCGTACAATGTGAATGGCCAAGATGATACGTTTGCGAGTAATTGCAAATCATACAATATCACAGAAATGAATACTTATGACCATAATACTTTTTACTTTACTTTTTTTTTTTTTTGCCACAGGGCATCATTTTGTGATTAATTACATGTCGCTTGGCAACAGAGTAATACAAGAGAGACCTTATTTATCGATCCAGCTTAACGTTGCTACAATGTGCTGGTCGAAGTAGCTAACGTTAATGCTAATGCTTGGTAGGTAAAATGTTAAGGTTACAACATTGTTAAACATGCTGATGAAGTTATTTTTAGAATTATTGTTTTGACCACGGTTAACAGCACTGGGCTAACCCACAAATAAGTTCACCAGTAACATTAACGTTAGCTGTATAGATAGACGCCTAATCTAATGCTAATTTAGCCAGATAGCACACCCCGGTCTGCCTCACTCCCCCGATGCAGAAAGACTTCAGTTGGGATGACAGCTCACAGCAGCCACGGGACATATAGTTACTGTCAGCCGCTAGCCAGCTAGCAGCAAGCCACTATCATCATCCGAACCCGGCCAGCACTTCAGGTCCGGGTGTTCATGACGCTAACGGCAGTTTAATGAAGCGCCGGGAAACAGACCATATCTGACCCAGACACCCCCGTCAGAACAGCGTCCATCCGTAACGTTAGCTACGTCTCAGTTAGCGCTACCGGTGATCGTGTCGAAAATCTCCCTGCCAAGTTTCTTCCCCGCGTTTAGCTGTCTTTACAGTTAGCTAAATAAACCAGACAAAACCCCAATCCCGTCTCTCAGTCTCCTTGAGTAACTTTACAACAAACCCTCCGCCCCAGTGTTTAAAAACATCCAAAAGGTGACATTTATATGTGAAATATATTTTGATAGTGTGGTTTTAGCTGCTGGCTAATGTTAGCTTGCTGGTTCAATAGCTAACTGGTCAGCTACTAATACAACTTAAATCAAGAGAAACGTAATTATGTTGGGGAAGCTATTTCATTAGAATGACACGAACAAACGTTACTTGACGTGAATAAACTTGGATGGGTAAACTCGTCCGTGAACATATGCATTCTAACCAGTGATGGTGTTTAACAATGAAAACTACAACTCCCATAATTCCACCCCACTTCCCAACGTCATCAACAGTTCACGGCAGAAAGTTACGTATAAAATATATTGTAGGTTTAGCAAAACAACCAGAGAAGCAATCTGAAAACACAAGACCTGCTGCATTTTCATTGCTTCTTATTTGTACCTGCTTTGATTTAGTTACCTTAGCTTATTGATAAATGATGATAAATTAATGTCCTGATTGGTTAATGTAATAAACGTTGTATTATTATTTTTTATAAATGAATTTTCTAATGTTATTTTTTGTGTGCTTAAGTATGACTTCACAACAAAGAAGACTGACATGAAAACTTCCAGCAGGCCAACTACAGGTGCCTTTTAATCCAGAGCAACAGCCAGTCCAAATGTCAGGTGCTCGTGCCTGTCACCACCTCATTCACCACTGTGGTTGGTTGGTCATCGTCTGTTGGGTTGGCAGCAGAGTTATTATGCTTTGCTCTCTGTAGTTTCTATCTGCTGTGTCACACCCGGTATTATTGTAATGGAGCATGCATTATTTTGTAATCTAGGAGTGTTTGAGTCACCAAACCTTTTTCGCAGTCAAATTTCTTCTTATTTTCTTTTGTAGTAGTGAGTAAAGAAGATGATTAGGGGAAAAGTGGTTCAGTAAAATAATACTTTTTATTTAGGAAATGTAGTGGAGTAAAGGTTTCCAGAAACAACAACAAAGTAAAAGTACAGATATGGTAAAATTCTACTTAAGTACAGTAACAAAGTATTTGTACTTTGTTGAATAACAACACTGCATTTAAGTTAAATAGCCTATCCATAAAAGCTTTAGTCAAAGTTACATTACCAGTCAGAATGGTAATTAAAGATATCCATAATAACATTCATACTAGTAGAAATTGTATTTAAAGATATCTACAACTATGATTGTACTAGACAAAACTAAAGTTAAGATATCTTTAAATCAGTAAAAAGTACAAGTGGCCATTTTAACATTTAATAGCTAAACTGAATATTTTTGTAGATATCCATAATTCAAGAACAATATTCATAATGAAAGAACAATTTCAGATATCTACAATCCAATTGTTACAAGTCATAACTTGAAATATCCAAAATCGAAATCAAATATCCACAAAAGAAAATACAAATACGTTTGTGGGTATCAGCCATTGCATTGATTCTATGCAAAAATCTAATTGTAGATATCCATAAAAATGTATTTTAGTTATTCTAAATTACATTATAGATGTATCCATTTTGGATATCTGAAATTTAAATTATGACTAGTAACACATGGATTGTGGATATCTGAAACTGGAGTAGTAATAACTCTATTGCAGATTTCTAGAATATTAAATCTGGATAGGAGGAAAGACATTGTGGATATCTGAAATTGAAAGCCCAACGCACATGAATGCCAAAATCGATGCCATTTGTCCTGGAAAGAATAATGCTATGGATATTTTAAATGTTCCATTTGATAAGGAAAAATTGACTTACGCATATCTGCAGTAAATATCCATTCTAGCTATTAAATGTTAATACAGCTTGCCATACAGGCTTACCTTTCACCTCATCTCCGAGTCTGTAGCTGGTGGAGTTCATCGTGACGGTGAAGGGTGCTGGTTTTGTCTGCGGGCTCTGCCCAGAGTGACCAGGTAGCAAGTTAAGACAACTGTCCGTAACTTTACCTGAAGGGTAGCATCGAACCAGGGGGGCAACACACAGCAGCAGCAGCACAACACGGTCCATTACCGTGAAATGATCAGTTAACACTATTTCGGGAATACAGCTGGTAGAAAACAGAGACTATGAGTAGTGTGGTGCTGCTATTCAGCTGAAACTATAGGTGGAGTCTGTATGGGAAATCATGACTGAGGGGAGGGAGGACCGGTTATGGTAATTCTTTCGCAACCAGTTCAATGTAATGTGACACAGGAAATGCACAGTTTAGAGGTTTGAAAATCTATCTCTGTCTTTGAGATTTTTTTTGTATGTGTATGTCATATGTGTGTGTGAGAGAGAGAGAGAGAGAGAGAGAGAGAGAGAGAGAGAGAGAGAGAGAGAGAGAGAGAGTGTGTGTGTGACACTGCAGTTGCTAGACAATGGCTGTTTGTTTGCTGGTTGATTCCCAAGATGACACCACCAATCCACATTTAAAGGGCAGGTATGCCTTGCTGTGTTGCAGCTCCCTTACATCATTCCTTATTAACTACACCCAACAATTAAACTATCTGCTCTACAATTAATTAAACATTAACTACAGTGGGGGAAAAAGGTGGCCCATCTGGTTCCCAACCTTTTTGAATGAGCTACACCCATAGCCCTGCCAGATAATCTCATGTGCCCTTTCATTTATTCCCAATGTACAGTATGTTCCAAATGTATAACACTATTTATTATATAAAGTGGATATTGTTAAGAGTTCATACAATTAAACGGCCAATATTGTTGATTTGGTCAGCAACTACTACTAGTCTAAGATGGTACAGGAAGCTGAATGATTCAACCAGTTATCCTGTATAGGCGACTTTTAGCTAATTATTTAAACACTTTAGTCAGTAGCCTAATTATAGCTATTTATTTCTACCATTTGCCCTTGCTAACTCATTTTTACACACTCTTACATGACTGCAACTCAGTGTTTATGTGGTACAGTATATTCTTTTAATCAAATCATAGTTTATTATTTTTTCAAACTAGTTGGGTTACTCCACATACAAGTAACCCTGGTTGGGAATCATTGCTTTAGTTTGCTTGTAAATTAAGGTTTTTGTACACCTTTGTACATAAAAATGTGGTAGATGGACATGATGAGGTGTTGTGTTAGCTGCCAATGACCCTTGCCACTTCCTCATTATACAAAAAAATTGTGTGTGTGTGTGTGTGGGGGTGTTGCCACAGGTTAAATTCGTACCCTGGGCCTCTGTGTCAAGGAATAAACCTTAATATATGGGTGTATGCTCTACCAAATGAGCTAAATGTGGCAACTAGTGCTACATGCATAATTCTAACATCAAATATATTGTGTTAAGGTGTTTATTGTTGTAAATAAAACATGAGTATGGAGCGTCTACCCCAGTTTATGCAAATGGCAATGTAAAATTTCAAGCCAAAAGGAATACTTGGAATTGATGATTGTAGTAAATATTCATGAAAAAGAAGAAGTTTGTGAACAGGCAACACCGATTTTGATAATAAACAACTAAACAGGTTACGCACTGGACCTTTAAGCCAATCACAACTGTCTTGGGGGGATAAGCGCCGAGTGGAGTTACGGTGCTGCTACAAAATAGCCTTGGGAAAGAACTTGTTTTGGTGGAACATATGTATGTTCAAAGGTTGTCCAACAGAAAACTCTGATTGGACAGATAGTTTAGCTAGCTGTCTGGATTTACCCTGCAGAGAAAAGCGGAAGGTAATCTGAAAAAACATCTGAAAACGGACATCGGAAAACAGTGACATCTGATGGAATTTCCGGCAGAACGAGAGCGATCCCCAAAGTGGAACATCGTGGAGTATCACATGATAGACAGAGACGTTTTATGTACACTAATGAGCCACTGGTTATTAAATGATTGAACTCGCGATGTGAATTGCCTCGGCTGTCCGGTACAGTCATCATTTACGGTCATTTTGACTTGATGAAGGTCTAGGCAGAATCAAAACACTGTTGGTAGGCCTACCAGTGGTAAATAAAACATGTCTGAACTTGTTTGCCCTAGTTTATAAGTTTGAAATATCCAAACCATGTTAATTAAACTTGAAGTTTAATTAACAAGGTTTGTGGGGGAATCACCTTCACCGGATTATTGATTATTGTGATGTTCTGTTGTTTATCTGGGGAAAGGGAGACCTCTATTGGTGACTCCTAACGTAATGCAATGTTCATGTTGTACTAGCCGTCTTTCCCGTAAGTATGAGCTCATACAGTTCTAAAAATACTAGTAATGAAGTTCTTTGTTTATGAAGTTAAGTTAGTTTTAAATGTGTACTTTGATTGCATAGGCTAAGCATTAGCATTTTCATGTAATTTCCCATAGAGGTTAGCATTAAGCTGGCGCATTTGTTTCATTTGTTTTTAACAGACAATACATCAATATTGTTCTTAAACGTCTGTAACTGAATGAAAATGAAAATACTAAGAAATAGTCTTTGTCCTTTGCAGTTTTTACAGTGCTTCCTGAGTAAAGTTTGGAAAGGATACACAAGCTTCATTCTTTGTCTTGGGGAAACTGTTAGCTAACTGCCAAGCTAATGTAACATGCTAGGCCGTGCCGCACGCACGCACGCACACACACACACACACACACACAGAACAATAATAGTAAAAAAGACACCTGTGCATTGCTATTTTTTTAAATTATTACATGAAATAAAATGTTGAATATATTCAGTTCCGTAGTTAATTTTTAACAGCATGTGTAGACAAGTGCTTCTTCTCCTCCGGTGAAAGGCCGAACTTTCAGGGATCAAAAGTTAGGGTGACCAGGCGTCCCGGTTTCGGGGACAGTCCCGGTTTTGGTGACCTGTCCCGGCTGGATCTGTCCCGGAAATGTCCCGGTTTTCACTGTGACTGACAGACCCGAAATTTGAATGAAAGAAAGAAAACACTGACCAAACGTAGCCGATAGTCGCACACCCTCCACACGCAGCCTCAAGACAGCCAGAGCAGCGCTGCTCAGAGAGGTTTTAGAAGCCGTGTTTTACGATGCTAAAATACTGTTTACATGGAGTCTGGTGGGTTTAGCGAACGCAATTTGCGGACATTTTATGTTTTAAAAAGGATCTTAATCTTTAACAGAAAGGTCGACCTCCTTAGAAATCCTTTCCATAATGTTGTCAGACACTTAGAATATTAATCTGAGTCTGTCAGTAGCAAAGCGAGCACTTTTATGAACGTAAATACAAACTAGACAATTATCCAATTAACTTACATTGCTTGTTTCGCGCTGCCGACTGCAGCGATCTCGTTTAATACTGCGTCAATGTCAAGGAAAATACTTCCTCAATAGTTTTTAATGTATCCGATACTCTATGAGCTGTTGCAGAAACAAGCCTGAAGCAATAAAGCAAAAGCTGTCACATAAATGTAGTTCAGTAAACATTACAACAGAAGGTGTATGAAGTAGCAGCAGGGGTGATCCTAGGATCAGACCTTTAGGGGGGGCTCAGCCCCTAATGAGAATGTGGCCTAAATGAAATGTTATCATGTTTACATTATGCATAAATCTCTGCACACCCATTACTCTCTGTGAAATACCTCAAACGCTTCACTCAACACATGCATCAGAACAACAAGCGGTTCCCGAGTAATCCGGTTTTGAAATTGCAACAAATTTTCTACATGATCTCCAAACTATATTGTATTCTCATGTAAACTAGTTATGTCAGCACAGATACTTTTGTGAATTGCTTAGCCAGTGTATCCCACCATAATGGTTATTATATTGCCAGATTCCAGACAATCTCACTTACTTACATATATCCCACTTACAAATATGAAAAAATATTTTTACTGGTATGCTTCCTAGTGACATTAATGCAAAAATATGAAGATGTGTGTGCATGGTTAAAATTCTGAAGTGCAAACTAGTTGAGGCTACAGCACAAATATTTCCATCCATTGATAAGAACAATCAAGTCTAACCTCTGAATTTCTTTGCAAAGTGCACCAGATTGATAGCCTGGCTCCAACCTCCTACGTACTTTTGCTCAATTTTCCTTCTCCTTCAGCACACCGTCTGGGTATATTTATATATATTTATATATATATATATATATATATATATATATATATATATATATATATATATATATATATATATATATATATATATATATATTTGCGGGATTTCTCCGGCCAAATAATCAGCGAACAGAGGGAGGGGCTGAGGAGGAGGGAGGGGCGAGCTAGTCTCGTTTTGTTTGAAACATTTTCTTACAGGGAGCATGCCCATGAACCCCCTTGTGCCCCAGTGCAGCTCTAGGTCTTGTGATTCCCCTGGGGCAGTGTCCCCGTTTTAAGTTTTACAAAGATAAAAATATGACCTGTTTTGGAGGTATTTACGCATCTGAGCTGAAAATGTCCCGGATTTTGTCTGAGAAATCTGGTCACCTTATCAAAAGTCTTTGTTGTTGGCATTGTTGGGGAAAAAAATCCATTGTAATCTTTCAGAACATTGTAATTCAAGTCATCGAAAAGAAAAGTAGACTTCTGCACCTCCTCTTGGTTCTGTATGCAGGCCTCAGATAATCTAGTTGGGGGGCTGTTCTGTGCATGCATTGCCCATACGACAGAGATGAGAAGGAGAGCTGCAGGAAGACGACTCTAGATTTCAAATAGTAGTAGTAGTAATAGTTTGAAGTAGTTTGTATTTTTATTTCAATCACTTACTACACCAGACAATCTGAGTTTGACTCCATTTTCAGTTAAAGAGGTACACTAATGAGCCTCCATGACACATTAAGAACCACTCAACAGAACTGTAGGGTTCTAACCACTGAAACCACTCTGATAATAGCCTGGCCAGATTTGTAAAGCATTTACATTTTAAGCATTTATCTAACATCGCAACCCTGAGTTACATAGAAGCTAAGTAACAAAATAAATGCAAATAAATAAGTGGAAGAATTTAAGAAATGCACATGCTTCCACACTTCCAGATCTCAACCCAGCTAAGCACCTATGGGACATTGTGGAGCAACGTGTTAGAGCTTTCCACCACTATCATCTTTGAGAAAACCTTTTGGAAGAAGGTTATTCATCATTCATGTAGAACTCCACACACTTAGAGAATCTATGACAAAGAGCTCTAGAGCAGTTCTGGCTCTAGACACGTAATTTTGCTTTTTGCTTTCATTCGTCACCCATCTTTATGTTCTGAGGCTTTATGTTAAGCCGTTTGAGCCTTAAATACATATCCACGATACAGTTTGAAATGAGACTAGTTGCGTGCCAACTAGTTAGCTAGTAGAGGAAATTGTCGCTTGATATCGTGGATATTTATTTATTGCTCAAATGGCTTTTCATATTGCTGAGCATATTTGGCGTCATGGATAGCACACCATAGAACAAAAATGTCATCTCAACTTTGGTGATATATTTACAGCAAACACATTTTCAAAATTGGTACAAGAGGGGGCTTTCCTGGTTGCCTAGTGGTTAAGACGGATACCAACTGTAGTGATAGCCATGTGGCATAACCAAGTAGGAGGTTTAATTCTGGACAGGTACCTATGTGGCTTGTCATACCCCTCTCTCCCCCTGGTTTCTGTCTGTATCTGCTATCAATTCAATCAATGCCATAAAAACATAATGGTTCCACAGTGAGAAACACAAAGGACCACAATGGATACAAGTCTTTAATTTGATTGTGTTTTTATCCTCTGTGATTTTTAATGTCGGCTTATGTAATTACTTTTGGGCAGTGTTGGTTCTTTTTTAAAATCATGAAATAAATAAATAAAAATCACATCAAGTGGTACATGTCATCATATCAATATCTAACTTATTCATGGAAATGCCAAGGTAAAACACAATGGCTATGTGGGTACAATTGTTTTTTGTATATATGTTTCTTTGATTCTGCTAATTGATTCCAGTTCTTGTTGATTTTAGGTTCTGATTCTTAGCATATTAAGATGCAAGGAATTCCATGAACGTTGGGGAAATACATCAGTGTGTAAGGTCAGCAGGAGATTGAGTTCTCATAGAAGATATTCCCACGTTTTCCAGGAATACTTCAACCCTCCACTAACCCCGAGGTGAAAGACATTTACACACAAATTATGCCGAGTAGTTAATCGCTTTCATTACTGTAACAGTAGAAGGAGGCAAAGTCGGTCTAGGATTTCTTTGAGGAATCAATAAGCACAAGTGAAAATGCTGTTTATTCAGGAATCCTGTGTTAATGTTAATGTGTTAATTTCAGATGCATAAGTGGTTTTTGATACCCAGCTCTTCACCCTGCTCTCAGGGAAACATGGTGCATAGTTGTGCAGTAGGAAATGAAAAATAGCATATGATTGATTGTCAGTGAGCTTTTCATACACTGTGCAGCTTGTTTAGGATTTAGAGTAGGCATTGTGTTGGTGTAGGCTGGTGGCGGTCACTTTTGATGGTTCTGTTAAGGTTGTTGGGGTCAAAGGTCATACAGAACCTCCAGGATGGTAGCCATGGCTGAGGCTTGGCACTCACAGCTGAACGGGCAGTGCTGGCCATTTTCATTGGTCAGCTCAGGAAGACCCTTCCACGGTGACCTAGAGGAAGACGTTGGAGAGCAAAGTGGCCATTTATCACAAACATGGTTGAAACAGATTCATTAATGGGAATCAACACTTGTTATTGATTTTCTATCATTGTCTATCATTGTCCTACCAGTGGTTCTTTAAGATACACTAAGTTAAACATGCTACCGCCAGTTTAGAAGACCAGTCACAGCATTAACATGTTGATTGTGAATACCTCTCCAAGTGCACGGCGTGACGAGACAGAATGTTTTTCACCAGGTTTACAGTTTCGTCATACGTCTGCTTTCCCATTTTTGTGGCAAAGTACAGTTTGGCTCGCAGGAAGTAGCCGATGGGCCACAACCATTCCTGGAAGAGGGAAAAGGGGTCAGCGCTACTAAATGGCAGCCTGACTGACTACTGTTGTGGAGGGGGTTACTGTACACTTGCTTACTGGCCCTTGATGATAGTTGAAGCCCTTGGCTCGGTTGAAGTTATCATCATCCAGGTTATTGTCATAGACTCCACAGTACACCATGTCACTGCAGAAAAAAAAGGTAGAAGGAAAACATCACCTGTCTTAGATCGATCGCCTACAGTCACATCTTATATTCAAGCACACAGCATGTTCTTTGACAATGATCTTGCTCTTAAATGTTGATTTTGAACATGAACAGAAAGTGTTAACGCAAATGCAAATTTGTTTTAGGTTCTGTAGGATGAATTGGAGACTCTGACAATGACTTCAGATTAGAGGATTGTCTGTCTCATGTGACTGACAATAAAGTTTTTCTTATCTTTCTGTTGGAAAAGACTTTGCCTTTCTTGTTTTCCCATCACACAAACATATGTTAGTACACCTTTTAAAACCTGAACTACTAGACTAGGGTGACCAAACGTCCTCTTTTGCCTGGACATGTCCACTTTATACGTACTGTCCGGGGTTATAAATTCATGAAAATGTCATTAAGCGTGTACTGGCGCTTTGCACACAACACTACAGTACTAGGCTGCCTTATATATATATTATATATTTGTTTCAGTGTCTAATAAAGGTGCTGGAGATCTCAAAGCTCACATGGACACAGAAAAACCTTATCTTATTAAATTTAAAAGGTTTTAAGAGATATTTAGTTGAAGCTGGATTTTGAAGTTGACACAGAATAGGTCATATACATTATTTCTTATTTATTTATTTATTTAAAAAGAGAGCTATAATTTTGTTTCAGGTTGTTACATATTTTATTACATAAGTTATTTTTATACCATTGAGGCATAATAAAGCATGTTCATTAACCTCTGAGAAGCCTGTCTGAATTTGTGTCTCGAGGCCGGCCAAGTGTCCTCTTTTTTGGAAATCAAAATATGGTCACCCTATACTAGACAGAGCGCCCACTCGCAGGAGTCAACAAAAGGCTGGAGCTGCACCCCAGTGTGTTAGGCCGCCTCGACAAGGGATGCTGAAACGCCGACCCCGTACGGACGTTGCTCAAGACGTTCTAGACGCAAACATAACAACTTCAGTGGAGAGTCAGTTTGATACAACACAAACCCCTCTGAAAGAAGGTAAGAGTAGTACTTAACCAAGCTGGTTAGTCTCATCCACACATTGAACGCATCACGAAGGGAAAAGGAGACAGGGGGATTTTTATTACATCTGAATTAACCTTTAGCAGCAGCGTTGTGTTGTTTAACGAGGCAGGTTAGCTTTATCCATAAGTAAAAATTGCTGTTAGGGTTACTGGACAATATTTGTTAAGGTTTTGTGTTAACTGATTTCAAATAATAAATAGACATACACTTACAAAAAGCCTTTCTCCACAACTATGTTAATAAGAGCATTACATACTTGATCACTATCCCTTTAAGGAACATTTTGAATGGATAATAAATATGGGATTAATTTGTGATTGATCGCAATTAACTATTTACATTTTTTTTTTTAAATTCTTTTACTTATTTGGCTCATTTTAGACTGCACTTCCTGACTTTGTTATTGCACCTAACCATCCAAAGCCAAACAGCATTCAGCACTCAAGCAGACTAACTCAGGGTCCAAGGTCTTAATCCCCAGGGGCCCCATCAGCTTCTTCTCAGCCACGCCCAGAGCCTCCCAGGCTTTTTCCACAGTAAACAGCTCAGGAGCCTGCAAAACACACACACACACACACACACACACACACACACACACACATACACACATATTGGAAATGGAACTGTATAGAGCTGCTTTACGGCCAGATGGTTCTTTCTTCGGCCCTGCGGTCAATAGTGGTCACGCTCATGTTGTTGATGTTCCTAAACGTCCCATGATCTGCAATCACTGCTGCCATGATTTCACGCAGCCTTATGGCATTGTTTGCCCCAACCATATTCACAACGGCTTCAGTGATTTCATACTGATGTAGGTAGTTTCTAATGGTTAGGAACAGATTGTTTCTGTTTGGTTACCGTAGCTAAAACAAGGGAGTTTGGACTGTTTGAATGACATCCGTGTTAATTGTTCTGCAAAAGGGTGGGGAAAGTGTGTCAATCCAATGAGAAAGGCTTAACACATTTGCAAGAGGTGTCTTGTAGTCTGTTGAGACAGTGATGATGAACACCGAGTGGATCCCAGTTTCTTTAACCCTCAGAGACCTAAGGTAATTTTTCCAGTTCATTGTCCGTCTGGTTTTATTTTCTAAAAGCTTGTAAAACATCAACCCTGTTGTATACATTCTAGATATGAACATCATTTTATTCAGAACAAACTGGGCTATTAGAATATATGTGCTGCATTGAGGTCACTTGAATGTTAAAAATTGTTGTAGGACCTTAAAGACAAATAAATAAATAAAATGGAACATGAAACTTACAGAAATGTATTGATATCACACACAGAGCAGTACAAGCTAAGCCAATCTTCTCTCTAAAACACTGTCACGCTGTGAAGAAATAAACATAACTTATACAGTCACAATACATACATTTTTTCAAAAAAGTCCAGATGTTTTTGCCCTACTTATGCCAATAATCAACATAATAATGTCATATTTATTGATATTACGCCCACAGCACTGCTACACACTTTGTGTTGTCTAAAACAGTTCTCCTATATGCAAAAATAAACACAATAAACATTGTGACTCATATAAAGCACAAACTATTTACATTTCTTCAAAAAAGGCCCAAATTTATGCCAAATCCCAAAACAATGACGTCATTCTCCTCTGTTAAACGGTAGTGATGACTCTTGTCCGCTATATACTATCTTTGATAACATTAGACTAGTTTGACTTGAAGGATTATTATCTCTTTCCAACTCTATTTTGCTCTCGCTGTCGCCCATATATGGGCATAATGCTTGCCTTCACTTCCGTGAAAAAACGAAAGTGAAGGCACACAGACAGAGAGGAGACACAGAACACGGAACTAACGGCAGAAACGAGCAAAAACTGTTAGCTGCAGCAATCGGTAAGTTTCTGTCTTTTATGATTATTAAATGATTGAAATATGAATCAGAGGTGCCGTATAACTGTAATGTACTATACTTTATTATTGTTTTGGCTTGCACATACTGTATGTGTATGCATTATCATTCACCAAATCCCAGCTTAGGTTGAAAGACTGGCGCTGGTGCCTATTGTGATTTTATCAAATGTGAATCCAGTTTCAAATCTGCTTATCTATCACTAAGATTCAACATTTATAAAAATTAAAATAAAATAAAACGTTTAAAACAAGAAACTCTTTGCAACCCATAGACCAGAGTTGAAAATGAGAAGGGCGGCATAGGATATGAAATGTTGATTAATGTTCCCACTGAAATTACATCCTTCTGACTTTTGCATACCTCATTTTTCATCCTGATTCAGAACTATTGTTTTGATTTATTACCTTACATTTTTGGTGAGCAGAAAAAGAATAATTTAGGTGAAGAAAAACACAACGTCCTCTCGCAATTGTTGAATCGCATTGCATGGTGGTGCTTCTTTTACTTCACAAACAATCTTGTATATTGTAAATGTACATGTATATTGGATGTATCCTAGTATTTCATTTATATCTATATTCTGTGCTATGTGACCGATGTGTTTGCTGTTGTAACAACATAATTTCCCATTTTATGGGATCAATAATATAATATCTATCTATCTATCTATCTATCTATCTATCTATCTATCTATCTATCTATCTATCTATCTATCTATCTATCTATCTATCTATCTATCTTTGGATGAGAATACACTGGCTGGCAGCACATGGAACAGACAGCAACTACGTTTCCTTTGGGTCTTTCGGCAAGTTACAGATGAAAATAATGAGTGAAGGATATCAAATATTTCCAACATCGCTAATTAAAAGCAATGAGATAGTGTCATATTTGCAATTTTCTTTTGTAGTTTTTCCTGTTTTATTGTGTTAAAGTATTACCCGTTTCCTGGTTGTTTACTGTCTCTTGTGTTCTCTGTTGTGTTTACTTAGTTTTCATCCCTTATGTATGTTTTAAGCTTCAGTTTCCTGTTTTATTTTGTAGTCTGTCACCTGTCCCTTGTTTCACTTTTGTTACATTGTGTATCTAGTCTCTGTTTGTCATTGTCAGATCATTGTGTGTGTTTTTTTTTTCTACGTGTCTGTGTTTGTGTTAGAAAAGCAGAAATTAGGAATTATTTAGACTAAAATTAAAGGAATGTATGTTGATGGTTGATTACAGACTGGAATATGTCAACTTTTACTAAATATTATTTCAAAAGCACTTCAATTTTATTTTCAAATGCTATAAAATGGAATAAGACTATCCAAAATTAATGAAAGTAGAGATTTGTACTTTCCAAAGAGCGTTGTGTGGAATCAATCATGTTATTTTAGTTAGTTAAAAACACTGATACAGGAAAATGGGTCAATTTGACCCGAGGACAACATGAGGGTTAAATGTTTGCTAACCGTTTTTTTTTTTGTCTCTGACCTGAGCAAATCCCGGTATTTTATCAACCTAACAGGGTTGTTCTCTGTGCAGGAAAAACCCTGCCTAGAACATGATCCAAAATGAAAGTGGCTAATAATACCCAATACTTGGATGGAACCCTAATAAATTAACAATTTCCTAAATGTAGAGTAGTGTAGCACAGTGACTGTGGCTACTTACCACCATCATGGCAATGAGGAAGTTAGGCCGAGCTGGTAGTCACACCAGGGGCTGGAAGCCCCTAAACTGTCCTTGTAGATGCCTCTTTTGTGGACCAGCTCGGGATGTTTATCCTCAGGGTCCTGGGGATCATGGGAAATGTAGAACTTCTTCTCAAAGTTCTCTTGGATCTTAAGATCCCACTCGGCATACGACACATAATATGTCTGCCCTAAAAGGATGAACAAGACGTGGTTTAAAGATGGTTGTCTGTAGATTCCCTTCATCTGTAAAGTTAAATTGACACAAACACTAGTAGGAAGAAATACTGTAAACTGGAGATGCTTCCTGCAACTGCTCACTTACTATGATGTCATTTATTGTCATCACCAGTAGTTTAAGCATGAGGGGATAATTTGATGCTTCTTTCAACCACTGAAAGCCTTTTTGAACTGCTATGGTGAAGAATACAAAAACTAGACATTCTTCTTTCTGCTCTATGAGACTGTAATGGATATGTGACTGTACCTTCTCTGGGAATGTTGACTGCTGCATAGGGGAAGTGCCCATCGTTGTGGAGCTTCACAATCCAGCGTACAGTAGATTTACATAGGCCCACTATCTCCACTGCAGAGCCATCCCTGGATCACAAACACACACACACACACGCACACACACACACACACACACACACACACACACACACACACACACACACACACACAGGGATACAAAGAGTTGGTGCAAGCTAGCAATAACAAGGCTGAAAAAGTTTTAACTAAGTGAAAATATGTATGTATGTGGGTTGCTCCTCTACCGGCCATCTTACTGATATCATGAACCTAACATGCAAGTTGTAAGTTTTACTGTAAATGTTATGCCGACCTTACACCAAATTAATTTTCGAGAGAGTCTCGCTAGAGTCAGGGTGCTCCCATCCCCTCCATTGTTTGGTGTAAGGTCATTATACTCAGTCCCAGTTAGATTTTATCCCGTCTGTACGTTCAGACAAAATCAAACGTGTTTGATATTATCCTAAGTTTGAAGTCATGGTAGTGAAGTTAAATCACATGAACATTGTCAGCAACCAATGGGTGTGCTCCCTCCAGCACCAAACAGGAAGTAGCAAACCAGCTAGAGCCAGTGTTATTTATGGTTGCTGTCACTGCCCAATGTGAGGAGAGTGCAGATTTGAGTCACGCATGCTCAGATTTAAACGGTTTACAACATAACTGTCATACTGAAGTTTGTGAAATCCATGAAATAATAAACTTTTCTCATACAAACAATAACAGAAGATGGGAATCATTTCAAAAACGTTTTAGCTATCTATGATTGTTTGGTTGCTAACGTTAGCTCAAAACGCCATTCAAATGATAACCGTTGTTGTGTTTGATGGCTAGCTAAGCTATCAGTCATTTCAAAAGCGTTTTAGCTATCTATGGTTGTTTTGATATCTAACGTTAGCTCAAAACGCCATTCAACTGACAGCCTTTGTTGTGTTTAATGCTAACTTGTAGCCAGCAGTGAACGAGCTTCGTTAATTAGGTAAATTTTTACTGTATTGACATTACAGAAGTCTCTCATTAGCACCTTATTTGCTACTTGTCGCAAAGTGATGCATGCGCAACTCAATCTTCACTCGTCGCAAAGGGACGCGTGTGCGACTCAAATCTGCACTCTCCTCACATTGGACAGTGTCAGTTGCTATTGCTATGCTAAGCTAAATGCCAAAGATGGAAAGTGACCAATTTTCAACCCTTATGAAGCGAGTCATGTAGCGGGAGATTTACCGGCGGATAAACACAGTCCTCTGGGTACTGGAGACATTCATCTGCATGTACAGCAGAGCAGGAAATCGGCAAGCTTTTCCTTAAGTTATCAGCTAACGCTAGCAGTAGCTAGCTTAGTTACAATTTTCAAGTCTAATCTAGTTGTAGTCTTACAATATGTGACCCTGCAAGATCTGTTAGATGTGAGATGTTTTTAGATGTGAGATTGTGTCAGACTTTAGTCTTTTCAAAGTCTTCTAGTGTATAGTAGGCATAACATAACACGTTTTTGGCTTCAGTTAGTCTTTTTTTTTTTGGTTGATACTTAAGATACGTACTTGAACTAAATTTAATGGCGCAAACATATTTCCATATTCTGTAGGCCAAAAAAATTGCGGTGGCAGATGAAGAATAAGAAGTATGACAAATATTAGTCATTGTACCGATGCTGCTTGCATGAATAATGATGGATGTTTGCTAAACAAACACAGACGGAGAAACTGTACCTGGGTGTAGCAGGTATTCCCTTGTTGTGCGCCTTCTCACTCTCACCCATCTTGTTCATCCAAGTTCCACAGTTGAAGCGATTTCCTCCATAGGTGAAGCCAGTGGTCTGGTCCACTCCGGCCTCTACGTTGAATCCTGGTGGTAGTGAGATGGGTTGCTATTAGCAAAGTTACAGTCAGCAGCATGTCAGGTGACATATACTCACAAATGAAACACACAAACTATGTCTGGACTATCTAAGACAGCCACTCACACTCTGTATTAGGTCTGGTCTTTCTGCCTCCATCAGCTTGACTGTACAGGTATGGGTTCAAAGTGATTTCTGCATTCTGCTGATTTTGAACAATTTGGCCTTTTCTGCATCAATTTACAGTGCAATGTTCTTTGTTTATATAAAGGAAATAATTGCAAAGTAGACCCAATTCATGTTTTCTGTACACGTTTGAGCCCATGAACAGTTATGTTTACCTCTTTTGGGGAGTGGGTTGTCTCCTTTATATTTTTCAAAGGGGGGACAAACGTACTTCTTCTTAACATTGGTGGGGGACATAGCCCCTGCACCCAGCCCCCCAAATCTATGCCTATGGTCTTCGTTGATTCTGTCCTGGCTTTACCCTCCTCTTTATCAGGGGAATCCTTCAGATTCCTTTTTATTTCTTTCAAATCTTCTATTGATATGAAAATGATATTAATGTTGTGAATTATTTTGGCCATTATGATTGTGTAGTGAAGAGCTGATATTGTGACAGCCCTAATAGGGCCAAGCTGTTCTCCCAACTCGTTAAATACTCAGCGTCTGATACGACGTAAAAATCACCCTTCAGCTTCTGTATGGAACTCACCGGGCAGAGCAGCAGCTCGGCCAGAGCGCTATTACATGACGTAGTATTAAAAGGTCCAGTGTGTAACGTGTTTAGTTGTTTATTATCAAAATTAGTGTTGCCCGTTCACAAACTTGGAATACTTGGAATTGATGGTGATTGAATTCCAAGTCTTCCTTTTGGCTTGAAATGTAACATCTGAATTCAGATAACCTGGGGTAGACGCTCCATATTCATGTGGCATCTTGAAGTATGTTAGCCGGTACGGTACATACAGGACATATCAGGCTCGTTCGAGATGAGCCAGAGACTGTGTACCAGCTGATATGTGGGTCTGATTACATTTTATCAAATCGGAATTGCACCACAGTGTTTCTGTCACTTCCTGTTGAGCCTGAAGGCTGCTGGAATCGGCTGAAAACTATCCGACTTTACCGCAGCTTATTGTTACTGCCCCCTACTGCTGCCGCATGCTCTCGTCCACTTTACAGGCGAGGCGCAGTTCATCTCGAACGGGCTTACTGCTTCGTCTTTTGCGTTTTCGCCGTCACATGATAAACTCACTGGTCCTGCTAATACTGCTAATGGGTATTGTTGCTTATCGGCCCCGGCAAGTTTAAAGAAGGAAACATCAAAATCCTAATTTCAGGAATGGGAGACTTCTTCTTTGCCCATAAAAAGGATATTGAAAAGAGCAAGAGAAGGCTACCGTAGCTTTAATACGTACTTTGAACTGCATGGAGCGAGAGAGTTGATAGTAATATACAATCTCAATGCAAGATGGGAGAAAGTCCTACACATTGGACCTTTAAGAGAGACAACGGTAGAGAGTACAATGAAAGAAAGGTCGTGGAGATTAGTTTGGGGGGACCCGTCAAAAGTGATGTCAAGAGTCCCGATGCTAAAGGAGATTTTTAGCGTGAGTAACAAACGCCAGAAGCATCCGTATTTTACACAAAGAGGTGGCATTATGAGTGTGCATGCTCATGCCTGTTAACATGCAAATATGTGGAACGTATCTGTGTATGTTGATCCTGCGGCTTGTATTATGTATGGAAAGAAGTATGTATCTCTTTCCAATCACTGTGCCAATACTAAAGTTCCTGGAAAAAAGCCTGGTTTGACCTGAGTCAACTAGATCTTCTTGTAAGCATCTGTAACCAGTATTGTTAATGAGTGCATAGATATACCTTCATCATTCATATTGCTATCCAACTGTGGCCCAGCGTTGGTCTCTCTGAACCGGATACCCTGCATGTGACTTTGCAAAGCCTCCTGGATCACATCATACAGCGGCTGATCCTAAAAAAAAAAAAAACACAGTTCAAATTCGCTGTGATATGATTATTACAAACAAAACAAATCTATGTGTGGGCAGGATCCAAAGGACTTTACAGTACTTTACAGTACTGTGCAGGGATTTTATTAACAATTTATGTTTGTTATGAGGCGCTCAAAGCAGACATCTTTCAGCGAGCTTGTACAGAGATATGAATAACATGATTTTAACTACAAATTGAGTCATAAAAATGAACATTCTGATTAATAGTAGATGGGTTGTTGGTGAAATAGTGTATATTTAATGATAAAAGTATTACTGTGAACAGAGCAGAACAGAGCTGCTGTCAGCTGCTCCCGTGCGCGTTTGCTCATTGTTATCATTAGATGCGTCTCACGGAAAAAAATGGACGCACAGTTGGTACAGGATTACGGCTGCCAGCTCCACTGCCTTAGGGACCCTGATGAACTAACCCATGTTCCTCAGAGAACTGATATGTATAAAATTGATCCTGGAGGCTCCCAGTGTGGCAAAGTGAGGAACCCTAAAAGGAGCCTTGAATATCCTTTAATTTTTTACATGATAGTGGTATGACCAGAAGCAATATTTTGATACATTTCTTACACTCACATAATAATCCATTCCACATAATTTGACTAACATCAGGAGAAAACAAGCGTATTTGTTCTGTGCTATAACACAACTTTATTATCAGTTTGGACTGAAATTCATTTTGCGTTACTGTGCAAAACAAAGACAAGTACACACAAGGTTAGACAATTACACATACAGTACAAAATATGAAAACACAGCAACAGCCATGAAAGGGAAATATGTTTCATGATATCCTCGGATCCAGATTGTTATTGCCAGCACAGTGATTTTGGTTTAGTAACATTATAAACTAATGGATAAAAGAGTTCTTGAGGCTGTTGTGTCTAAACAAAGGGACTCTAAATCATCAGCAAAAGTTGATATTCATAGTTTAAAATTAGGGCTGATTGATATGGCGATTTAAAAGAATGCAAATGTAGTTGAATGTTTTGGTGTAACATTTGATTTATTATTATATTTACCGTTTTTATATTTGCTGCAATATTACATGCTGTAATAATGCTACATATCACGGATTGTTTACAGAAATGTCCTATTTTCAGTGTATATTACTAAATAATATCGCAAATCAAATCATTTTCCCAATATCTATCAGAAAAATCACAACTAGATCTCCCCCCCCCAAATAGTTTAGCCCTATTTTAAATATGCACAGAGTTAGAAGAGATGCTAATATATTAGAAAAAGGTCATTTTAGCACTTAGGCTGGTATGGGTTTGATCAGCAGTGGCGCTCCCTCATGTCGAGAACCAATTAGAACACAGCACACAGTCCTACCCAGGCTCCAGTAGGCTGAGGCCCAGACACGTCGGTGGGGCACATCCTTCGGACAGGACACTTGAGGATGGAGACACCGTTTGGTACTAGTGTGCAGTACTCCTGGATAGACTGCAGCCACCACCACACAGCATCCCTGCAGTTGTAGCGCACACTGTTGCCCTGGCCCAGCAGGCTGGGGATCAGACCGTGATGCAGTGTGCCTGCAAAGGCCAGGATGATGTTCCTGTGACAATCAGGACAGAGGTTTAATAATAACGTATTTTGTCGATGAGTTCTTACTTTAGAATTATGTGTTTGTTGTATTTTAAAGGCCCATCCAGGGACGGGCATCACAAGTTAGTTTAGGCTATAAATAATCTTTGCCAGACCCTCCTGCACAACGCTGCAGGAGACGGTCTTGCTAGTCCACACAGCATTCCGGGATGGGAGAAAAACATGCTCTTGTTTAGTGGCTTCTTTAAACCAATCACAATCGTCATGGGCTGCTCTCAGCGCCGGACGGAGCAACGGTGCCAAACTAGCCTTGGGAAGGAACTTGTTTTGGTGGAACATGTGTACGTTCAAAAGTTGTTTTAATCATGCAACAGAAAACTCCCCAAATGGGTAGAGGTCTTTCAGTTATAAGGAGATGTTCAAATTTTCCTCATAAAAATGTAATGGGAAACGTCATTACGATTGGCCTATCCCACTTGGACTACTGTTCAGGAGTCTGGTCAGGTGCTGCCATATCAACTATAAAGAAATTGCAAATTGCTCAGAGTAAGGCTGCACATTGTTTACTAAGGTGCCCACTCAGATCAAGTGTTGATGTAATGCATGGCTGTCTATCCTGGTTAAGTGTAAGGAATAGATTACCTGCCTCATTACTTCATGAGAAATATTTTAGTAACTAAACAGCCGAGGGTGTTGTTCAGCATCTTGGTATTAGTTCTGATAAACATGGCTATAGCACTAGACATGCTATGAAGGGCAGATTCACATTACCTAAGGTAAAAACAATCAAAGGGAAAAACAATGTAGTATACAGCTGAACGATATTGTGTTTTAGCATCGACATCTCAATGTGCTCAACGTTGCGATTTTGACATTAAAACTTTTAGATTCTTGATAGAAAAGTAAACTTTCACCGTTCTCCATTTACATGATTATTATTAACATCCGACCCTTCCCTTTAAAGACAGGTAGCCATGTGGGCAGCGTGTGTATGTGACGTTAGTCGGACGGGGTTTATTGTTATGAGAAGTGAGGCTCTCCGTGTGTAGAAAAGTACCGTAGGCAGCAGCTGCCGCTGACACAGTGGTGCGTATAGTTTTCAATGGGTAGTCAGTGAAGCTACAGCAGTCAATGTTTTATGTTTGCTGCAAATACGAACTAAATCACCTGATTAATGCAACATAATCACGACTACTCCCGGCCATTTTCCCCTGCAGAAAGATGCTACCAGCCAGGCTAAAGCTAATATAGTTAGCCTAAAGAAACTAACGTTATGGCTTGGAGCTGCAACACTGGAAATGTAACACTAATCTACTACAGTAGTCTGTGTCTGCTCTAACATCATTTACACTAATTTAATTGTTCTTGGATACACAGAGTTTGTTGCTAGTGCACGTGACATGCAAGTCTTGTGTTATGTGCTGTGTTGAATGTTGTTGTGTCTTGTTATTTTGGATGTTTTTTTTTTTCAGTGATGTATTGAATGTTGTTTTTGGTGGTTATTTGAATGTAATAGTGATGCATGGTAATGTAGAGCTGCACAAGCTTTAGGCGGATTCCAGGGAGAATAGCTGTGCCTATGGCCCCAGCTAATGGAGATCCCAATAAATCAAATCAAAATCAAATTCTCTCACACTATACCACTCCTCTGCTCTCTTCACTGGTTACCAATTGCTGTACAGTGAACCCTCGTTTATCACGGGGGTTACGTTCCAAGAAGAACCCGTGATAAGTGAAATCCGTGAAGTAGTAACCTTTTTTTTACCATTATTATACGATGAAATACTCCATTATACACTGAAACCAAAGAACAAAACCTTTTTACAGGCCCAAGCATTTGTTTAACAAATAAAAGTACTGTATAGACGATTTTTTACAAATAACTACTGTACTGTAAAATAATAATTTTAATCATCAATACGAACTGAAGGCTTCAAATTGCGGAGATCAGCACTGCCCCACCGCGACCAAAGTCATTGGAACGGGAGAAAATGAAAAATGATTATGAAAACAAATACAAAGTAAAGTACAGTAGGAAAAACCGTGACTCGTGTATTTCCCTGCTCTTCTGACGGAGCCGCTGCATCCCGACTCCGCTCTGTAGCGTTTTTTTCTTCTAAAGCTGCGGTGCAGGTGTGTTTTTTCGAGAGAAGAACATAGTTATCGGTAGTTGTTGTCGCTCTTTTTTCTTCTGGGAAAAAAGATTCTTATAAACTGACATGCCACCATTTATTATGTTTGCAGAATGCAGAACACAATGCACGATGCAAATCCGTGAAGCAGCGAGACCGTGAAAGGTGAACCGTGATATAGCGAGGGTTCACTGTACTTGCATACCATGCCACGGTATGCAAGTCACGGATCAGCCCCAGCATACATCCAGGACATGGTCTAACCCTATGTACTTGCACTTACTACTTGTTTCTGGAGTTTGCACCTTTTTAAGGTCGAAAGCACTTAATTGGAAGTCGCTTTGGATAAAAGCGTCAGCTAAATGACATGTAATGTAATGCAATGTCTCGAAGCCCTAAAGTTCTCGAAGGGCTAAAGGTCTGGAAGCCCTAAGGGTCTCGAAGCGCTAAAGGTCTCGAAGCCCTAAAGGTCTCAAAGGCTTAAAGGTCTCGAAGCTGAAGCCCTAAAAATTGCAAAGCCCTAAAGGTCTCAAAGCCGAAGCCCTAAAGGTATCAAAGCCCTAAAGGTCCCAAAGCCCTAAAGGTATCAAAGCCCTAAAGGTCCCAAAGCCGAAGCCCTAAAGGTATCGAAGCCCTAAAGGTCTCAAAGCCGAAGCCTTAAAGATTGTGAAGCCCTAAAGGTATTAAAGCCCTAAAGGTATTAAAGCCCTAAAGGTCTTAAAGCCCACATCCTCCTTTCCGGTGGAGCTTTGTGGTGGACTCACCGAGCCTCCAGGTGTCTGCCAGTCAGCAACAGCAGGCCTCTCAGGGAAATGAAGGTGTCACGGCCCCAACAACGTAACACCCCAGCACAAAAGTGAGGTAGACCTGAAGGAAAGACAAACTACCATTACCTGAGGGCAAAAGTTGGTCTGGGTACAATCTAAGAAATATATGTGTATTAACAGTTGTCCAAAGAACATGATTCACAGTTGTACTTTTGTTTTTAACATTTACAATTGCATCATTTGTTCTCCGACAACTTTCATCGGCCACTGTGGTTGGTTTTAGGAGAGTAAAGAAGTAAAGCGCTTTTTTTAAAGTTTTTGTCGCTTTTTAAATTTTTTTTACATTTTTGGGCGATGTTTTTAATGCCGCTTTTTGTTCCAAACTTTTCAAAGATTTGTCCGGTGTTTTTGTTTCTTTTTTTGACATTTGTCGCTTTTTTGTCATTTTTGTTCACTAACTGGGCAGCTTTGTATGAGAGAATTTTAAATAACAGAAATTTATATTTACTCAAAGTGCAAAGTCCAAGTTAAGTTACAAACTTATTTTTTAGAGTGTTTGTATGGCCTATGTAGTACTATTTATTTTACAAACCAAAAGTTAAATAGAACCTACATGCTGTGCCTTGCAAAGTTTATATCAATACTATTAAAAGTTAATGCTGGTGTTTACATTTATGTTTCTTATGTGTTAGTCTCTTACTACTTTCTGACTTCTCTACTCTGTCTACTGAAGACTTTAATCTTTAAAAACAGCTTACAAATACATGGTTTAATTTGTATAGTAAATGACTCAGTGATATTCTGAAACAGCTGACATTTCTAGCAAATGGGACTCAAAGAGGAGAAAATTATGATTTGTTGAATTATTTGTCAGATTTGTCCACATTTGGTGTTGCAGTGAGTATTTGTGGCAGCATCAACAACAATGAAGATCTAAGGCACAGAATAAGATATGTCAGGCTTTTAAGACACACGATACCTGTTAGACAACGTGTATTGTTGATTTGGTCTATTCATGGGATTGGTTGGCTCTAAGACAACTATAGTATATTATCAGACTAAGACGGAGCTGGGAATAACACACACACACCCAAGTTGAATGCTTTCCATTTACAAGTGAGATTTTTCATAGTGGGGTTAGCTCTAGCCCGGTTATTGTTAGCAAAACCAGTTGATAACAATCCATGATGCTGTTTTTTGTGCATACAAACAGTGTAACATGTCCACTGATAGAAGTTGGACAGGACTGTGTGTACGACAAATCAGACAGAAGTGATAATAACTGTATGTTCCTACAGTTTTCACTACTGTTGATGCACGGGAAGCGTGTCTCTGGGGAGCTGGTCTTTGACCTCGGAAAGTCCGAGTACAAATAGAACACACTAGAATCCTTTAAATGCTCACTTTGTCAAGTACTGTACTGTATTGTATTTCACAGCCCAATGTAGACATATGTTGAGTGTGGAACGTAGAAACTTGAACTTGTATTTGAAGTTAATATTTATCACTACGAGGTCTCACAGTAGTTTGTAAGTAAGCCCTTCCATGTCACTGTTTGTAAAAACAAAAAAAATACATATATAAACCCTGACATGATATTAACATAGTAATGTAGTAACAAAGATGCAACACTAACACTGCCTATCACACTGTACACAAACCATATTTATCTTTCTATTTTTATATACTATGTATATAGTGTCTCAGGACTGTGCACCTTACCCCTTTTTCTTTTTCATTACTTATTTTATTCCATGTTGTTGTTAGTTGCTTGAATCTCGTTGAACATGTGTACAATGACAATAAAAGGCATTCTACTCTATTGTAGGTGCCATAACTAAATCATACCATATATCTGTTCAACACATTTTTACTAGGACTATTGTATTGTATTGTGTTATTGCCATACTACTTAGGCATTACATTGCAAAAAATGTTTATTGACTCTATATAAGACCTGCATTTTTTGTAGATTCTTTACTGTATAATGTATGTTTATATTTCACGTGTAACTTTATGTCATCTCGCACGTTTATGCTCTGTCTTGGCCAGGTCGTAGGTGAAAATTAAAAATTTTTATCAATTTGCCTACCTGGTTAAATGAAGGTTAAATATATTAACACAAAAATAATGATGTACACTGTTAACATTACGCAGCAGCTGGATTCTTGCAATATCACAAGAACACACAAGAATCCTTCATGTCAGGCTTTGTAATGCGTGAGTTTTTTTAGCCACTTTGACCGACCAATCAGTATCCTGTGAGGAGCTACTGGCAGCTCTGGGTGTAACAAGTCTACAGAACACAAATGACTCAGCAGCTCCAAGGCCCAACCCCACCCTAATGCAGACAAGTTCTTACACTTTTTTTAAATGAATGCTCTTCACAATGAAGTGACTAAATGAGTCTCAATAGTTCAGTTGTACCCAGTAAAACAGCTTAACTGTGAAGTTTCGCAGTAATGTCTATTATGAAAATATGGGTGGATCGACAAAGCGGTTTGACAATCTTGACTTGTTGCTCTGCCAGCCCTGTCTCCTTTTTTATATCCTTTCAATATTCATTGTCAAATCAAATATTTCTATATCACAAAGAATTAATTGGGAGGTAGTCAGACTCAGGGTTTGATCTGAAGGTCCTGTCCCCTTTGACTTTGATCACCCCTTTTTGTATTTCAGTACAATTGATCATATGATACAGGTGTTGTCAGTGACATGTTGTTTGTTGTCAGAATACTGTAGGTAGGTACGGGCTTAGCCAATGAATGTACACATGGATACAATGTGCGAGTCTGAGCCCTTTCATTCCTATGGGTGTGGCTTAGGTGTGTGTAAAGACAGAGAGAGACTAGGCTCTTTCGAGATGAGCCAGGTCTGCGCAGAATCGATCACCTGCGATCGGTGCCCATTGCATGCCGGTTAGATTTGTGTCCGACTCAGGGGCGGATTTAGTCATTTTGAGGCCTAAGGCAAACACAGGCATGGGGCCCTCCACAACCCTTGTTCTCCCCCTTTTCAGTCCTTATTTATCTGAGAATGACGTGCTCTCTGTCTGACTGCTGTTTTGGCCAGAGTGCTGGATCATCTTCAATCATAACACATTGATTAGGGTGACTGCTACTCACGGGGTCTAGTTGCTGAGTATTATGTGTGTCACCATCTTCGTCATTGCCATAGTTATCATCATGGACAGTGAAGGCAGCAGTTCTGTAACCATCTCCATTCGAAGGATCCTGTAAGGTTGTCTTGTATGTATCCCCTGCATCGCTAGCGCAACCTGGGCTGACACTACTCTTCATCAGTGTTAGCATCGCTAGAGCAACCTGGGCTGACACTGCCGGTGGGTAGCTGGGTAGCTCCTCAGTGTTAGCATTGCTAGCGCAAGCACCGGCTTCTTGCTGCTCTTTAGTAACGTTAATGTTAGTGTTGTCAGTAGCCGTCGTGAAAAAGGTTGTTACCTTTGCTAAAAACGTTCTGCTTTCTTCCCACTTCTTCTTTTTTTCAGAACCACTTCAGTAGCTTCGCTTCACTTTTCAACCGTCTGTAGCCTCCAGCTTCCAGCATGCTGAGCCGTTTGTTACAAACACACACGCATAGTAGGATAATGGAATAGTCCAATGTAGTGGGGACAGGGGGGAGTTTCTCATCATGAATTAAACAATCGGATAGCACTTTAGCACATCAATGTTTAGCGATATAATTAATTGGTGAAAAGTAAGACAACAAATCGTAACCATAAGTTTATGAGGCGTTTTAGGCCCTTGGTAGCTTGGGGCCTAAGGCAATTGCCTACCTTTGCCTAATGGTAAGGCAACGATAATCTCACAAGAGCAAGTCGGCCGCGGTTCTGAGACGCAGGCAGCGCAGTTGCTTTACACCGACTGCAAGACCCAGGCAGACCCAGAGCATGCTGGGAAACGCCGGCCTCTCAGCTGATTTAACAGCTGATTGGTTCACAATCAACTCAACATGATGACGTTTTATATAAACTTTTTATTGTTTTTGAATCGGGGGGGGATTTTAACTGCTATTTGTCTGATTTAAAGTCATATTCTGTACAGAACACATGTTGTGTGGCTGATAGTCAGAGAGACTAATTAATCTGTTCAGATCACCGATCATCTACAGTCTGTTGTTAATTAAAATCAGCAACAGATTGCATGTAGAACATGTTGAGAGCTACTCTGTCATAATTAAAACAACTAGAGAGTGTGTACCAGCTGATATGTGGGTCTGATTATATTTTATTAAATCGGAATCGCACCACAGTGTTTTTGTCACTTCCTGTTCAGCCTGAAGGCCGCTGGAATCGGCTGGAAACTGTCCGACTTTACCGCAGCTTTTTGTCACCGCCCCCGGCTGCTGCCGCCTGCTCTTGTCCACTTTACAGGGGAGGCGCAGTTCATCTCGAACGAGCCTACTGTTTGTTCAAAACAACAATGGCTGCTAGAGTAGATGTAATAGCATCCGTTATATCAGAACTGGAGAAGATTGCTTAATTGAAAGAAGAACACTGAAGGCTTTTCTCTATTTTATTTTAGGATGTGCATTAGGGGTATAATTCAATGCTTTGATGGAAATATCACTAAATATGATTGTGGATAACGTTAGTGATAGTGAGATGCTTGCTACAGTTACATTTCTAGTGATGAAACAACGAGAATGTTTCTCTGACTCACTGCTTTGTTTTAACGACTCTCCTTCTCTTCATTAACTCTCTAGGTTGCAAGACCATACACTCACCTATAGGATTATTAGGAACACCATACTAATACTGTGTTTGACACCCTTTCACCTTCAGAACTGCCTTAATTCTACATGGCATTGATTCAACAAGGTGCTGAAAGCATTCTTTAGAAATGTTGGCCCATATTGATAGGATAGCATCTTGCAGTTGATGGAGATTTGTGGGATGCACATCCAGGGCACGAAGCTCCCGTTCCACCACATCCCAAAGATGCTCTATTGGGTTGAGATCTGGTGACTGTGGGGGCCATTTTAGTACAGTGAACTCATTGTCATGTTCAAGAAACCAATTTGAAATGATTCAAGCTTTGTGACATGGTGCATTATCCTGCTGGAAGTAGCCATCAGAGGATGGGTACATGGTGGTCATAAAGGGATGGACATGGTCAGAAACAATGCTCAGGTAGGCCATGGCATTTAAACGATGCCCAATTGGCACTAAGGGGCCTAAAGTGTGCCAAGAAAACATCCCCCACACCATTACACCACCACCACCAGCCTGCACAGTGGTAACAAGGCATGATGGATCCATGTTCTCATTCTGTTTACGCCTAATTCTGACTCTACCATCTGAAGGTCTCAACAGAAATCTAGACTCATCAGACCAGGCAACATTTTTCCAGTCTTCAATTTTGGTGAGCTCTTGCAAATTGTAGCCTCTTTTTCCTATTTGTAGTGGAGATGAGTGGTCCCTGGTGGGGTCTTCTGCTGTTGTAGCCCATCCACCTCAAGGGTTTGCGTGTTGTGGCTTCACAAATGCTTTGCTGCATACCTCGGTTGTAACGAGTGGTTATTTCAGTCAAAGTTGCTCTTCTATCAGCTTGAATCAGTCGGCCCATTCTCCTCTGACCTCTAGCATCAACAAGGCATTTTCACCCACAGGACTGCTGCATACTGGATGTTTTTCCCTTTTCACACCATTCTTAGTAAACCCTAGAAATGGTTGTGCGTGAAAATCCCAGTAACTGAGCAGATTGTGAAGTACTCAGACCGGCCCGTCTGGCACCAACAACCATGCCACGCTCAAAATTGCTTAAATCACCTTTCTTTCCCATTCTGACATTCATTTTGGAGTTCAGGAGATTGTCTTGACCAGGACCACACCCCTAAATGCATTGAAGCAACTGCCATGTGATTAGTTGATTAGATAATTGCATTAATGAGAAATTGAACAGGTGTTCCTAATAATCCTTTAGGTGAGTGTATACTGTGCTTACTGCCACTCCAGGCAGGTTCAGACCACTGGAACTTCCCCCTGCAACGTTCTAAATCAGTTTTCAGGAAATTTTGAAGCTTTTAATACATGTTTTTTTTTTTTTTAAGTGGGTAAATAAATCCAACAACCCAATGACAGATTGAAGTTTCACTTTCTGTGGTCCACGTCCGACGGTTGACCCCCCTCCACCCATGTGATTCAACTAACAATTCTGATTCAAGTATGAAAATTCTTAGTCGGGACACCCCTATTGTGTGTTTTGTTTTGCCATGTAAAGTAGTATAATGCCATATGGATTTAATATACAATGTAATGTACTTCACTGTTTTATGTGGGTGGCTTGGGTTACAAAAATGTTTCAGCATTAAAACGCACCTATCTCACCTCATCTTATCTAATGAAATGAGAAAGAGAAAAGGAAAGGTCATACCTGCTGCCAGTGACACACAGCACTGTTCCACATGGTTTGTGACTTCATCGAGGTGGTGTGGGACATCTTTAAGGTGAGGAGAGATTGTGGGCAAAGCCCAGCTGTGACCCACACCACACATCTGCACCGAACCCAGCGCCAGCTGTTTGACTAGGCTGGAACCATTCTGCACAAAGCTAATGTAGCCAGAGGGACACAATAGACAGGGACACAGAGTTGTCATAGTGTGTCATCATGAGTGTTATAATTTTTCATTTCAAGTAAAATTAATGAATAGATAAGTGACTGTAACTCAGTAGCAGAACTAATGTCTGTCCGTTTTGTATATCTTATGATGATTTGCATACAATGGGCATGCCCGTGCCGATGTATTGGGGAGCAGATTATCTAACAATACTGTGAGGGTAGTCTCTCATTGCCAGACCTTCCTCCACAGTGCTGCGAAGGAGGGTCTGGCTAGTCCACTCAGCATTCTGGAATGGGAGAAAAAAGTTCTCTGGTTTATTGCCATTTCTTTAAACCAATCACGATCGTCTTGGGTGGCACTAAGCGTTGGATGGAGCAACGGTGACGCAAAATAGCCTCGGGTAGGATGTTGTTTTGTCGGAACATGTGTACGTTCAAAAGTAGTTTTAATTGTGCAATAGAAAACTCTGATTTTCCAGTCTAGCTAGCTGTCTGGATTTACCCTGCAGAGATCTGAGGAGCAGTTAACCATAGTCTGAAAGTACGGAAACGACGGAATTTTCTTCAACAATCACAGAAATGTAACATCGTCAATGTAGACTAATCTGGATTGGCGAAAGTTTATTTACTGGATTATCTCCAGATAATCCAACGCTGAGACAATTGTGATTGGTTTAAGAAATGCAAACCCAGAGAAGTTGTTTCTACTATTCTGCAATGTATGGAGCCAAGACTTCCTCTGCAGTGCTGTAGAGATAGGTCAAGCAAAGCGAGACTGTTCTGCCATTGAAAACCATGGATGCATTAGGTAAAAATACAGAAATTACTTTGGAGAAAGAACCACAATGGCGAATAGTAAGATCAGGGATTTATTATCTTCAACCAATGACGAGGTGGAACTGAAATGCACGTAAGCCTACCTAACCGATAAGACTGACTGACGTGCGTTGTTCAAACGACATGTCCGTCCAGACTACAAAGCAACCCCAGACTTTTTAAACCAAGCATGGGCGTCAGTGTTTCCAAATGTCTCTGTTTTAGGGGCTTGGAAACGCTAGTGTAGTGTAAATGTGAAACCTAGATGTAGCAATAGATATTCCTTTTTTAAACCAAAATGTATAGTAGTGTACTGTAGATGTAGCCCTCCATCAAAATCATTAGAGAAAGGAAAGAGAAATGAAAAAGCAACACCTTGACATGTTTTTGAAAATGGCTTCTAGAGCGCTGGTGTAGGCTCCCTGGATGATGGAGTCAAAGTAGCAAGGCACCAGGTAGCGGGGGATGTTCTTCAGGTAGCCAAACATAGCCTGGAACCATTGGCCCACCTGTAAGTCAAAGGTCCACATCAACAGTGCACAGATTCTCTAACGCATTCCACAGAATCAAGACCACAAATGAATCACCAGCTCGAAGGCCCAAACCCAGACAATGCCGACAAGTTCTTCGACTTTTTTAAATGAATGCTCTTCACAATAAAATGACCATGAATGTCAATAGTTCAGTTTAAAACAGCTTAAACGTGAAGTATTGCATTAATGTATATTTTGAAATCTGTTTGGATCAACAAAGTGGTTTCTACTGTATATCAAAAAGAAGTCATTGGGAGGTAGCCAGACTAAGGGTTTGAGCTGAAGGTAAATCTCCGTCCTGTCACCTTTAACTTTGATCACCTCTTTTTGTATTTCAGTACAATTGATCATATGATACAGGGGTTGTCAGTGACATGTTGTTTGTTGTCAGAATACTGTACGTAGGTACAGCCGGCTTCTTCCAGTTTAGCACGACGCTAACTTGAATGGGGATTAACCTTCATGTTGTCCTCGGGTCAAATTAACCCATTTTCCTATATCAAAGTTCTTTTTAATTACCCAATTAACGTTCTTTGGCAAGTCTCTACATTCATTATTTGTGGGGTGTCTTATTCAGTTTTATAGCGTTTGAAAAACAATTTAAGTGGTTTTGAAATAGTATTGAGTAAAAGTTGACATATTTCAGTCTGTGATAATCCATCAACATACATTCCTTCAATTTTAGTCCTTATTTTCCTTATTACTACTTTTCTAACACAAACATTAGGTATAGTTTCCTATAAATTAGATGTATACCAAACATTACAAAAATAACTGTGAAACTAAAGTTATAAGTTAGTGTTACGTAGTGTTGAAAACATCAAAAAAAGTGACAAACATTCAAAAAAGCATCAAAAATGTTAAAAAAAAGGGACAAAAACATTAGAAGTTACAAAAGTCGATTAAAAAGCATCCATAAAAGTGTTGATTTTCAATTTTGACGGGAAGACAACACAATGGTTAAATGTTTTTTTAATGCGGCTCTCCTAGACTTTCTAAATGTTAGACTTAGACTTAGAAAACTTGAATGTCCCAGAGACGCAATTTGTTGTACAATCCAGGCATATTGACACATAATCCACAATACAAACAGTGATCCAGATATCTACAGCACCATTTATCTAACAGATAACATACATACATCAATAAGTAGAATAGAGTAAAAGGAGTATATTGCACAATATCATAAATAAATAGATAAAACTACAGCCCATTTCATAACATATATTCCTTCAGTCATTGCCCCTCGCTACATGTTATTTAACTGGGTTATTGTCATAGGAATTAATGAGTTTTTTTGCTCGGTTAGGTCTGACGCAGAAGGGGGTGGCTTGAACTCCTCTGAAAGTGGATGGGTTGTGTCCATGCAAATCTTGTCTGCCTTCTATGCCAATCTGGTCAGATATAGTTGATACAGGTCTACCTGTTGCTTACCAATGATTTTTCCCAAATGGATTTCTTAGAGTAATTTCCCTGGGGTTGTGGTGCTCAAAAGCAAAAAAGTCCACTGATTTACAGACGTGGCTTTCATTTTTGTAAGTGTATGTAGTCTTTTTGGCCAAAGGGCATCAGTTGACGGGCCGGGAGTTGCAATTCCACTGTTTAGCCGCTATGTTCAATTTTCTTTAAAGCATCCTTGGGAAACTGGGGGGGAATAAAGCGTCACGCTCAAGTGTTTACTGGTTTGGCTGATTTCATGGGATATCCCTGTTGGAGATTTGAAGAGCGGAATCTCCATGTAATTTAAGTGCAGGAGTTTCCTTGTTTGGCATGACATAACATCCAGATAAAGTCTGGCCCTGATTGTTAACCTGACTGTTGCTCACCTCTCCCACAGCTCCACCTTTGGCCAACAGTCTTTCGGAGACATAGTTCATTAACCAGTCTCCCTGCCTCAGGTTATCACAGAGCGGATGACCAAGGCAATTCTTGGGGCGAATCTCTGCCATCACTGACATCAGCCCTAAGGACCACAACTTCTGCATGAATATTCACACAGCATACATTCTGGGATACATGATGATGATGATTATATTGGTACATACCTTGAACTTGTGTGGCTTTTATTTTGTGTTTTTAATTACCTTGCAAGCCTCCATAGTTAAGAGGTAACCATGAAGGGATGTTGTAGCATCCTCCCCCATCCTCTCTCTCCTCTGCATCACAGCGATACAGCAGCATGTTCATGTCAGCCAGAGTCAGCTTTGACAGGATGCTGAGGAAGTAAGAGGATGTCAGGGGTGACAAACTGACAGGTAGACAGTAGAGATGCAAAGATGAATCCCTTAATTGTCAACTATTGAATTAATCACCAACTATTTTGATAATTGATTTGAGTAATTGTTTAATGTTCTCTGATTCCAACTTCTTAAATGTGTCTAGTTTCATCACTTCTCTATGACAGCAAACTGAATTTCTTTGAGATGTGGACAAAACAAGACATTTGAGGACGTCATCTTGGACTTTGAAAACCTTTTTCACCATTTTCTCACATTTTATAGAGCAGATAACTAATTGATTACTTGTGAAAATAATCGACGGATTAATCGATAACGAAAACAAGTGTTTTGCAGACCTAATAGACAGTAAGCAGAAGAACGTGGTAGGGGGAAATGCATCTACACACAGGATAAATGCTCATGAAATACACAAAGTGTCATGTACTGCACATAAGATTGTAAAGCAAGTGTTATGTTACCAGTGTTTTTTGAGTGGTGAGTCAATAAGAAAAGTACTGACATGTGACATGGGGGTGGGCGGGGGGTTGTTGTGTGTTGATATAAGCTTAAATCCACAGGTGTGTGTGTGGGGGTGGCCATTTATAGAACAGAACTTTTCCTGCTAAAGATTTCCCACCGTGGTCAGAAAATATGGGCACTATGACTCTAGAGTGGCTACTCGCTCTGAATCTAATCGCTGTCACTATCTCACTTCTCCTTTCTCTATTTGTGGTATTAGTGGTTAACAAGCATTATTTTATTTTGCCCAGTTGTGGTCTGTTGAGGGGCAATAAATATCAAAAGTTCCAAAATGTTATTTGTATCGCTCCACTAGACATAATTTCTACATACATGGCATTTGATTGGAGGCTAGTCTCACTTTGTCCCACAGCAACATTAAAAGAGTTTAGATTTGTGTACGGTTTCTATTAATAATATATTGTATTAAGTGTCCATTTCATTATAACATTCAGATTTTTCATAAATAATTGAACATGCATATGTATTGTATGTTCCGTTAAAGAGGGGTGGAGGTGGAGGTCACATTTGAGCATTTAAACATTTACTTGAAAGTAACTAATTACTTTTATAATTTGTAACTGAGTATCTAATTAAATTACTTTTTGGAAGAAGTAACTTAAAACTGTAACTAATTACTTTTTAAAAGTAACTTACCCAACACTGTACGCTCGTGACTCAGATTTACGGAAAGCCTATGACCTCTAGCTCAGAAAATGTCCCAGAATCCATTCAAGGAAACACTGATGATGGGTGTGTTTCAATAGTTCAGAAAGTCCATTGACATCATTGGACCAATCCCAAAGTGAGCCCTGAGGACAAAGGAGGACTAAAGACTCACAGACTTAATTGATTTAAGGTGCTGAGTGAGTGAGTGAGTGAGTGAGTGTGTGAGGCCACATGGGCTCAGATAGGTATAAATGGGATTGGGACAGCACTTTACAAGATCACGTTATCTTGGCAACGTTTAATAACAAAGATGTTACTGACACTTGCTGGTTTGGGACTTTTCATTTTAAGTTTGTTTAAGTAAGTTTGTTGGCCAAGGCCCAGGAGACGGCTGCCTGATTCCACATGTATTCAAACTCTTGTTTTACAAGCTTGACAACAGGTACGTTCCGTTCCGTGGTCATAAGTCGTACCGCTGTTAACCTTTTGTAATTTCCAAATTTCCCTATGGTCTCCACGGTAAATGTCACAACGCTTTGAACTGTGGGTAATTCCCTTTAGTGAAGTCTGCATCGATGCAGACTCACGGAAAGGGCTTGGTAAGTGTGTACTCAAACCCTTATGCCCTTTGAAATTCGACACTGGGACAAGCCTCAGCCCTTACAAATTTCGTGATGAAGTGAATGCAGGAATGACCAATTACAGCAGGAGGACAACTCTTGGGTGACAGTGAGATGTTGCTGGTATACAACACTCACCACAAATATATAAAAGTGCTGCATCTTGATACATTGGTAGATTGTTTTTCAATGACCTTGCCTTAACTGGTGGGGACATCAATGAATCTGCTCCTTATCTGTGGGCCTGTTTAGAGTTGGGCTGCAACTAACGATTATTTTCCCTGTTGATTATTTTCCAAGTAATTGATTAGTTGCTTGGTCTATTAAATGTCAGAAAATGGTGAAAAATGTGGATCAGTGTCTCCCAAAGCCCAAGATGACATCTTCAAATGTCTTTTTATCCACTACTCAAATATATTCAGTTTACTGGCACAGAAGAGAGAAGAAACTAGAATGTATTTACACTTTAGAAGCTAGAATCAAATATTGTTATTATTTTCATAGAAACAAATCGATTATTAGCACTAGTTAAGAGTTTGTTTCATGACAATAGTTGTTTTAGAATCATCACCGCGCAGCTTAATTTTCCCTGTTGCCAAAAAAGCAAAAGGACTTGGCTCGTTGAGACTACATGTGTTCTCTTCCACAGAAATATTTAGTTGTTAACAATGTCATTGTCATCAACGGTGTCAACTGCCGAGTCAGGCAGTCAGGAGTTTATCAAATTTTTGTACCACTACTCATATTTTTACTGCACAGTCCTGATGATGACTACTTAGATGTTAGTTGTTGAGGCATACGAACATCCTCAGTGGCTTGGTGAGAATGGATGGTGTACTGTGTTCAGCCAGTGAGCCGGTCTGGTACTGAGGACTAAACTGGATCAGGTGGCGTCTCAGAGCCCCCAGCTGCTCCTGGCACCTGGGCTCTGGAGTCACCCTGTAGAAGAACACAGAATACAAGTAGATCCAAGCCAGGCATTTCATGACATAAAGCAGATCAAGTAATTCTGATAAACCACAAGCAGCACTTCTCTTTCAGTCCATCCCCAGGTTGACCCACCTGAAGATGACGACGCAGCCTGGTGTGAACTTCTCAAACATTATCTCCTGATAAATGCTGTTGTCTTTGGACACCATGTCTGCCTTTTTAACCACTTTACTGTCCTTCAGCTGGAAGATATGTTGAAATGGTTTAAATTCCTAGTTATAAACCTACTTGAATTATGACTTCTATGCACCACAGGAGAGTTTTCCATGTTATAAACTATTTATTACAACACAAATATACTAAAGAAGTACACTGTGCAGACACAGAAACACAGGAGAAAATTTAAATGTATCCCACACCATTGAAGATGACTCAAGTCTCTACCTGGATGTGTTCTTGGATCTCTACATTGCACTCTGGCAGGCCATTGCTGTTTTTGTCTTCTTTTTTGTTGGAGTTGGTCACAGCCTCCAACACCACCTCTTGAATATGACCTTTGCAGTCAAAACAAACAACAAAAAAAGTCCAGTTTAGCTGACATTTCTGAATTCCTCTCTCTATAAGCCCTTGTTTCTCAGTTAAAATAAACTAAACACAGTTAAACACATACACACTGGGCTCTACATTGTCTATATCTACGATGTTCCACCGGAAATTCCACCAGATGTCGCTCTTTCGGCCGGATGTCCGGGCCTTCCTCTTTCTTTGTGTTGGCGTTCTAACCTCTGGTGGATTTCTGAGAACTATGGTTACCTGCTCCTCTGCAGGGTAAATCCAAACAGCTAGCTAGACTACCTGTCCAATCTGATTTTTCTGTTTCACTTCTAAAAATAACTTTTTAACGTACACCTGTTACACCAAAACAAGTTCCTTCCTGAGTCTATTTTGCAGCGGCACCGTGGCTCCGTCTGGTGCTTAGCGCCGTCCAAGACGATTGTGATTGGTTTAAGGAAATGCCAATAAACCAAAGCACGTTGTTCTCCCATCCCAGAATGCTGTGTGGACTAGCCAGACCCTCCTCCGCTGCGCTGTGGAGGAAGGGCTGGCAATGTGAGACTATGCTCTAGTCTAGATTACCACCCTTAATAACAACTGGTTTGCATACTATTATTATTATAACCTCCGTCAATGAGTTTTAAGCTGGGTTTGTTTGTTTGGTTGTTAGTCTGCCTGTTAACAGAATTACATTAAAACAATTTGCCCAATTTTCATGAAACTTGGTAGAAGGATGTAGCATGTGTCAAAAAAGCTCAGTTAATCTTGGAGTTGATCCGAATCACAGGGCAGATTTTGCCAGATTTAGATCTATATTTTTTTTTTTCCAGATTTAGCTAATGTTATTATGTAAGTTCTTCTACGTTGCTACAAACTTCAAATGGAGGCTAGCACCGACTCACTGAGTCAGTCATACCTTGTCAGTAAGCGGACGGTCAAAAAATAAACTAGTGGTCCGGGGATATACGAATAAATTTGGGGGTGGTTAAGAAAACAGTTCTTCTAGGGCAGTGGTTCCTTAAGTGGGGTCCTTGATGTTCCCTAATGGGAACAGCTCTAGGTCTAGTGTCCCCATTTTAAGTTTTACAAAAATAAAAACATGACGTGTTTTGGAGGTATATACGCTTCTGAGTTGAAAATGTCCCTGGATTTAGCTAGCTAGATACTAGCTAGCACGCTACGCACTAGCAAGTTAGCTAGCTAGCTAGGTTAGCCTTATTGTTTGTTGGATTTGCGAGATCTTGCAAATAAAACTCGATATCTCGCAAAAGCGTTTGTCCCAAATACATGTTTTTTTGTAAATGTCTTATTTTCTTTTCTCGTTTTTTTTTTTCACCTCCAGGGCTCCGTATTTATCCACATATGCAGTAGGACTTCACACAACCTGTAAACAGACTACGATGTGTAAAATCAGTGGCGTTCCCTCTTAAGTACAGTATGTGACGAGAATATTAGTATTAGTCCCCTCTCTTTCTCTGTCCCTGCCAAAACCCACTCTTTGAGCAGAAACCCAAGACCAATACATCTCTGAGATCTGATTTTCCTTCACATGCATCAGCAAAGCCACTAATACAAATAGCAATAGTTGTTGTTTCAGTGATATCTATTTTTATTTTCCTGTTGTTGTTTTTTTCATTTGTTTTGTTTTGTCTATATTGACATCTCTATCTATTCCTATACTACTATATATTTCATGTGACTACCTTTGTTTGTTTATGCTGCCCCTTGCACCATAAAAAACAGGAAAGAATCGGATCAGGATATGGTTGTATGACTATCACCTGGTATGAACACAGATGAAACATCTTCTTTAAGATGTTGTGTCTCTGGGTTCTTCATCGCCCTTCGCAGCACAGCCACCACAGACTGGTGGGTGCTGGGACAGTGTCTGGTCACTGCTACCACGCCCTCATCCAGCTGCTCCACGTACACCTGCACATCCAACCAGAAAGGCCAGCTTTCAAATATGACAAACAGATCAGATGATACCAGTGTGCTGTAACTACCTATGACAACATTAAGAACACCAAGGTCACACAACACAAGGGGCGGGGGGAGAAATTAACTTTTCAGCATGAGCCTGCCTTTTAATCCAATACACTTGTTGTCAAATTCAGTTTATATCTCCTCACAGTCACCAAGCTCTCTATTTTCTGTGTACGCCAGAAAAAGACTGGTGTTATACACAGTTAATACATTGAGTAGATGGGCCACAATGGGGGACAGACAGACAGACAGACAGACAGACAGGCAGGCAGGCAGGCAGGCAGGCAGGCAGACAGACGAAAGTGCTGTGTCATGGTTAAAAAAAACAGCAGGTGTGGCTCATAAGCTGCTTGTCATAGTGGGAGAGATAGATCTCAGAGAATGACAGCAGACTGCTGGTTTTCGTGCTTCCCAGTCAGAAACCTTAAACTCTATTTCTAAACATCTCTTCACTTTTGAGCATTCCAAGACTTAGCTGAAGCTGTAGTCATGATGTTTTTGTAAATAAAGTTAAACATTACTCGTATATCACATTAAAGCAATTAACATTGCCGTGGATAATCAGGAGAAGAGGGTATGTTGTTGCTTTGAGGCAGATAATTATAAGGTCTACAGCTTGCAGCAGCACAGCTAAAAAAGACATGAATCATTACATTTTGACATATACATTGTGTATGACAAGTAAATATTGGGGGCTTGAGAGCAAGTTATAGAGGTTTTAAAACAATTTTCCAAGGCTTTCCACTCTGGTGATGTCATCCCCCACTCATCAGTTATGCAATGCTCACTCCATTACAAGCACAGAAAAAGCTTGTGTGTAGTTTTTGTCACCCCCATGAGGAATTCTAAGTAATGACAACAAAATTGCCTCCTGCGCCACTCCCCTCTGCCTCGCACTACCGCAGACCTGCCCCCTCCCTTTGATAAACCTGGACGCTTTGGGTTCAAATTGACACTGCACTGTAACAGACAGACCTGAGTAAAACCTTCAGCGGCCAGCTTCTGGTGAAGCCGGTTCAGTGCCAGCTTCCCAGCCAGGATCCCGGTCTGCAAGTTGACCTGGTCACATGTCCGGGCCTCAGAGTTCCAGCAGGTGTACTCATGATCCTCCCTCACCGCTGAGATCTGTACAACACACGGAAGGTCAAATCCTGAACAGCTCACAAAACACATCAGAGCGCTCAGTTTTTTTCTGTTCCGGGTGGTGACTGGACCAAGGTATATCTGTGTTAGATCAGACTATGTTGTTAATATTTCAAGCGGACCAGAGTTGGTTTGTTTGATCTCCACCAGAGTTGGGATGAGCTTTCACAGCAGCCCAAACCAACCGGACTATCAGACCTTACACTCCAGGGTTGGTTTTAAACAGACCAAACAAGGCAGGTGTGAAAGCAACCTTATACTTCTTAAAATGTGAACACCATCTGAGCTTCAGTAAAATTCATGTACAGTCAACAGCAAGCCATGCTATGCTGCAGTACTTTACGTGCATTAGATTTTACCTGACAAGGAAGCAGCTCATCATATCCTCTGATGCTGCCTGTAGCACAGCAGGCCATAGAAACCAGGGTAGATCTGGGCAAGAAGTCGTATACTGAACACGTCTGAAACAACAACAGGTTAAGATTAGCCTGTATGGTTAAAATCAACAATTCTGTAACAAACTTTATATTTACAATGTGGTCATTCACATTCTCTCACTGTTATTCAATGACATTTTCTAACAAGGTGGGGCTTTTTAATTGAGATTGAGAGAGCATGACCCAAAACATGCTTTATTGTAACTGACTATATCTTGCACTGCAAAAATGTAATATGATTACAGAGTTTGACAGAGAAGTTATTTTCTGTTTCCTGCCCAGGTGCTACAGATGAAAATGAGCTTATAGCTAACTCTGGCACTGCTAATGAGCTGTGCATTTAAATTTCTTTTAGATATGAACATGTTTTTTGGTTGAAACAAGCTAATTTAGATAATTTTCACTTGATATGATTCCTTAAAAACAAACACACTATATACTGCACCTGTCCTTTGCACATTCACTTTTGCACATCCCTTTTGCACACACTGCAATTATCCATGCAGCCTCTTAAACAGTTATATTGTACATATTTGTTTCTGTACTTACTGCTTGTATATTTTATTTTAATGTTTAATATGTACGCACCAACAACCATGGCAAAATCCTCGTAAGTTTTACTTACACATACTTGGCAATATATCTTTTTTCCGATTCTGATTCTAAAATAAGTCTGGATGTCTTAAAATAAGATCAAGGATAAAACGTGATGCAGGGCCCTCTCGGAAGCCGTTCCAGTGTGTAAAACATAATGCAGACCGGCTGGCATGCATGCTGGCAAACGTTCTGTGCGCTGGTACCCCACCACATGTGAGTGGAAGTCACATCACTATGAATAGAATGCTCTTCCAAAGTGTATTGTTGCTGTATTCACTATTACTGCCAATTTAGTCTATATCGAAGGCAAATGTCTGTTACCTTCCTCTTTCTTTGCATTCTAACCTCCGGATGATTTCTGAGGACTTTGGTTACCTGCTCCTCAGATCTCTGCAGGGTAAATCCAGACAGCTAGCTAGACTATCTGTCCAATCTGAGTTTTCTCTTGCTCGTACAAACAAGATCCTTCTTGAGGCTCTTTTGCAGCGACACCGTTATTGTGTCCAGCCCTTAGCCCCACCCAAGACAATTTGAAAGAAATGCCAATATACCAGAGGATGTTTTTCTCTCATCCCAGAATGCTGTGTGGACTAGCCAGACCTTCCTTTGCAGCGCTGTGGAGGAAGGTCTGGCAATGTGAGACTACTGCCAATTCAAAATGATGGTTTTGCTATTGTTTCACGTTAAATGCTTTTTAGAAGTGAATCACATGTTTTCAGCTAGCAGGGTTCATTCCAATACATTGGCCAATGTAACCCAAGGTTACTGGCTATGAGTTCCAAAAAATGCTCTTGTGTTTTTTGTATAGGTTGTAATAGTTGATCACAAGGTTCAGGAACTTTAAGAGGCAGCAGATAAATAATCTACACAACCACTCATGGCACTAGAAGAAGCAATAGACAATAGCAGTAATAGTTTTTTGTGATTGTTGCAGCAAAATTCCTTGATTATGCAGCACGTTTTCTTAAAAAATGTGATGGAATATGCAGGATATTTATGCAATTTTATGCGATGAAATTGCAGGATCTTCAACAGGCAGTCCTAGGAGTGCAGGGGGGCTGCCAAATTATTAATTCTTTTTTTTTGAAAGTTTCTTTTTTTTTATATGTCTGATTATTAATCTAACATTTGAATAGAAAATATAAATTTGTGAAAAAAACATTTAATCTTCCCATTGAAGAATCTTATAGGTAAGGTAGTCAAACAGGATTCACTGTGCCTTCCATATGTACTATATATAATATCCATTCATTTTCATCCTTCCGGCCTAGTTTGATGCAACTCAATTGTATACAGTATATGTAGTAAGGGGTCCCTACTCTGTCTCTCTTTAAGCAAAGGCTCCTTGGCCTATAAAATGTTGATGACCCCTGTCCTAAATGAAGGCAGACCTGGGAGGGACTGTGATTGCTCAGGCTGACATCCATGAACATGGTGTGAGCGACAGCTGGGATCAGGGGCCGAAGGCTGGGCTGAAAGAAGGCACCTACAGGCTCCCCGCAAAACCAGGACAGCGAGCCCTCCTCCTTCTGACGGTCTGCTGCACCCAGAGCATCTGATGGAGAGACAGAGGAAAAGAAGCTGCCTCACATCACATCAGCCAGGTCTGTAATAATGAAAGGACTTACTGTATGTGAAAACATGCGATCCCAAAGTAATGATGCAGCATGAGATATAGTGCGTCATTTTAAAAAGTTGCGTTCCAAATTACACACACACCGCTGGTGTGTTTGCTTACCTCTGATGAGTGAGGTAATGCCCAGCCTAGTCACACAGACTTTCTGCAGCTCCTCACTGCTAATCATCGGCTCAGCCACCACATACAGGTCTGGCCTCAGAACACGAGCCTGATCGAGCATGTACTGCAGAGCCAAATCACAGCCAGCATGGTCACCCCCACACCATGCAAAAGTGGGCACAGAGTTGAGATCAAAAAGAGAATGAGGGAGATAGAAAAAGAAGAGTGACAACAAAATGGAGGGAAATGATGAGGATGCATAGATGGACAGAGCAGATATGCAAAAAAAAAGAAAAGATTGAACATGCAGCATGCAGATTAACCATGGTATTGTTGATGGGAACGGAGAAATTAATGAAAATAATAAGGGAGCCAAGGATATTTAGTTAAGCATACGTAACAATAAAAACGCATTTGAAATGACAGAAAAATGTACATGTCAGATGCAGTTGCATTAAAAAAGCCAAAACAAACAGAACAAAAAGAAGAAAAGAGATTTAGTATCATTCCCAGATCATATGAATCACTGCAGATCTTTACAATCCAGCTGACTTTTCAGTGCTTTGTTCAAACTGCATTTTCCAACAGAGCAGCGAGCAGAATGAAGCGAGGTGACGGGGTCTGGGTCAGTACCTCGCACCAAAGTGGTGATTCCCAGGCGGTTTATAACGAGATTGTCAATGAGCTGACTGCCGGGAAAGAGATCAGCCATCACATAGAGGTTAGGCCTGATGGCTCTGGCTGCTGTAAGCATTGCCTACAGGGACCAACACATTAAGTACACAGCAATTAACCTGGTGTCTATCCATCATAGCTTAATGTGTGTTTCTTACAAACCCATTATACCAACTCAATGTAGGAATGCCCCTTAAATGCTTCAGCATTAACCCAAAGAGCACATTTTTTGGACAGCAGTATGTGTAAAGCCAGTAGTAACAAGAATGAGAATGTGGGGCTAATAAAAAATAATTGTGGGTTGCGTGAGTTGCTTGTGTACCAGTCAATCCTATGAGGGGCCGTCTGGGACATTATTCATAGTTACCTCACATACATTCAAGTCAAATGCTCTCACAAACGAAATGCTAAAAAATATATTATCACATACTATACTGAAACATCACACAAATACAAGTGAAATGCTCTTACACACCATTGAAACGCTCTCAAATCGACTACTGAAACACTCTCATACACATAACTAAAACACTCTCATATACACTATTGAAACTAGTATGAAAATAACGTATATGACAGCGTTTCAGTAGTGTATATGAGAGCGTTTCAATAATGTGTGAGAGCATTTTACTTGTATGTGTGTAAGGTAATTGTGAACAATGTCCCAGATGGGCCCTCATACATCACACTGGACACCGATATATTGAAATAAACCAATTATATTTCCATGTACATACAAAATACCAAGAAACAAGGGAAAGTCAAAACCTAGTATATGGCTGAATTGTGTATGGTTAATGTCCTAAATTACAAAATATTATATGGATAGTCAATGGTAGTAACTGTTATATGAATTCCTGGATATATATGATATTTTCTGTATGTGTCCCAGTAACATTTGTTCTTAAAGTGTACTTAAGTAGCATATTACATGACAAGGTTAAAGTTTTAGTCAATACATAAAAAGGACTCTCTGTGCCTTGCTGTAAAAGCCTCCTAGGGACGTAATTAAGGACTATTTGTGCTTAATTGTTCTTTCAAAGGCTATCCTTTGTGGGTTCATCCCTCGCTAGCGTAACACTTAAGATTTTTAGTCCACACTAATGTACTATGTGGGCCCACCTCTGTCTCATATTGTTTATACATTGGGATAAGACCAGACAGTTGGCTTTAGCTAGTTAAAGCTTTGATGCTGCGCTTTCATAGAGTCTGAAGTAATGGTACGTAACTGAAGAACCAAAGAAGCCTTGTGGATGATGATGACGCTGTTGATTAGACATGTAATTTGCGGCCCTTAGTCATTGCATGTAATGATAACTGTTCGGGGATCATGGTCCCTTTAAATGTTGGGAATGCGTGATGACAGGGTTGGCGTTAGGGACTTCTCTAGCGTCTTTTTTTGTCTGTATGTTTTTTCCTGAAAATAAACGAGACACGCATTTGTGTGCTCAATGTGAGAAATTGTCTGCAATCTCCACAGCACTATCCAAAGTACTGAAAGTTAAAATAATAAGAAATAAGAAAACAAAAAAATCCACATCACTGGTTCAGGAACTTATAAAAGTTACATTGCATTACAAAAATGAAGCCGATACAGAAACTTAACAGCAGATGAAAACTTTGTTCTTGCTGACCTCCAGTGCTTTAACTTAGCACATTTTGCAGGGTTAAAGAAGTGAGCTGTATGGTACTGTATGTCAGTACAGGGTGTGCTTACTGGTGCAACAGAGCACTCTTCTGACCTCTCTTAAAAGCACTCTTTCAACTGGAGGGGGCAGTGAAACACTGCTTATCTAGTCTGCTGTTAATAAATGACTCTAAGTGCTTAGAAAAAGGACATGTCAACATCTACAATAGCACAAGAACACTATGATCCAGAGCAGCTACTAAATAGACCTTGAAGTAAGATTGTTTTGTCAAATTTATAGTCGGGTTCAGTGACTTTAGTGAGCTTTACAGACTTAACATTCTTTAACATGATTTATAACATCATTGTAATATTGTTTTTTTTTATGTTTTTCTTATTTAGCCTACTATTAATTTATTATGATACTATGTGTCAGGTCATCCTGTCCAGAGGCTCTTCAGACAGTGGAGAAGGGTATGCAGTTTATTCATAAGGCAAATAGGACAATGATAAAAATAAGTCCAGCAATTTATTGTTCTGATATGTTATATTTTTATAAATATATTGTATATATTTATCAAAATCTATTGTATAAATAAGTACCAAGCTAGTAAATATGGATGAATTCAGCATGGCTGTGACCAATCATTAAGCTAAGCTGATCACTCAGCCTTTTTTTTTTAAGTCCGTAAATCTGTTGCATTGCATTAACTCACACTATACATGTGTATTATTATTATTATTATTATTATTATTATTATTATTATTATTATTATTATTATTATTATTATTAATGGATGGCTAAAGCATGCAACTATGCTCACACTGTACGGTTTTATTGACCGTTTGATCTGCTCGCACTCAATGTTAAAACGGCCCAGTGAACTCGCTTGTGAGTGCCTGCCTGAAGTTTCAGGTCGCTTTTTGCTCACTCTGTATGGCAAAGCTCTCTGATCTCCGGTCAATACAAACCAGTGTGTTATTGCGCTGTACTGTTTGTACTGTGTCTTCTCACTCTAGGACTCCTTTTGCATTAGTCGTTTCTAATTTGGATGCCTTGGATATTGCTATGGATGATCAGGTACTAGATGCTATTATAATCGAGAGAGGGAGAACAGACGGAGTAGGAATGCTTCTGGTCTCCAGGATCAAAGATCTATATTTTATCACAAATTTTGACAAATCACCTTCAATAGTACATGCTCAGGAGGATTTTGATCATCTGTGGTCGCACAGAATGGTAGATGGAGAATACCTCAGCCACATGCAGAGGGGTGGACAGGCAGTTGACCAGGCATACACCAGGGAAGACTTTGGCTGTAATCTCTGTGTATGTCTTCATATGAGCCCACAGATAAGGACAGTCCTCCGGTTTCTCGCCATAACGAAGCTTGATAGTGTCAGCCTGACAGACCAGTTCTCGCCGCAAGTAGGCCTCTGAGCCTGCAGACAACAGGAGAGGAAGAAATGGCAGGTTAAGGAACATGGTGGTGCAAATATCTCTCTTTGTTTGTTTGATTTCCGTGGCTGCCTGTGGAGATTTGGCAACCATAAAGACACCCTGTGGATTTTACCGCTACTAGCTCTAAATGGGTCTGCCCATACATGTGCACGTGGGTGACGCAGTACACATTTCTGCTGATGGTTTCCTGAGGTTAGGGTTCCATTCCAATAAAGAAATTTCCACCATAAATTGATGTAAAAAGAGGCAGAAATTGGTGCAGAAAAAAATCACCAGAAAACAGGAAATTAAGTGTTTGACAATTGAAATGTTCAGCCGAGCTAGCAGTTGTTACATAAAGTAATTGACAGACCCTTAAAACAAAAAATATTCCACAAATACAGATGTGGTATCCAGTATAGTGCAAATAATGACATAAAAAATAATACAAACACAACTGCTACTTCTAAAAGTAATAATAATAGTTTGGCTGATGTATTTCTCAGATGACACAGTGGTCAGTCTCATTTCAGAGTACAGAGATACGGTCCAGGAACTGTCTACCTGGTGCTCATCAAACAACCTACTGCCAAACCCGATAAAAACCAAGGAGAGCATCATAGACAAAACAGCACAGCCCACGCCCCACTGAGTCTGAGTGGAAAGGGTTTCATCTTTCAAATTCCTGGGAGTACACATTCTCTTGGACCACAAACACTAAAGAAAGAACCAAGAAGGCCCAAAAGCGACTAAGAAAAACCATCTGGCACAGAAGCTGCTGGTGTCCTTCTACCGCTCAATCATTTAAAGTGGACTCACTTTTTGCATCACAGCTTGGTATACGGGATGTTCGGCGGCAGATAGGGGGGTCTGTAGAGGGTCATAGGAACAGCCCAAATGACCATAGGCTGCCCTCTGCCCTCCCTGGAAGAGATCGCCAACTCCTGCTGCCTAAGCAGAACCTGATCCATTCTCAAAGACACTGCCTACCCTGCTCACCACCTGTCCAACCTACTTCCCTCTGGTAGACCCTACAGGTCAATATTAAGCACGCACAAACAGACTAACAAACAGCTTTTTCCCCTGGGCCATACGTTCATTGAACAAACAATAACCCTGTGCAAATGGTCATTTCCCACCCCCAACTCATTTTTAAAAGCACTGACAAATGTGTTCACCTGGTTCAGCACAGTTCCTGAGCAGGTCATTTCCTTTCACAAAGCCATCATGGGCCAGGAAGTGACACGCCTTGTCTCTCTGCTCCATCAGCTGCATTTCTTCATCAAAGGGCATCTCTTTAAAGGGGAAGCAGAAATACCTGGAGGAGGCACAATAACTGGCATGTAGATCAAAACATAATATGCAACCAAGTGATATTATCCTCTGCACATTGTCTAAATCATTTTTCCTTTTTGAACTTTTTGCACATCACTCTACATTTCTGTACATCCTGGATATAGCAGTATCCTGTGTACATCCTGTACCATACAGCCTGTATGTATGTATGTACTGTACACTAGTATGTGTGTGTAAGTATGTATGTATAATTTAATTCTGTATTTATTGTTTATTTTATATTGTTTTTATCTATAGTATGCACCATAAACCAAAGCAAATGCCTATTATGTGCTACTTACCAGGCAATAAATATATTTCTGATTCTGATATTTCATGTTTTAATAACATAAGAATCTCTAAGAATTATTTAAAAGGGCAATTTAGGGAGACTCATAATTTATTTTATTTTTATACCATACCCCCACAATATTTCCTTGCGCCTTTTTCTTGTCAGATTCATTTTACAGTCAATAACTGGTCCATACACTTTTTTAAACCAAGATAGTGAAATAATTTTGAAATCCTTCAAAATGGCTGTTGACTTTAACGGGTCAGAGGGTTGGAGCTCCTACCTGCTACAGAGAGGGTACTTCCTTGTGACCGGACCCAGCTTAGGCCCGTGATCAGAAAGACGCTCATAAACTACATTTCCCACAATGCAGTTGATCGCCTGACGAGAAAAAAACAGCAATGGGGTTGGACCCAAAAGATAGTTGGTCAGCAGTAACTGAAAAGGAATGTGTTATACTGAAAAATCATAGACACACACACACACACACACACACACACACACACACACACACACACACACACACACACACACAAACCTGCTCTGCGTGGTGGTTCATCTCTTGGTATAACTCCGAGTTCAGCTCCTCCAGTCTCTTTTTGAAACAGATACAATACTTCTGGATGTCTGATGGGCTCATACTGTTACCACAGAGAGGTAGAGTTCATTTGCATCAACACATCAACCATTGGCTAGTCTTACATCTCCACGGCGCGGTGGAGTAAGGTCTGGCTCTACCGTACACACACGTTCTGGGGTAAGAGGAAAAAAAACGCTCTGGGTTGTTTGCATTTCTTTAAACCAATCACAATTGTCTCAGGCGACGGTGGCTCTGCCAATTAGTCTCGGAGGAAAAGGAAAAAGTCAATAGCAGCTTTCTTCAGGATACATGGAGGTTTCGGGAGACTTTGATTTTGTTTTTTATTTTTTTATTTTATTACTATTATACTTTATTAATCCCACAAGGGGAAACTACAGTTTACACTCTGTTGTTATTATTACACACAGGCCTGAATTACATACACGCTCAGGTCCTATACATGCACTAATGGAGAGATGTCAGAGTGGGGGGGCTACCCATGGAAAGGCGCCCCGAGCAGTTGGGGGTTCAGTGCCTTGCTCAAGAATACCTTGGCAGTGCCCAGGAGGTGAACTGGCACCTCTCCAGCTACCAGTCCACCACCATACTCTGGTCCGTACGAGGACTTGAACCCAACTCCCTATGGACTGAGCTACTGCCTTGATGTCTTACATACGGGCATTTATTGATCTTGATCAGGGAAATTAAGGAAGACAGTACAGTTTAACCACAATGGGCTATTCTGGGGTGTCTGAGGTCCTGAGCCTTTTCCTGATGCTTATATTACCAGCTCCAACCATTGGGTATATGATATCTCAAGATATCGATGGCGCCAAAGAAAAGATGGTCGCCTTGAGCATAGTTCTAGGCACATGAGAAACTATGTCAACTTGTTACACTGCTTCCACTGACCTCAAAAGGGAGATAGCCCTGAAACAAAACACTCCCTTATCTATGCTGCCTACATAGGCTCCCTGATTGAGACAGGGAGGCAAGGACAGGACAGATTTGGATGACAGAGACTGGATGAATACTCTCGTCCCCTGTCTTGTGACCTATGATGACCTGACGTCTAAGCTTTCACTTTAGTCTCATCACACCACTACATGATGTTTTGGGAAATTTCACCGCAGGAGGAACATTTGCACCCCAATATAATAAGAAAAAGCGCCCCATTCAATAATAAATTAACTGTTCACACAATACAGTAACGTGAGCTATTTAAATTAGCTGATACATGGTTAAACCTCATTATATCTTACCAGTGTATCTCTGTGTGTACTTCGTCCACATGGAGATACACTCCACTTAGTTATAGTAATATACAGTCAAACATACTGTTCCGGTCTCATAGGAAGTAAAGTCCAAGGCCATAGACGTTCACCTGTGGAGTGTGGAAATATCCAGGGCAGAGTTCATGTCCACTGTGTTTCCAAAGCGTCGGTGCTGAGGGTCCTGCACTATCTTTAGCTGCTTCTTACACTCTGGACTGGACCCGACCCCTGAACCTAGACAGACAGACGGACGAACAGACAGACAGGCAGAGACAGACAGACGGACAAACAGAGAGACAGGCAGAGACAGACAGACAGACAGAGAGAGAGATGGACAGAGAGAGAGATGGACAAACAGACAGACATACAAACAGACAGATGGACAGACAGACGGATGGACAGATGGACAGACGGACAGACAACATATTGATATTTACAACAAACTGCAACATTTCTCTCTCTTACAGTCTCGTCAGTGAAATAATTCCGTAAATTATCACATTTCCCTGGGTCCCCTTACTATGTGAGAGGTTAGAATGAAGAGTACTACTACTAGTATACTTTGAATTTGTTGAATTTAGAAAGTTGTGTGACTGAAGCATGTCCCTTTCGTCATTGTTTTCTCACCAGCCTGCAGCCGCTGTCTGAACTGCTCCACAGCTTCATCCACATTGACCTGCAGGAACTCCCACAGCCTCAGCCTGGAGAACACCTGCTGCCACAGGACGCCCCGCAGAGCCTGCCACAAACACACACACACACACACACCCACACACACACACACACACACACACACACACACACACACACACACACGTAGCATTAAGCCATATGTTTCTGCCAGAGCATATTTGCTGTTGCCAATTAGTTCTATATCAAATAAATCTCCTGGTTTCATTGCACTGTGCAAGGGGTTATGGGAACAACATAAAAAACTAACAAATCTGGTTTCTGGTAAAAAGATATAAGATTTGTGAAATTATGCATAGCGTTAGTTCATGCAGGACACAGAAGTCAAACCCCATCTGACTGACTAATCATTTCTATCAGTCACACACCAATCACAGCCATTCTCACATCAAGGCTCTTAAGTGGGTCTCCATCTTCACTGGTCCCTGCTACACTGATGCTGCTTCACTCTTCACTTTCTAGTCCTAACATGACTCAAAGCTAAAAATGGTTTTCAGAGACTACATTTACTTGCACATAATATTCTGTTTTTTGCCCTTATTCTAAAAAAGACGACTTTCTGACTGAAATGAAAGTGAATATTCCACTACCATTCCCATTTACATGCAGCCAATCGCAAAATAGGATTATTCAAAGTTTCCCAGCGGACTTGTTGGACCGTGCCAACACAGCGTCCCTCTTTCATTCCTTCAACCAGCTTCTTGCAGAGGTTGACGTTGCAGTGTTTGCGCATGTCCAAAAACCTGTTGATATCCAAGTCTGTAATTATGTTTAAAAGTAGCTGTGTTTTTTCTTCTTATCAGGTCTGACGCTTTGCATTTTGTTGGCTGGTTGGTTTGTGTACAGAAACCATAGCAACACACAGAATTGACCATAAGCTGGAATCAGGCAAGAGGCCATAAATTGGCATGTTCTGAGTGTGCTGTATACATGTCTGAAGAATGCCTCTAAAACCTGAATATTACCGACATTTCCCATGTCTCAATCAGAAAATGCAAAATTTGGAAACCACGGAATATGCTATTTACATGACCTTTACGTATCAAATTAGGCATATTGTCATGTTCAGAATAATAGCGGAATATTGGCGTTCATGTAAATCTAGCCACTGTCTTGCTTTGGGCCCACTCTTTACTACCAATTGGGGTTTTCTGCATTGCGCTCCTTGTTTTAGCATGGCATGCTGCTTGGCTGATCCATATGCTCACATTCATGTTCCATTCATCTTGAAAGAGTGCTGGTACTCCTTGATCAGAAAATTTCCCATCAGCCACCTCACAGCTGAGGTGCCACAGAGCTCTGTCCAGTAGCCACGCTGGTTTCAGATGAGGAGAGTTAACCAGGTTGTAACCACACTCAGGATGGAGGTGAATCCAGTCACTGCTAGCCGCTAGAGACAAGTAAGGAGAAGAGGAGACAAGATAAGAGAAGAAAAAGAAGAGTGTACAAATGAATTATCTTTTTTAAGATGGAGAGGAATTCTGCTGAAGGTAACTCGTTCCAGTACTGACAGAGCAGGAGAAGAGTTTGGATATCCTGCCCCCGCAGTGAGAGGACAACTAGTCATTGTAATTTGGCTGACTGTAGCAAGTGAGAATGTGCATAAAGCTGAATGAAGGAATTCTGGCCGGTGGGTGCTTTGCTTGCGGCTGCAGGACAGTAATATTATAGTAAGTCTCACATTGCCATACCTTTATCCACAGCGTTGCAAAGCAAGGTCTGGCTAGTCCACACAGCATTCCGGGAGGGCAGAAAAACGTGTTAAGACCAAGACTTTGAGGGGGTTGAGACCAAGTCAAGACCGAGACAGCCAGAGCTTCTCCTGTCTCTCGCATTCACTTTCTTGGGAGTGCGTATTTAGGGGTGCGGGGAGAGGGGGTTAACAGTAGGAACTTTTAACTTGAGTCAAGTTATTGTTTGCATTTGAAGCAAGAAGTTTTACATCCAATCACAGTAATGATGTTAACACATAAAATCAGACAATGAAGAGGCAACTTATTGATATCCCTGCAGTTGTGGGCTTGATGGGTCATGAATTAAAATTCACAGTCCTCTTCATCCGAGGCCGAGACAAGACTGATGGAAATGTGGTTGATTTCGCTAAGGTGTACTCCTTTTTTGGGGGGGAGGTTCCTTATGCGGATCAAGGGTCTTAGGACAGAGGGCGTCGTATACAGTACATATTATAAAGCCCCTTGAGACAAATTTGTGATTTGTGATGTATCGTGCTACGTATATAAATAAAATTGCTCTGACTTGACTTTGACAGTTGAATTTCAAGTTGCTTGACAATAACAGCAGAATTAAAACTACATTGATGATAAAATAAGTTAGTTGTCATGGTTTGACAAAGTGCACCCTGTTTCTATTAGCAGTCTATCCATGTATATGACCTTCAGTATGAATAGAGACAAAATGTCAATGAGGAAACTGAGACGGTGATGCAACAGCCACAGCTGCCGGCTGGAAAGGCCAACTGTGGTATGCACTGCCACTATCCTTGGTAAAAATAAAACATGATAACTTTTCAGTCATCATACTGAGTCACTGCAGCAGCAGATAAAAATAGAATACAGCACAGAAGAAAACAACAGTCACTCTATATCACATTGTACCACACACAAAGTGTGTACAAACCTTGCAATAGTTCCTCAAACACAGCAAGTATTAAAAAAAATCCTTAAAATTCTCAAATTCATAAAGTCCTATGGTCTAAAAAAGGTTGTATATTGATTTGTTTACCTTTAGTAGTAGTCCTTTAGTTCATTTTGATCAAATAATAACATGTAACAAGTAAGAAAAAACAACAAAATACTTCATCAAATACAGTACATATCTTTCAAATTTATGGAAATTATTCAAATAAGGATTCCTATGTTCAAAAAAGTGAAGGAAGAAGTTAACAAACAATTTAATTCTTCACTTGTTTATATATGTACTGTATACACATAAAGTACATGCATATATACATACTTACACGCACATGCATAACCATGCATACAGATATAAACACACACATTAGTTTTTTTCTTTTTCAGCTTCTTTCTTTTTCACCTTTCCTTGTTCATTTTTCATCTGTCAGTTAAATCAAACCAAATAATAACCCATCCAAACTAGACCTAATATAATAACCCCAAGAAGAATACAGTCAGCACACCTCGAGTCCTTCTTGTACCTTTAAGATGGTTAAGAGATGGGTAATAGGGGTGGGAATCACCAGACGCCTCTTGATTATCACGATACCAATACGATATTTATTGTCATTTTAAACATATTGCAATATTCTGCAATATATTGCAAATTATAACCTTTTTTCCAACTTTTAATTTTTCCCAATTTCAAATGATGTCCCCAAAAGGAAACTTTGTCAACAACTGTTTTATTAACAGTATTAACTGTTTGTTCATATGACTTCCATTTTATTGCTGCAAAATGGGATTGTCAAGCAGACAAACTGACCAACACATATATAATAATAGATTTTTTTTTATTATTATTTATTTATCTATTTATTATCGTGTGGCACTTTTTATCTTTATAGCACTTTTTTACAAAAGCACTTATTTACTAATTTTAATGGTATGTGTACTTTTTATCCTTAGGGGCAAGCAATTTAAACAGTATTTTTAGTACTTTTAAATGTGGTTTTTAAAAAGTAATTTATGTCAAAAAATGTTTTTTAATATATTTAAATAGAATTTCTTTTAGACTGGTCACCGGGCATTTTATTTATCAACATAACTCTTACTCTCTTTCTATATATTTTATTAATTTAATTACTTTATTTATCTTTATAACTTCCCCCCCTTTCCTTTTTTTTCTCTATGTACAGTATATATACATATATTTTAATTATTGTAATTTTATTTATTATACAGTGGTGTGAAAAAGTGTTTGCCCCCTTCCTCATTTCCTGTTCCTTTGCATGTTTGTCACACTTAAGTGTTTCGGAACATCAAACCAATTTAAACAATAGTCAAGGACAACACAAGTAAACACAAAATGCAATTTGTAAATGAAGGTGTTTATTATTAAAGGTGAAAAAAAATCCAAACCATCATGGCCCTGTGTGAAAAAGTGATTGCCCCCTAAACCTAATAACTGGTTGGGCCACCCTTAGCAGCAACAACTGCAACCAAGCGTTTGCGATAATGTGCAATGAGGCTTTTACAGCGTCCTGGAGGAATTTTGGCCCACTCATCTTTGCAGAATTGTCCTAATTCAGTTACATTAGAGGGTTTTCGAGCATGAACGGCCTTTTTAAGGTCATACCACAACATCTCAATAGGATTCAGGTCAGGACTTTGGCTAGGCCACTCCAAAGTCTTCATTTTGTTTTTCTTCAGCCATTCGGTGGTGGACTTGCTGGTGTGTTTAGGATCATTGTCCTGCTGCAGAACCCAAGTTCGTTTCAGCTTGAGTACACGAACAGATGGTCGGACATTCTCCTTCAGGATCTCTTGGTAGACAGCAGAATTCATAGTTCCTTTTATCACGGCAAGTCTTCCAGGTCCTGAAGCAGCAAAACAGCCCAAGACCATCACACTACCACCACCATATTTTACTGTTGGTATAATGTTCTTTTTATGAAATGCAGTGTTCCTTCTACGCCAGATATACTTGGACACACACCTTCCAAAGAGTTCCACTTTTGTCTCATCAGTCCATAGAATGTTGTCCCAAAAGTCTTGGGGATCATCAAGATGTGTTGTGGAGAAATTGAGACGAGCTTTGATGTTCTTTTTGCTCAGCAGTGGTTTTCTCCTTGGAACTCTGCCATGCAGGCCATTTTTGCCCAGTCTTTTCCTGATGGTGGAGGCATGAACGCTGACCTTAACTGAGGCAAGTGAGGCCTGCAGTTCTTTGGACGTTGTTGTGGGGTCTTTGTGACCTCTTGGATGAGTCGTCGCTGCGCTCTTGGGGTAATTTTGGGCGGCCGGCCACTCCTGGGACGGTTCACCACTGTTCCATGTCTTCGCCATTTGTGGATAATGGCTCTCACTGTGGTTCGCTGGATTCCCAAAGCTTTGGAAATGGCTTTATAACCCTTTCCAGACTGATAGATCTCAATTACTTTCTTCCTCAATTGTTCCTGAATTTCTTTGGGTCTCGGCATGATGTGTAGCTTTTAAGGATCTTCTGGTGGACCTTACTGTGTCAAGCAGCTCCTATTTAAGTGATGCCTTGATTGTGAACAGGTGTGGCAATAATCAGGCCTGGGTGTGGCTAGAGAAATTGAACTCAGGTGTGGACAACCACAGTTATAGTATGTTTTAACAAGGGGGGCAATCACTTTTTCACACAGGGCCATGATGGTTTGGATTTTTTTTCACCTTTAATAATAAACACCTTCATTTACAAATTGCATTTTGTGTTTACTTGTGTTGTCCTTGACTATTGTTTAAATTGGTTTGATGTTCCGAAACACTTAAGTGTGACAAACATGCAAAGGAACAGGAAATGAGGAAGGGGGCAAACACTTTTTCACACCACTGTAGTTATATGGCAGTGTCTCGGGTAGAGGAGCCGGAGCAGGAGTGGAGGAGACCCTTTATTTAAAGTTTTATGTTCCCGCTGTCCGTCCTGTCCTGTGGTTCTTTGGCCCTGCTCTGAGCATTGGCATTTCTTTTAAACAGCTTTTTAGAACCGAACCAGGTTTTTTAAGGAGACTTGAAGTGTTTACTCACACTGGTGGTCCCCTTGTGCCCGTTCCCCTCGCAGCGCCCATCCAGGGCACTACGTTTTTACCCTAACCTAACCGTTCCCCCTAACCCTAAAACCTACAAACCTAACCTTAACCCTAACTCCTTAACCCTAACTCCTTAACCCTAACCTCAACCTTAAACCCCTAACCTAGCACCCTAACCTTAGCCCCTAACCCTAGCCCCCTAACCCTAACCCATCCATTTAGACTGCTGGGGGACTTCCTTTGACACACTGGGCTCCTCTCTCCTCTATCTTTTTATCTTTCCATTTGTGCGCATCCATGTCCCAGAAATGCTTGTTACTAACCTAGCTCTGGGGAGTCATTCCCCGGAGTCCTTATGTTCTTTTTCGCCCAGCATGTTTCCTTGGATCAGGGAGGCTCCAAAATCATGGTAGCAGCTGTAGCCATGGTCCCGCTACACGTCCTGTGATGCCGTGTTCATCCTGCTACGTCCTGCTGTGCCTTGTAACGCCGCACAATTCCCTGCTAAGCCATGAACTACTACAAAGAACTACTACAAACTACTATTTTTTGTGACTGTTATTGCCACTCTTCATTCTAACCCCAACCGGTCGTCAGACACCGCCTCCCAAGAGCCTGGGTCTGTCCGAGGTTTCTGCCTAAAAGGAAGTTTTTCCTCGCCACTGTTGCACTGTTGCTTGCTCTGGAGGAAACTACTAGAACTGTTGGGTCCTTGTAAATTATGGAGTGTGGTCTAGACCTATTCTATCTGTAAAGCGTCTCGAGATAACACTTGTTATGAATTGATACTATGAATAAAATTGAATTGAAATGGAATTGAAAGCTAACCCTATCTCCTGAACCCTAACCTCAACCTCTACCTCTAATTTGTCCCCCTAGCCCTAAATCCTATAATCCTAACCCTAACCACTTACCCCAAACCTTAACCCCTAATCAACTAACAACTATTCGATCAATACATTAGGTTAAAACCCTAACTCCTGATCAATTAACAGATAAACAACCAACACACTTGATCAAAACCCTGAACCCCTAATCAATTAACCGATAACCAGCCAATGCATTGGATTGAAACCCTAACATAACCTTAAAAAACACTCACCATCTCTTATCTTTAACCCTAATTTACCATCCTAAATAGAACTCTAATCCTACCCATACCCATCTTCTCAACCACCCCCCTTTTTTTCACTTCCATACACAATTCTCCGTAAAATGATCCCTAATCTTTAAATTCCAACCCCATCAACTTACCAATTATCAACCATACCCATATACTCAATCCTTAATTATTCTTCACCAAAGACACCTACCCATCCCTATAATTCACCCCTAATCACAACCTCCCTCCAATAACCAATTATCAATTAACAAACTCAATTAATTCTAATCCCAACCACACCCACTTACTTTTATGTTAACCTTTCACCCCAATATACAGATACCCACCCACATAACTCTTCCCCAATCATTTAACTCAACCTCCATCACTTAATCAATTATTGTTCAATAACTCCAATATCCAAACCACGCCCACTTACATTACCACTAATTACTACCCCAAAATACATGTATCCAGCCCTATAATTCATCGCTATTCCATAAATTTATCCTCCACCTTTTAAACGTTTACCGATCAAAAAATACAATCAATCCTAATCATGACCATGCTAACATAATGTACTATGTATATGTACATCAAAATACATTAACCCACCTCTATAACTAATCCCCAACCTCTAAATACAACCCCTGATCAATTGACCGATTACCGATCAATAGTTTTGATTTTCAACACTAACCACTACGATGAATCAAAACTATGTATAATTATGGGATGATTATGATACAATGGGCCTCTAGGCACAGACATGTCATGTATTATTAAAGAAAGTAAAAAATCTCTAATTCCAACATCTTAAATGGGAATATTTTCCAGTTTCTTCATTCCTCTGTGATACTGAACTGAATGGGCCTCATTCACCAATCGTTCTTAAGAACAAAGATTCTGGCTTTCACCAATGTTTTCTTATTTGGGATTTGTTTTTAGGTAAGAACAGAATCCATGCACACTCAAGAGCACTCTTACAAACAATTGAGAGCAAAATAACTCGTCAATTTAAAATTGAATATTTCTCTCCATTATAACTTTAACTAATTATTTTCATTATTTTACACATTATTATATGTTTGGTTGTTTTAATAAATACACACTACACTTACACTTCTGCTCATTCGTAAAGAACTTTGAATTGCCATTGTGCAATCTCTTGCCCTTTTATGGGAATTGTTATTGTTAATTGTTGTTTGTTAGGGAAATATTAAAAAGGAGCAATGGGCATACGCTTTCAATTTATGAACCCATTGGGATTCATCATTCTAAGAACACACCTGAGAACAATTCTGCTGTTTGAGAACACGTCATGAATCAGTAGACTTTTCTTAGCAACTTTCTTAAGAACAAATAAAAAAAAAAGACTTAGGAAGATATTGGTGAACAAGGCCCAATATCTTTGAGTTATGGACAAGGCATTTCAGGCTTTGGAAAACGCTGATCGACAAGTTTCACCATTTTCTGACATTTTACAGCCCAAACAACTAATCGATTGATCGAGAAAATAATCAACAGATTAAAGCAACTATATGTAACTTTTTATTGATTCTGAAGCTCTGTCATTCTTTAATACAATGATCTTAAATGACCAGTAACAGCAAACAAGACTAACAGTAAAAAGAACGCTAGTTTTATATAGTTTTTAGTAAGGCATGTGCCCGGGTTCACGGGATCTTTCCGTGCAGTCACAGAATGATTTGCAGCAGGTAGATGAAGCAACAATAACACATTTTGAAGGGTCACAGATTTCTTTGTAACACCAGAAAGCCAGTGTTAACGTATCCAGACACTTTTGAGCCAAGTGAAAGGAAGCAGGAGATATTATTATATAGGCCTAATTGCGTTTTAATGTTATTTTAGAAGTTATCTGTTATCTGTAGTTATGGCTGATACTGGGGCAGGACCAACACAGGAAAGAAGGAAATTAAACAAAGAACAAATAAAAGCTAAAAGGGAAAGTAAAAGACATGAGTCACACTCAGTTGGGCTAACAACAGATGGCGACAATTACGGGATTGTAAATAATTCAAAATTGGCCTGAATTAGCCTTCAGGTCTGGTAATATGTCTATTTAATTCATAAAATAACTTGAAAATGTGATTGTACGTCAGTAGCCTCCATTAAATCCTCCATCCTCCTTCCATTTACACGGACCCTTTTACTCTGTGTATGTGTTGACCTACTATTTACATAGGCGCAAGACACCCAGTGTGACAAGGGAAACAAAACGACTCCAAACGACACAGCCATCTTTCAGTATAATAACATGCAACATTACCTGTGTGATTATAGACCACATCACTGATGCAGACCATGTTCCAGTCTTTCCTCAGCGTCTCCACCAGATTACCGACATCTCCCCAGGTATAGTGCTTCCCCTCAGGCGAGAAGTCCGGGTTTAACTCCAGCTGATCAGCGATGGAGTAGCAGAAGCCAGACACACCAAGCTTCTGCAGCGGGGTGAAGTGGATCATGTTGTAACCTACACAGAACAGAGCCAATAGTCACATGGAGCCTCAAATAAAGACAATTCATCATCATTGTTGAGATCAGTTAATTTGTGTGTGTATGTATTATATATAAGTAACATTTTAGATCTAGCTTAAAGTCATGGGTTAAGGTCACTTGGTTGGATACTGAGGGATCAGTCATACGGCAGAATCACCCGCCAGAGTTCATACAAAGAAAGTGCAGTAAAAGGTCCGATAAAAGATCAATGCACGAAAAGATAAATTAGATTGGTTAATCTGTCTCTGGGAGCAGGTCTTACACCATTACTAAAGTGGGACTGACACATTTTAGACAAATCATTTGGCAGAGAAATTTTGAAATAAACAGTCAGTAAACAGGCTGTAAGGATTACTGTGAGGAGTCACAGTATTCTGTATGGCTGGGTGGGAGAAAAACATGCACTGGTTTATTGGTATTTATTTAAACCAATCATCTTGGCGATGCTTAGCGCTGGACAGAGCCAAGGTGCCACTGCAAAATAGCCTTGGGAAGGAACTTGTTTTGGGGGATGTTCAAAAGTTGTTGTAGTCGTGTGAGAGAAAACTCAGATTGGACAGCTATTCTAGCTAGCTGTCTGGATTTACCCTGCAGAGATCTGAGGAGCAGGTAACCACAGTCCTCAGAAATCCACCGGAGGTTACAACACCAACACAAAGAGGAAGGTGTGCAGTTAAATTAAACTGTGAACTCAGAGCAGCTGACTTCCTGTTGAGTTCAGGGTAAACCCCCAATAGGCTTTTTAGTATGTCTGAATTGTACACATGCGGACCAATTTCCTTTTGTGCATGTGGAATTTAACTTTGAACATAAAGTAACATTTGTTCATACCAGAGCAAAAAAAAAAAATTTTTGCCAGTTCGGATGCATGTAAAAATACTTGGATTGTATTGAAACTTTTATAAGTTTTTATAGGAAAATTGCTGTGTGTCAGTTCATCTGTTTGTTGGCCCACTAACCAGTCTCCTTTGCAACCCGGACCCTGTCAAGCCATTTATCCAGTGGGCCGAGGCACTTGGCCAAGTATGTTTGGCTGCAGATGCAGTCCATTGGAAGGATGAAATCATTGGCGCCCACCCTTAGCACTGGATCAACTACGATGTAACCTCCACTCACTTTCTCTTTATCACTGTCAAACAGAAAAAAACGACACTCACAATTGATACTTATCAATGTTAATGCATGAACACGTAATGGATTGGACATGCATGCCATACATGTAAAGAAGTAGCTCTAAATGATGGTCAGTGCAATGGTTGATGGCAATTTCCCGGGCACTGCAGTCCATTTGTTGCGCTTGCACTTGTTTGTTAACTTCCAAACAACAGTAAACACAACACCACAGGAGAGTGTGTCATGCACAGATCTCTGATGCACATTGTTCACTCGTACACACGTCTGTTTGAACCTCAGCATCACTGATGCATAAGTTAAATATAAAACAATAGGTTACTGCTGCTGTTCACTACATCTGGACTGATGGTTTTCAGTGTAACAGTCTGGAGGGTGAGCGGTTTCATTCAGTCCTTTTGTAAACTAAGTGAGGAGATAATTGTAACTGTAGCTGTGAACCAACCGGATTATTCACATTGTTGATGCTCAAAATGGACATGTTTGTGGTGTCTTGTCATGGCTATGGCTCAATGATAGATAGTGGTATAGCTGCTGGATACTGAACATTTACTCATCATTTTCTTTTCTTTTTTACAAAACAAGCTTTTATACAGACTTTGTGCCAGGTGTGATTGTGTCCGGCTGCCTGTAACCAACCTGCTGATCCTGGTGAGTATTTCCTACATTCCCAGATCAGCAACATTGACTATTAGCGCTTCATTTTAAATATGTGACTGTGAAATAATTGTAAATACTTTGTTAAGTTATATATTTTTTATATCTATTTTTAGGGATTCCCACCTACTACCTATCTTTACTACTTTCAGACCAAAGGTGGCAGCCCAGTGTTTCCAATGGTTGGCTGGTTTGTGTGGGCGAAAGTCAATCTTGTTGAACTTCACAGCGTGCTGTAGATGTGCGTTGAATCCAGCAGCAAGCGCATTTTTAGTAAGCAGACTTCAAACGCAATTTCCTCAGGTTAGTCTAGATGTGTTTCTGTCCTGTCAATATTAAGGGGAGTTTTAGTTTACTGCAAAAATGCAATCATGATCAGTAGCACATGCACATAGTATACCCAGATATGACAAACTGCATACTAGTTAATAACTTAAAGTGACTATATGTAACTTTTTAGTGTTTCTGAAGCTCTGTCATTTTTCAGCTAATGATCGGAAGGATTTCCTGTCTGAGCAAAATATTCATTGTGACTATATAACCTCTCCGTGATGCTAACTCAGCAACATAGAGTGGGCAATGGAGCACCGTAAAGAAAAGATCTTTACGACAGCAGGTGTGGTAAAAATCAGAATCAACAGTTACTTATAGCTACTTTAAAGGTCCCATGGCATTGAAATTTCACCTTATGAGGTTTTTTAACAGTAATAGGTCCCCCAGTGACTAGAAATGGTGATAGGTGTAAACCGAGCCCTGGGTATCCTGAAAATGAAAGCTCAGATGGGCCAAAACTGGAATCTTGAGGAGGTAACCTTGCCCCTTTTGACCTCATAAGGGGCAAGGTTACCTCCCCTTTCTCTGCTTTGCTCGCCCAGAGAATTTGGCCCACCCATGAGAGAGAGAGAGTGAGAAAGAGACAGCATGGCTTTCAAACAAGCAAAGTGGCAGTTGGTCAAGGCCACAGCCCCACCCTTCACCTTGAACCCCCCTCTCCTCCTCAAAAGCTACAGACTCAGAAATGGCACATATTAAGAAAAGCTCATTGTGGGACTGGCTCTAGCGGCTGTAATTCTGCACCAAGGCTGCATTTTGGGAAAGAGACTTCAGATACAGTATTAGGGGACCACTAAGGTCTATATAAAAGCATTCAAAAGCACCATGCCATGGGACCTTTAAGTAAATAAGTAATCAAGGGAAGTGACAGTAATATCAGAAGTACTAAACAGTAGTAATAAAATGTCAAGTAAATAATATAGACTCATTATTGAATATATAATAATGTTGTAGTGGTGACAAAGCAACTTACCCACAGGAGAAGTAGTACTGGTAGGATCCAGCCACCATTAGGTCCAGTCTGCAGTATTTATCACAGTCATCCTCCTGGCCGTTTGGGTAGACCCAGTCCAAAGGACAGAACTTTAGGCAATCAAACTTGTGGCCATTTGTAGGGTAGTTGGTGTAGACCTGGACTTCCCTACCCTGGAGGGTAGGGCCAAGACGGAACTGCAGCTCAAAGCCTGAAGACAGCAGGAGAAATGAGGACTACCAGAATACACTGTTAACCATGACTTGCTATACTGTTTACAATAAGGGTTAAATATACTCAGATAGCCTTGCATTGAAAAGACCAGACTGGAAAAAGTGACCTAGTTTGCAGGACCACACTTAGAAAGGTTAAACATGTATGACATGGTGAGTGTGTTGTATAATTTAGTTTTAGTACAGTTGCCTTGTATTTCTAGCTGAAAATATACCTGTGCTATTGTGGTGTAGCATGTGTAGCACATGCTTCGCTTTAAGTACAAAGTATTCTTACCTTGTTCCAGACGGAACAGAGCTCGCTCCAGTCTCTCCATTGCAGTGAGCAGCAGCAGCGGGCCTGTGCTCGGTCAGCTGGCCTCTGTGCTGTCCTGTGCTATTTAGGCTGGGGAGAGAGTGACAGCCCTGACATAGCCTGGTAACATGAGACAGCTCTGCACACTTTGTGGTGGACCTCGTCTGCCAAACCATTGATACATAATAAAAAGTAAATTGATTTTTTTGTTACTAAAATTGCCTTCCCATGAACAGCCTTTATGTTTACAGCTCCCTCGGATTGGAATAACCTACACTGTTAGAAAAGCACGTAGAATTACGGGCTAATATATTGTGTAAATATGAAGGAATTTTTTTAATGATTTTTTGTATTTAAAATTTTTGGATTAACAGAAATGTCTGTTAGAGTTACAGAGGATATACGGTAAATCTACAGAATGTTCTGTTTTTGGATTAACAGATATGTCCGGACATGTCAAACATGTAATGAAGCCACTCATCAGCAGTAGGTAGGTAGAGCTATAGTGGGTAGTCTCTGTCGGCCCCATGAGGAATTTCAAACTAATGACAACAACACTGTTGGTGCGTCCACATGACACAACCTTACGTGATCGTGCACACCCCCTCTCCCCCCTTCCTCTCCTCTACACAGTTGCTAGTAGCCAAGGAGTACACAGAGGATTAAAAAACTTGACGGACTCTTCAGAAGAGGTCATTAGCTTCAGTCTAGTTTGTGTGCAGGAAAGTCACCGGACGCCACAATCTTCTGAACATACAGTGGGGTTCGAAAGTTTGGGCACCCCAGGTAAAAATTTGTATTAATGTGCATAAAGAAGCCAAAAAAAGTTGGAAAAATTTCCAAAAGATATCAAATGACAGATTAGACAGTTGTATAATGTCACAAAAAGTTAGATTTTATTTTCATCATTTACACTTTCAAAATAACAGAAAACAAAAAAATCGCATCTGCAAAGATTTGGGCAGAGTTAGCATGCCTTCTGTAAGCCACGCCCAGTTGGCCAGGTACAGACAACCCTCCCAGCTCAACTTTGCCTTGATCAGCTTGTCCAATCTGTTTCTGTCTGCCGTGCGTACGCTAGAGCTGTAATCAGGCCTTAAATGTTAGGCCCGACAAGTATATTTTAATTGAAAGCTTTTTAAAAGCCTGAACCCGTTCACAGCCCAACATTATTCAAATGTGAGCACGAAGGCAGCTCTTTTGCCTTATGATCTGATATGCAGATATGATATGAGTCATCCAGGGTGATAGGGGTGGGTGTCAGCATCAATCATGGGCAACACCTCTCAAACCTTGCACAAGACTGTGAGGTCCCTGAGCAGCTCCTTAGCAGGTCCTCCATTCCAGCAGCAGTCAGACTCTTTAATGTAAATGGGATGTTCTTATATAGCTTAATAACTCAAAGTTTTTAGTACATAGCACAGGAACCATTCACCATTTGCTCACATTCATACACTTGCCATACAAGGTGCCACCTGCTCATCAGATAAACTGTCACACACATTTACACTCCAATGGCGCAGCATCCAGAGCAAGGGCACTTCCACATCAAACCACCAACCTTCCGATTGGCAGGCGACCTCTCTACCACTGAGCCACAGCTGCCCCATGATGATGATGATCATAATGTAGCACTGCTAGCTGTTTCTGCAATATGAGCCATCACTGGACACTATTCTGCACTATTGCATATTTATTTATTTATTTATTACTCTGAGTCACTTCCAACTGTGCAATATGTAATTTATATTCATCCACACCTTACTCATCTCTATATCTGTGTCCATATATTGTCTTATACTGTATATAAGGGTGTTTATCATTTGAATATGTTTGGATTATTACTACGTTTATCTAATTCTATTTTTCTACTTCCTATGTTACTTTCTGTATATATTTTTCCTATTTCTACTTAATGTGTATTTGTGTAATTCTGATGTGTGTCCATTTTTTTTTTTTTACTTTTGAGCTGCTGTAGCACAGGAATTTCCCCAGTGTGGGATTTTATCGTTTTATTTTACCTAATTAATCCCACCAAAACATGCTTCTAACTGGATATCAGTTAAAAACACAACTGTAAAGTCTGGGGTGTCAAACTGGAGAATACCTCCATCTGGTCCACTAGGGGCAGATATGATACGCTTTGAAGAAAAACGGAGAAGAAGAAATGGCGTGAGACTCCCAGAATGCCATTGGTTGAACTGTAGCAAACTCGAGTAAAGCAACCCACCAACGGGACGGGTCGTTGTGTCAGAAACATGGCGGCTTTCAGTAAATATGTGACAGCGAAAAACTCCTCAATAGCAGGCGGTATTTTGCTGGTCTTATACCTGCTGAAACACAGAAGACGCACGCTCAAACGGGACGGGTAAGTGGGCGGCATTGTGGAATTTTGAGGTTGGCTTTAAAACGCAGAAAGCGTTAGTTTGTCTCGGCTGCCTGTCAGGATGCTAACGGTAGTTAGCACCTGCTAGCTTCCCTAGTCTGACCTGTTTCTGACAGGTGGAGGCGACCTGCCGCTGGAACACTCATGATTTCACTTCCATTTTTTTCTTTGTGGGCAGGCATAGTTTGGTCTCTTTGCTCACTTGATTCAAATGCCAGCAAAATGGCCAAACAACGACTGTCTTTGTTCTACAGAAATCACGAACGCTAACGGATTGCTCCATGAATGACCGAGTGGTGTAACTTTTTGTAACTAATTTGGTAAAAACGTAATTTCTGAACTATCATGTCGTTGTGTTGAGTTTTGTCTCAGTGTAGAGCTGGCGAAGGGTTTCATAGGTGTTCTAATCCCTTACATTGTTCTTAAAAGTGATTAAAAAAAGATTAAGACACGCCAAACTCCATTTTGAAAATAGCTAGTTGAAGTGTCTGTTTTTTATCGGTACATGTCCATTTTACCGTAGAAAATAGCACTCACTTGTTGGGAATGCTTATAAGCCACTTGTAAATACTATTGAACGTAACATAATGAACACAAAAGTTTGTAAATGCTATGCTATATACATACGTTTAAAATAGGAATTCAAGATAACCCTGAAACCTGTTATCTAAATACTAGTTATTGAACTACTGGCACAAAAGCATGTACCATGTCCACAACATAGCCTAATTAAAACAAATTAATTGCAATCATTCAGGGCAAGGGAAGTTATTCAGGCACTGGGAAGGTTACCTGTTACACAACTTGACTTAGATATAACAAATGAACAATTGTTAATTATTCATTTTAAATGTCATATGTGTGCTCCTCAAACATCACTTATGACCCACTAGAAGTGTGTGCCGTTGTCTGTATCTGCAGAGACCCTGCCCTCTGCCTGTATTTTCTGTCTGGTTTAATTATTGATCTTTCTTTGCAGTAGAAAAGAAGGCTCAGATCTAGTACTGAACAGTGAGGTATGTCAAGCCTATTTTGTCTATAAAACCCCTTCTGTGAAATCTCCAAACATTTTAATAAATGGTTAATTAAAGTTGTATCACAGTCAACCTTTTTGTTATGTTTCTCCATTCAGAAAGATGGCAAAAAAGACCGTGCAGCAGTGGACAAGGTTTTCTTCCTCCGAGTCTTCCGGATTTTGCGGATCATGGTGCCTCGAGTTTTCTGCAAGGAGGTAAGACATGGATCTGCTGTTAGGCTGGTATTGCCTTTAACTTGTCTGTCTCCTCCCTGGAAGTCTGGGCCTAACAGACAAAATCCATTACAGAATTGCAGCATAATGTTAGATACAATGAAGGATGTAAAATCCAGGACAATTACACAAATTAAGATAGTTTAATAAAGTTAAATATTTATTATCTGAAATACTGACTTTAATTAAATAGACCTAACTGATTTACACAGCACTTAAATTGTATTAATATTAAAACAATCAAATACCTAAACAGTCTGCAAACAATCTTCCAGAATTCTTTCAGCCAGACTCTTGATTTGAAATGGGGGTCAAGTGCAGTGCTCACATGAAGAAACTGAATTAGTGCCCTATCCGTATAAGGGTATCTGTCCTTAAAGTCATGTGCAATAGCAGCTTCGATGTCTTTCACTACTGTTGAGCTAGAGCCACTGTCCTTCATGGAGGCCAGGATTCTGGGTTTCAATGGCACGATCATTGAAATAGTTTGCATCTGTTCAGTACTCATGAGGGTCGACACAGTTTTCAAAGGTTTAAGAACCTGGACCACGTCCTGAGCTAGTTTCACATCATCATTCGACAGAGTGACGATGTCTTTAATGTTCTTCTTGACACTCTAGTCTGTTAATGCAGAGAAAACAGACTCAATGACACAGACTCAATGTAGCACTCAAGCATGTCGTGGCTCGAGTTCCACCTAGTAGCCACATTCTGGACCAGCTTATGTAAGGGCAGCTGTAGCACTGACCACTTTCCTCACTGTGCCGAGGAGTCAGGACATCTGGTGAACGCCCATCCCTCTCTGCGCAGCCACATTAAGAATGTGAGCAAAGCATCATATATGGTATGGCTCTGGTACACCGTGTGTTTGGAGGACGGGGTTCACTATTTGCCAGTTAGCTGTACTATAGTGTGTTATGGTCATATAGCTGTCTGTGGCACGGGACGTCCATCCATTGGTGGTGATTGCGATGGATTTAGCAGTACACAAACCTTCCTCCACCTTAGCTTTTGTTTTCTCCAGATTTGGTAAGGCAAGGCAGCTTTATTTGTATAGCACATTTCAACAACAGGGCAATTCAAAGTGCTTTACACAAAAACAGTTTAAAAAACAAAAACAAAAATAACACAGAAGAAACAGTTAAAAATAAAAAATTAAAACAGAGGAATAAAAGTTACAGTGCAGTATAAGAAATTAAACATTAAAGAAATGAACATCATTTAAAGAAAGGCAAAATCGAAAAGAAAGGTCTTCAGCATTGATTTAAAAGAACTGAGAGTAGCAGCGGATCTGCAATTTTCTGGAAGTTTGTTCCAGATATGAGGAGCATAGAAACTGAACGCTACTTCCCCCTGTTTAGTTCTGACTCTGGGGTAAGAAAGTAGACCTGTCCCAGATGACCTGAGAGGTCGGGGGGGGGGGTCATAGTGTACTAGCAGATCCGAAATGTATTTTGGCCCTAAACCGTTTAGTGATTTATAAACTAGCAAAAGTACTTTGAAATCAATTCTTTGAGGCACAGGAAGCCAGTGTAAAGACTTCAGAACTGGAGTGATTTGATCCAGTCTCTTGGTCTTAGTGACGACTCGAGCAGCAGCGTTCTGAATCAGCTGCAGCTGTCTGATTTTTATTTATTTTTATTTTATTTTTTATTTTTAGGGAGACCTGTAAAGACCCCGTTACAGTAGTCAAGTCTACTGAAGATGAAAGCATGGACAAGTTTTTCCAAATCCTGTTGACACATAAGTCCTTTAACCCTTGATATATTCTTAAGATCGAATAGGCTGACTTTGTAATTGTCTTAATGTGGCTGTTAAAATTCAGGTCCGAGTCCATGACTACACCAAGATTTCTGGCTTTGTCTGTTGTTTTTAACATTGTTGTTTGAAGCTGAGTGCAGACTTTTAATCGTTCCTCTTTTGCTCCAAAAACAACCACCTCAGTTTTTCCCTCATTTAATTTCAGAAAGTTCTGGCACATCCAGCCGTTAATTTGTTCAATGCACTTAGTCAGTTTTTGTATTGGACTATAGTCCCCTGGCAATAAGGTTATGTAAATTTGTGTATCGTCCGCATAACTATGGTAACTTATTTTGTTGTTTTCCATAATCTGAGCCAGTGGAAGCATGTAGAGGTTAAACAGACGAGGCCCCAGAATGGAGCCTTGGGGAACTCCGCACGTCATATTTGTATACTCAGATGTATAATTACCTATTGACAAAAAGTAATCCCTATTCTGTAAGTAGGATTCAAACCAGTTTAGTACTGAGCCAGAAAGGCCAACCCAGTTTTCCAATCGGTCTAGTAATATGTTGTGGTCAACCGTGTCAAATGCAGCACTGAGATCAAGTAATACTAAGACTGAAATTTTGCCATTATCTGTGTTAAGGTGGATGTTATTAAAGACCTTAACGAGAGCCGTCTCAGTGCTGTGGTGTGGTCGGAAACCCAACTGAAAGGTTTCAAAACTGTTGTTTAGTGACAAGAAATGGTTGAGTTGTTGAAAAACCGCTTTTTCAATGATTTTACTTAAAAACGGAAGGTTTGATATTGGCCTATTGTTGCTCATTAGTGATGTGTCTAGATTGTTCTTTTTTAAGAGTGGCTTGGTTACTGCAGTTTTCAGGGCCTGTGGAAAGATACCCGAAAGAAGAGACATGTTCACAATCTGTAGAAGATCAGAAGCCAAACAATTTGAAACATTTTTGAAAACACCCGTTTGTAGAATATCAAGGCAACAGGAGGAGGTTTTCAGATGTTGTATAATGTCCTCCAGGTTTTTATGGTTGATCGTATGAAATTCTGTCATATTGGAACTAGTTTTGCTTGAACACTGTGACAACACATATCCTGTACTTGATATGGAGGCACTGACTGTTTGTCTAATCTTCTGAATTTTGTCTTTTGAAGAAGGAGGCAAAGTCATTGCAGGCCTTGGTAGGTAAAAGTTCAGATGCTACTGGTACTGGAGGGTTTGTTAACCTATTGACAGTAGCAAACAAAGCACGTGAATTATTATTGTTTCTAGAGATAATATCAGAAGAAGGACCGCTTTGCATTCCTCAGTTCCAAATTATAAATGCAATGTCTCTCTTTATAGGCCTTATAATTGACCAGGAGATTTGTTTTTCGCCACCTTCGTTCAGCTTTTCGACACTCTTTTTTTTCTGTTCTCACCAGTGGGACATTTCTCCATGGAGACCTTTTCTTACCAGAGACAACTTTGACCTTAGTGGGAGCAATGGCATCAATAACATTTGTAATTTTACAGTAGAAATGATCTACAAGCTCAGTGACTGAATAAATGTTTCACTGGTATTTTCAGTGATATACCGTTTTCTGCTAACTTTGTTAGGACACTTTTGGGCACAGAGATAGAGCTGTTAAAGGAAACACAGGAATGATCAGACAGAGCAACGTCAGTCACATTTTGAGAGAAATGCGCCCGGCTTGGTAATGCATAACGGGGCTTGAGCACACTACGTAAATACTTGAACCCCTCATTTTCAACAACCGAAAAGGCGCGCCATAGAATTTCCAATGGCATTAATTTTTTGTGCTTGATCCGAATTGGCTGGAAACTAGGCAGTGTAGGCTGCTGCTGTTTTGTTGTTTTCTGTGCTCCAGCTAAATTGATGTCTTGTCAATTACACGATTGCCATCCTTGTTCTCCACCAGGTAACCAAAATGTTGCCATACTGCTGACTTAAATGTGTTGGGAGGGTCCGCAGTCTCTGGGTTAGTTGCCATCTATTCCTCACGTTCTTCAGCTAGCTTAACTTTTGGAGGCAGGCGTCACATGATTGGAAAGGTAGTCACATGACACGTAATTCGAGGAGGCTTACAGGTGAAATTGGATTTGGACGGGAAGGATAATTTTGGGAGTTGGAAGGGGTGTGTCACGATTCTGCTTTCTCACACTACGACACAGGTTTGTGGCTCTTAGTGTTGCGATTTCGGTTTAATAACGCATATTGTTACAGTCCTATTGGATACGCAGTTTGTTTCTAGTGAGTGACATGCAGGCTTTGCATGCACAACCAAACACCAATCACAATCAATGTTGATAAATGTATCACACAACCAAAACAGGCCCCCAAAAGAGCACAACCTGAAATTTAGAGGAAGCAACATGCATGCATTAATACTATCATTCACTTTAGCCTGGACTGATAGTATTATATGAATACAAGTAGTCACAGCGCTTAGTTGCTTTGGTTTCACATAAAACTCCCCACCCTCCTACGTACTTCCGCTCAATTTTCATTTTCCTTCAGTACTCCGTCTGGGTTTGTGGTGTATTCTTGGGTTTTCATGATGAAAATAATACAGGCTAAAAAAATTTAAATAGAAATACAAGAATAATAGATACAGTGAGTAAGAAATTAATAATTATTCAATTTAATATGTTGTAGGGACAGGTTTGAGAGGAGAGAGGGAGGTGTTTTATTTTAGTTTATTTAGTTTTAACTGTAAAATGTTCTAAATAACAAAATGTTAATAGTGTGTATATATAGGTTTGGAATTATTTTTACAACTGAAATGTTTTCGTAAATAAAGAGGGAAAATACTGAAAAAAGGTACCGTTGGGTACCGGAACCAAATTTGTGCAGTACAACAAAAACATGGTGTTTTTTCTTTTTTTTTTTCTTTTTTTATTAAATCATGTAACCCTATTCTGGTAAAACCTCTAAATACAATTATGAACCTGAAAATGAGCATAAGATGAGTTTTAGACAGGATTTAAAAGCGCAAACCGCATTCTGCTGATTGATCACTAACTGCAAAACTGTTCTGGTGCCAGTACAGCAAACAATCAGTCACCCTTTGACCTTAAAGGAGAATTCTGGTCGATTTCAAATCGTTGCTCTGTTGGTTTGTATATTTGGAGTTCTGTCAGTAGAGAGAAAAACAAAACCAGTTTGTGCTGCCTACACCGTTTTCCTCCTGCTAGAGTTAGCACCCAACAGGCATAAACAGGGCAAGTAGCCACTAAACATGTTCAACATGTCAACAAGTGCCTACCCATGTGCAGTGATTCCTTCTGAGGGAACACAGTGAATCTGACTGCAGTAGATGTGAAAGAAATGCATGAAAGTTCTGCTAATCACCTCTGTTAGTTCCTGTGTTGATACTGTAAAAAAATAAGCATATGCTTATTTTTTTTAAAGTAAGTGCTGAAGTACAACTGGCAGGAGACAAGTTATAAATGAGGTAAGTTTGGAGACACTGCCTTATTTAATCATTATATTAATAGCCTACATATTTTTGTTTTCTCTTTTCTGTGTTGTAGTTTGTAGACAGCCCCTAAGCTCTCTAACTGCTGTCTTTTAATTCTTGTTTAACCTGGACTCTGGAACCGCTAGCAGGCGTGTAACCCAGCAAATCTGAGAGCCCTTTTTGGAGTGTGAGGGGTTAGAGTTCACTGATTTACTATGCCTTGTGAGTCAAGAGTGAGATTTTAAAAGGATTCTAAAAGAAATGGATTGGCTGAAGTAGGGCTGCACAAGATGAGGAAAATATGTAATAACGTTGTTGAATGTCATGATAACGATATTACTGGATATAAATCAACATATTAAAGTGTACTCTGTTCTGATTTTCTGCTTAAATACAACAAACTGCTTGTTGAATTCAAAACGAATTTAAGGAAATCATTTCAAACATTCTTTTACCAAACAAATTGAACATGGAATTGAATATAAAAGGCACCTCTTAAAAAAAGATTGAGTTACATTTTTAAGTGCAGTTTTCTTCTAATTTCAATTAACAACAAAAAATCGCTTGAGTCTCTTTCACTATGTGTTGCAGCCTTTTGTGATGTGTTAATTGTGGCAGTTGATGTCACAATGACGAAAAAAAAAAGCGTTATATTGTGCAGCCCTAGGCTGAAGTTATGTACGGTATGCTCTTTCATTTCAACAGAGCTGTTGTGGGTGAAAATTACTCTCAGCTTTTAGAAGTGTGTTTTTGCTTCAGGGTTTGCGATAGATTTTTGTTGTGTGTAGAATGTGATTACTTCTCTTGGAATTTCCCCAAAAATACAGCAGATGATTTAAGATTTTTTCTTATATGTAATACTTCATAATATTAGATTGGCATCTGTACTGCACCCAATTTACCAACAGAGGCCAGTACGTCCACTTTGAAAGGCTACTTTAGAAGTCAAGATCACAAAACATTTAAACGTGTTATTCATTGTTAGTCAAATATGTAATTTGGCAACCAGGAGGTGAACATTATTCCAAATGTCATTATGACCCTGTCCTACTCTGTGTACAGACAGCAGAGCCCTTTGACACAGATACTGTACATCAGCTCCATAAGCCAAGGCCCTTTTCACTTCCTTCTCTACCTTCGTTTAGTCTTATCCGATCAGTTTGGGAGATATGAGCAGAGTCAAGGGCAGAAGAATAAAGTCCTTAATGATCAACAATGTTTCACATGCTCTACTGACTGTTCTCTGTTGCTGTCATCACCACAGACTGGCTACCTTATCCTTATCGCTGCCATGTTGGTGACCAGGACCTACTGTGACGTATGGATGATCCAGAATGGCACCATGATCGAAAGGTCAGACTTTGGCTTCATGCTTACATTATTGTTTAAGATTTTAAAAATTCATGACCTTATAAGTGGGAGGGTATTATGTTGTTGCCATGTAGCAGCCATGACAACCTTATCAATCCATGATGTTGAATAAATCCACAGCTGAGTAACAGGAGAACTAGGTCCATATACAGTACAGAACAATCTGTGAGTATTAGGACAATGACACAAGTTTTTGCTCACTACTCCCGCATACTGTGTCAGTTTGCCCCAAGACAAACAAGCTAACAAATAGTGAATACAACTTGCGCAACTAAAAACATTAAAAAAAAAGAGAGAGAAAAAAAGTATGAAACAGAAATTTTACCAGAAACAATTCCCTTGTTCCTCAGGATAATCCACACCGCTCACTGCCAATTTTCTGCAACAGCACGCCTAATGCCATCTGTGAAGGCATTCCAGGCCTTTAAAACTAAAAGCCTTTTCACAAACTTTAGATTTAACCTATGAACATCCACATGACCTTGGAGACAGGTTTTTATTGGATAAGCAGGTCAGACAGCAAGGCCATGTAGAGCTTTATAGACAAGATGCAACCCTAAAGCTTGCCGGAAGCCAATGCAAAGAACAGGTGCAATAGGATCAACTTGGTTAATTCTTAGTATAGGATTCCGGTGGCAGCATTTTGTGTTAGCTGTGATCAACCTAGTCTTTTTAGGCAGACCAATGAGAAGGGCCTTGCAATAGTTCAACCAACAAGAGATAAATGCTTTAATTTTTCTGCATCAGCCCAACAACTCGCCTCTTGCTATATGTATATTAAGATTTGTTTATGCGCTTACTGTATATACAGGGTTTCCTCCAGAAAACGTTGTTAAGCCCGGTGGCAACTGTCTTTTTTTCGACGAGGTCCCGGCTGGGGCCAGACGCAGTCTAATGGCAGCATTAATGTAGAGTCCAATAGTTTTTGGGATAACAGAATCATGGACGGAATTGTGACATTGACGATCTTGCACCCGGCGCAGCGCAAAGTTCGACTCAATTTCCTGTCCAGCGCCCATGTTGTCCAAATGCAAATGCACCCTGGCCCATCTGTGCGCCCATGGGCATGCTGGTCTTACAGGGAGATGTGTTCAGGTGCATTCTGGGCGTATTGTTATCTTGACGCAGTGGAAAGTGATTGCGCCATTGACCAACAAAAACCTGGTCTAAAGTCAATAACGCAGCATTTCATTGTTATTTTAATAGCGCATTAGTAAAATTGTTAAAATAGGGCCCTTAGACTTTAAAAAAGCCAGATTCCGTAGGAGCCTTAATTAAGTCAGTGCTAAATGCTAACTAGAGATTTGAAAATATGACTATATCTAAATTTCCAACCGAGCAGCCCCACTGTAACTGTAGTTTAATAAACGTCTTAAAAAGATTATTCCCAGAGACTTAGGCCTGGTGGTCCACCAGCCTTACATCACACTGGGGGAAACACTGATCTACTGTAAGTGAAGCGTATTGAGTCCATTGAAAGATGCTATAAAGATTCCAGCTATCATTATGATAAAATCAGTTTTTGATATATTGGTGACGTGGCTCTGGAAATGTAGTCGTACAGTAGGTCCAATGAAAACTCATGCCCAAAGTCTCCATTTGGGGCTTGGTAAATAGTGCTGTCTCTGCCAAGTCATCCTAGTCTACATGGTTCCCATGTGAGTCTAGGCCAATCTAGAAAAGTGTTCCTGGTCCACATTTAAATGTGGGCTGTTGTACGAGGTCAAAAAAAACAACTAATAAATAAAAACAAAAATAGCTTCCTGAAGCTTAAACATGCAGTTTATGCAAGTGTTGCAGACTATATACAGAGCTGTAGTGGAGCCAAGGTAGCCCACTTTTTTTATAATTCACTTTATCGGTAAAATAATTTTCCCAATACAGATAATCGGCAAATTGCCAAATATCGGCCCAGAGAATCCCAGGCCGATCCCCAGTCACAGTGTCAATCCTTTTGAAAAGCCAAAGCAGCTGAAACTAACTTGCTCTCGTCTTCTTTTGAAGATTGTAAACCTCATTATGTGTTGCTGTTTGATTCTCTGCAAGAAACTGATGACTTTGTTTTGATTCTCCACAGCGGTATTATAGGCAGAGACATCAATCTATTCAAGAAGCACTTTTATTCCTACATATCAGTCATACCGGGGGTAACTGTCCACCACACGGTTCTCGTAGAAGTGGAACTCCAAGCTTTAAAAAAAGAAGAAAAAAAAGCTAGCACTGTGGTTTTAACATCTTGCTTTGTAGTTGTGTTGTGCTTTTTCATCACTTACTGTCTGAGAGCTACATTTCCTTCCCAGGTGGTGAACTTAATAACTGTTGGCATACACTTACTTGAAAACATTTACACATGGAATTCCATTCAATTTGTGTTTATCATAACTGACATTTAATTTCCTGTAACTAAAGAAGTGACATTAGTAAGCAACCTATTTCAGGATTTATCTTTTTCTTTTGTCAAACTAGATAATGAACCCCATCAGAGCAATGCAAAACAAAAGTATTGCATCAATTTAAAGCCAAAAACCTAAACGTATTTTGCAAATCTATTCAGATGAATGAACAGTGCAGTATAACAGTAGCAATAATATTACAATTTAATGAATATGCATAAACTAGCTTATGTTTGCCTAAAGGCATGCTTACTTCATGCTTACATGTTAATACTTGTTAGCCTCAAATTAAGGATGGCCGATATATCGACGTTATATCAACGGCCAGATATCGTCTTAGATTTTGGATATCCTGATATGACAGTCTTTTCCTGGTCTAAACTTACCAGACTACCTAGCTGTTTTATTATTTGCCTTTACCCACTTAAGTCATTATATTCACATAATTAGTTTTTATTTATCAACCTCTCTGTTAATTTTTTGTGAAAGCACCAAATCTCAATCTTACGTCGATGTATATCGTAAAAATGATCTTGATATTTGATTTTATTCTATATCGCCCAGCTCTACCTCAAATGTTTCAAAAACATCATTTGGTCTACTAATAAGCTGTAAAATGAGAAAATGCCCAATTTGAGCCAAGTCATAACAGAATATTGATTCATATCTAATCAGCGCTGCCTAGTTTATCAGTGTGATTGCCATCCACAAGCAGTGATTGACACCGTCTTAGAGCCTCCTTGGCTCTAATTGGTTGTTGTGGCAGAAAGGAACATTATTTCTCATCATTCTATATAGTACTGTCAGGATGTAGTGACAGTTTGTCAGTAAATGTTTTAGTTGGTAACTTTTATTTAAAAAAACAAAACAAACAAAAAAAACCTCATATTTGCTCAACTATTCCCTCTCTAATTATGTCACAAGACAGTGCCAATGACACAATAAGTAAGATTTGGGAAAAGAATATGAACATACAGAAATGTTATCAGATATGACAGTTTATTAAAGGATTTTTTTTAAGGCACACAAATATGTCTCCACAGCTGTCCAAAGTTTGTCCAAAACATCAATATGTACACCATAAAAATAACATGGACGTACATAAATTGAATGGTTTTCTTGACTTTATCTATGTCAGGACTCCACTGGTACTGTCTCTCTTTTTTCTTTTTAAAGCTGTTTAGCAAAGCCGCATTGGCTTCAAAGGAAAGTTTATCAAGCGTCACTATTTGTCCTACTGACTCTTTTGGCAATGCTTGCTGATATTTGTGCATGTTGTGGTTTGCAGTGCAATTATCGGCCGCTCAACAAAAGATTTCAAGGCCTACTTGTTCAGCTTTATCAAATTCATGCCACTTGTAAGTGTGTCTTTTGTTAACTTATTTAACTTTTTTTTTTTTTGTCACACTTAAGTGTGATCTTAATTTTCTATTCTATATAGACTTCTATAACACATCTGTTGTTTCATAGTTATATTTTTGAGTTCAATTTTCTGATAAGTGTACAATGGAGACCTGATATGAAAAACAATGACATCCTCTGCTCTGTAATTACTAATTTCGTGGTGATGGTGGAATAGTTTCATTTAATCATTTCATGCACTTAAAAGAACTACCATTTAGCATTGTCATTATTTAGCTCTAACATTAGCAATCAAGGACTGTAGTGTGAAAATTCCGCTCTTGCATGTTTTCTTCATTCCTATATCCTAAGCTTCTAATTAAAAAAAACAACAAACGGCATGAATACTATTCAGTTTCTAAAACCCGGTCACTTGCTAAGCCGTACTTAACCAAGAGATGGATTTGTTTTTTATGTTCTGTGTGACTGGGGCATTTCAGATAGCCTTGGTGAACAACTTCCTGAAGTTGGGTCTATACGAGCTGAAGCTGAGGTTCCGAGAGAGGCTCACAAAGCACTTGTACGACCAGTACCTGGAGTAAGTACTAAAGTTGCTTACCCATCATATGGGATCTTCTGGTGAACATTAGGCTTGTAACAATTATTACATAATTGTCTAATAACTTTTTTTAACATAATCACTGTCTTTGTTTAACTGCAATTAAGTGTTAGTATTAGTTAATGTTTTAAGTGGTTTGACTGTTGATGGTAAATGCAAAAAAAGGCATGTCTTCTTCTTCATCAATGCAATTTTATTGTGCTTTAGGTCCCCCTTATTATATTTTTGCCACTAATCTTTGATGACTGTGGTAATGTAGGGTCATATTTTATTTTATAAAAAAAAAAATATATTAGTAGGCATTGTACAAGGTGCCAATTTACATCGACATACAGGTAAAAGCCAGTAAATTAGAATATTTTGAAAAACTTGATTTATTTCAGTAATTGCATTCAAAAGGTGTAACTTGTACATTATATTTATTCATTGCACACAGACTGATGCATTCAAATGTTTATTTCATTTAATTTTGATGATTTGAAGTGGCAACAAATGAAAATCCAAAATTCCGTGTGTCACAAAATTAGAATATTGTGTAAGGGTTAAATTTTGAAGACACCTGGTGCCACAAAGTAATCAGCTGATTAACTCAAAACACCTGCAAAGGGCTTTAAATGGTCTCTCAGTCCAGTTCTGAAGCCTACACAAACATGGGGAAGACTTCACATTTGACAGCTGTCCAAAAGGCGACCATTGACACATTGCACAAGGAGGGAAACACACAAAAGGTTATTGCTGAAGAGGCTGGCTGTTCTCAGAGCTCTGTGTCCAAACACATTAATAGAGAGGCAAAGGGAAGGAAACACTGTGGTCAGAAAAAGTGTACAAGCGATAGGGATCACCGCGCCCTAGTCAAGATTGTGAAAAAAAACCCATTCAAAAATGTGGGGGAGATTCACAAGGAGTGGACAGCTGTTGGAGTCAGTGCTTCAAGATCCTCCACCAAGAGACGCTTGAAAGACATGGGTTTCAACTGCCGCATACCTCGTGTCAAGCCACTGTTGACCAAGAAACAGCGCGAAAAGCGTCTCACCTGGGCTAAGGAAAAAAAGAGCTGGACTGCTGCTGAGTGGTCCAAAGTCATGTTTTCTGACGAAAGCAAATTTTGCATTTCCTTTGGAAATCGAGGTCCCAGAGTCTGGAGGAAGACAGGAGAGGCACAGGATCCACGTTGCCTGAAGTCTAGTGTAAAGTTTCCACCATCAGTGATGGTTTGGGGTGCCATGTCATCTGCTGGTGTCGGTCCACTCTGTTTCCTGAGATCCAGGGTCAACGCAGCCGTCTACCAGCAAGTTTTAGAGCACTTCATGCTTCCTGCTGCTGACCTGCTCTATGGAGATGGAGATTTCAGGTTCCAACAGGACTTGGCGCCTGCACACAGCGCAAAATCTACCCGTGCCTGGTTTACGGACCATGGTATTTCTGTTCTAAATTGGCCAGCCAACTCCCTGACCTTAGCCCCATAGAAAATCTGTGGGGTATTGTGAAAAGGAAGATGCAGAATGCCAGACCCAAAAACGCAGAAGAGTTGAAGGCCACTATCAGAGCAACCTGGGCTCTCATAACACCTGAGCAGTGCCAGAAACTCATCGACTCCATGCCACGCCGCATTAATGCAGTAATTGAGGCAAAAGGAGCTCCAACCAAGTATTGAGTATTGTACATGCTCATATTTTTCATTTTCTTACTTTTCAGTTGGCCAACATTTCTAAAAACTCCCTTTTTTGTATTAGCCTTAAGTAATATTCTAATTTTGTGACACACGGAATTTTGGATTTTCCTTTGTTGCCACTTCAAATCATCAAAATTAAATGAAATAAACATTTGAATGCATCAGTCTGTGTGCAATGAATAAATATAATGTACAAGTTACACCTTTTGAATGCAATTACTGAAATAAATCAAGTTTTTCAAAATATTCTAATTTACTGGCTTTTACCTGTACTGTAGGTGTAAAAGAATATATAGACAATAACACAAAACAACAACAGACATTTGTACTTGGCATAGAGTTTTAGTTGTCTTTGTCAGTGGAAGATCTACTGGATGTATTCACATTTTGTGTGTGTACATGAATAATAGTGTTTTTGTAACAATTGATGTTCAATTGAGCCAGGAAGGTCTAGTAGTGATAATATTTATGCTGTAGAAAACTGGTGATATTTTAGAGAAAACTGCATTGTCAGCTGTAAACCATAATTCCATACCATAATAATAACATTTCATAGTCAAATGCATTATAGCAGCAAATTGCAAGATAATTATTCATACCATGGGCGAAGAAAAGAAGGAAGAAGTAGTCCTAAGGCAAACCTTGACCTCTTGGTTTGACTTATCTGGAGATTACGTGGTTTTGTCGTCACGGGGGGCCATGTGTTCATGTGTGTCTCCTGGCTTCTTTGAGCCGTACGTAACCCTGTGTTCTGGCTCTTCAGGGGGTTCACATACTACAAAATGGGAAACCTGGACAACCGGATAGCCAATGCAGACCAGCTACTGACACAGGATGTGGAGAAATTCTGCAACAGTGTGGTAGACCTTTACTCGAACCTCAGCAAGGTACCAAACTTTGTTCGCTCTCAAATTAATAATATTCAAACATCTGCTAGCATTCACAGTGATTGGGAAATTTAGAATTAATAGATTGGAGAGCTGTGCAAGTCTTATGCATCATGTATGGCAGCCTCATATGCTTCAGCAGTGTACACTGTATGCTCACTGTCAAGGGCCAGTAGAGGTGTAGTTTGAGACCCAAATTTTATTTTATGCACTGTAGGCATTCAGATATTTTTCTGTTGATAATGTTAGAACCACCTTAATCTATGTTTCCATCACTGATACATCTAACTCCCACAGGGTAGTAGAGGTGTATTATAATCGGACACTGGATAGTTACATAACCTCCTTTTTATATGAGTTAGAGGTTACATTGGGTTACACTGGGCATTGTACAAGGCCTATCAAGCAAACTCTAATCTAAAACCAGGGCCTGTATTTATCAAGCTTCTCAAATTACCATTTTAGTCTTCAGTGCTAAGAGTTCATGAAATGTACTCCGACTTTCAAACTAAAGTATAAAAGCTAGTTAGAGCTAGCTAAGTTTCTTTTTTAGAGAGAGAGACCCTTTTGAACCATGCGCACGGCTTCTTTTTTCCCCCATCAACAAGCTAAATTTGGACACGCCCTGAATGCACCTACGCCCATAGTCCTGCACTTCACTGCTTGAGATGCTTGATAACTAACTTTTAAGAGCAGCTTTGAGCAAAGTCAATTCATCTATTCTTTGCAGTGTTCTTGTGAGTAATTCTTAGAGGCTTGATAAATATGAGCCCTGTTTTCCCCAAATTAAAGAAAAAAGCAAACTGCTAGAAGCCCAGCTGTTTTGCTGGTACAGGATCATTGATTGTAACATCTTGGAATGTCATTTGTTAATCTATCAGTCCTGTGTCTGTCCTGCAGCCTCTGTTGGATATCGGTCTGTACATCTTCAAGTTGACAAGTGCCATCGGTGCTCAGGTAAGCATGTTATCTCCCGCATTGTCTCTTCAGTCTATGGAAATACAATACATGCTGTACAGTATATACCACACAGACATATGGGTGCTCAAATGTTGTGTGTGGGGCTAAGTTTGGCTGGCATTCAGGCTACAGTGAATGCAAATCGGTTCCAAATATGTTTCATTAACTACTAATAATTGGTATCAGTATAGTACTGTGACCGACAGGGGTAAACGCACTGCAACTTAATGAAACACATGTAAATTGACAAAACGCAAACAAATTCAGGAAACCTTTTCATAAAATTGACCAAACTTGAGCAAATGCGCTGAAAATACAGAAACAATGCAAAAAGCAAAGCACACAAACTCCGAAAACAAATGCAAAGAAACTGCTGCATCCAGTTTACACAACGGAAGTTTTCCAGGCCTCTAGGGGGGATCACTAAGTGGAACAGCTTTATTTTCAACCCCACTCATCGATTTTTCATAGTTTCTGTTTTCGGGGCTTGTCTGCTTTTCTTTTTGCCTTGTTTCTGTATTTGGTTGTGTGTATTTGCAGTGTGTTTGTTAAATGCTGCTCGTGTTGCCAAATTAAGATGTTTTCTTAATTTGTTTGTGTTTTTGTCTATTTGCTTGAGTTTCATTAAATTGCAGGGCTTTTGCCCCTGTTGGCCACTGCAGTATTGGCCCTGAAAAAACCGTATCGGTCAAACCCGTAATAAATACAGTCCATTTACATTTAATTCACTTTTTAGGATGAATATAAATCACACCACCTGCTCAACAGGAAGTGACTTTGTTGTGTCCCCCTCCCCTCCCTAGGGCCCAGCAATCATGATGACCTACCTACTGGTCTCAGGACTGTTCCTGACCAGACTGAGAAGGCCCATTGGCAAAATGACCGTCACCGAGCAGCGGTATGAGGGAGAGTACCGCTACGTCAACTCTCGCCTCATCACCAATAGGTAAACACAACTTCAGCTGCTATTAAGTACAGCTATTTACTACAAAACTTTTTACTTCATTTTTTTCTTTTTACTGTAGTGAAGAGATTGCCTTCTACAATGGGAACATGAGGGAAAAACAGACCATTCACAACACCTTCAAGAAACTGGTGAGTAACAGTTGAGCAGTGTTTCCCACAGGATGAGAATGTTAAGACAGACGGTGTGTTTACTTGCACAGCAGTTACCCCGGTTGTCCCTATGTCAAAATTACACAGGCAGATCACAAAATTAGTAAAAATGTAACAACTTAATGTTTAATTTACATATTGTTGTCACAGCGTAGGACAGCACAGTGTTCCCACCAGATGACTGACAACCTGTTTGGCTCATTATACTTAACCAGTGTCGGGTGATCACCAAAGGCTTGTTTCGTGTGGATGCACTGACAGAATTGTTACTTACAGAATCATTACTTTAAATTCCTCATGGGGGAGGCAGAAACTACGCAGTATAGCTTTAACATTTAAACATTATGTATAAATATATGAATGTGTTAATAATTATAATACCTTAGTATTGTATGCACCATTTATTAAAAAAAAGGCTGTAGGCCGCCCTACTGTAGGCCCAGTTTAATATGCAACTTAGTTGTACACAATATATGTAGTCGGGGGTCCCTGCTCCGTCTCTCTTTTAGCTGAGGGGTCCTTGGCCTAAAAACACTGAAGACCCCTGTGTTAAGAGTCCAAAAAGAATCAATGATTTACAGCAGAATGAGAGGTGTCACCTCTGACCACAGCCCCTGTCTCTTATTGGTGTGGTTGAATGGGGTCAAGAGTGTATTAAGTTGGGCCTGCACCTATGCCATGGTGTCCCAAAATACACCTGTGCATCACTGCAGCAAGGTGAGAGGGACATCAAAAACAAGGTATTCAGGTAGTGTGAAGTTACTCTTTTTAGATTTTACTGGAACAGCAGTTACCAGGTCCGAGACTTACTATAAATGGGTACAATCCCCAATTTCAGGTTGTGAACTTATTTATTTTGTCTTCCAGGTGGACCACTTACATAACTTTATCTTCTTCCGCTTCACCATGGGATTCGTGGACAGCATAATTGCCAAGTGTAAGTAGATGTTTTTAATTGAAGATAATTTAAGTCCTAGCCTTACTTCACAATTTACAACTTTCATCAGGACACAATAGGGAGCAAACAAAAACACAAAGATAAATTTATCAAACGCTAAAGAAACAAGACAGCTGAAGAAATTAAAGGGGGAGGGGGAGAGAGAGAACATGCAGCAAATGGCCCCAGGTCGGCGTCAAACCAGGGCCCATTGCGTCAAGGATATATGTAACGGCTGCTCTACCACCTGAGCTATCTGGGCACCCGGCAATGGTAATTTTAATTCTGCTTCTCAACACACAGATTCCGCAACTTGAGCAGCACACCCTATAATTTTAAATGAGTTTTCCTTAAAGGGGACATATTGTGCAAAATCTACTTTATCTAGTTTTTCAACATTAGTATGTGTCCCTGGTGATTCCAGAGACCCCAACAGAGAGAAAAGACCATCAGAACATCTGTGTAACAACGAGCGAGTCAGATTTGATGCTGGATATGACATCCTACGGAGTCGTTGGCAAGAGACAACTTCCTTGTCTTGGGGCTATGTGCCGGAAAATTTGGAGAATTTGTGTAAACACGAGCAGTAGAATGTTTGAGTACCATAAAGTTCTGTATAGAATTAGGCCCTCTCAAACATTTTAACATCATGTTACGTAACATGTTGTTAAATTCTGTGTTCCTTATGTCTTTACATGTGTCCCTCCGCAGACCTGGCCACTGTGGTAGGCTACCTGGTGGTCAGCCGGCCATTCCTAAGCGTGTCACACCCCCGACACCTGCACAGCACACACTCTGAGCTGCTGGAGGTCAGACAACGCACGCGCACACACACACACACACACACACACACACACACACACACACACACACACACACACACACACACACACACACACACACACACAGTGGATTCAAATTCTTATTGGTGGCTAAATAAAATAATCTTTTGTATAAAGCCTTACAGAGTTTTTAAATGATGCAGGGACATTGTATAGAAGCGCAGGGAAGTCTGCCCTTGCATGTCAATGCTAATCAAACCAGTCAGTTCCTACTGCATGAACACACAGCAATGAGCTTGTTTTATTCCAGTGATGCCATTGTAAAATGAGGAAGCACCAGAGGCTCCCTGGTAGAATAAACAAATGAAACAGTACAGCTTACTTAAAAAAAAAAAAAAAAAAAAAGAAGCTTTGCAGTAATGTTTTGGGGCTCTGATGTTTTAACTGCTGTGATTGGACCTGTGTTGTCTGTAGGACTACTACCAGAGTGGGAGGATGCTTCTGAGAATGTCCCAGGCCCTGGGCAGGATTGTACTGGCTGGCCGAGAGATGACCCGCCTCTCAGGGTGAGTGTTCCAGAATTGTATCACAAAGGTGAATATAAGGTATGGATGGGATATGGACCAAAAATCATATCACCGTATTTTTCATCTGAATTACATTTTTTTTTTTTTTACAACATGGGCTAAATGTTCAGTCGTAAGTCAAAGCCACATGTGAGAGGCCAAAAGCACGTATTAAAACAGACAAAATGAAATGCAAAGACAGGGTTTCCCTCGGTTTAAAAACATACAGCTGCAACAAATGTAAACGAAAAGTTATCTAATCTAAAGCCTGTACTAAATTAAAAAAAGGTCAAGAACGCTCCTTAATAGACATTAAGGAGACTATAATAGACTGATTAAAAGATGGAGGGAGAGAAAGGGAGCAATGGACCCAACTTTATGATGCAAAAGCATCCTTTGACTATAAAGCTGATTTTGACCATAAAGCTGATTTTGTGTGTGTACAATTCACTGGTGTATCGGTGAAGTAACTGAACTACACTGCAGACTGGAGTCTCTCTTCACAGAGTGACGGCTGAGTCAGTATAAAAAGGTCTCGCAAGGGTTAAATACGCACCGCAGTACAAGTCCTTGTCATTACAAAATGTCTTGTCTGTGTGCGCTGCATGTTTATGAACTATGATAATGTGGCCGTGGTTCACATCTCTCATCAGGTGCCATCTCACGAGCTGTTAGTCATGGGACTGTAGATAGTTGCATTACACGGGGGATGGCTTTACGTAATAAATGGGTCATGTAACGCAACATTAAACCATATCAATATAATAATAAGTAAAAAAACATTTTTATGAAAAAAATCAAAGGTAACATTAGTGTTGGCTCATAGATGTGTTAGTCCAGCATCTGAAGAACTGATAAAAGACTAGCCAGTTCAATGGGTCAAACAATCTGTATTGTACCTCTCTTCAAAGCCTTTTGAAAGACCTTGGGAGTAGATTGAGCTTAAACTAATCCTGTTTCTAAAATGGATAACCAGGGTTTTCCGCATCACTTTGCAGTTAAGGCGGCCGCCTAAGCAAGACTCGCCTGCCACCTTAACTACATCGTCCGGTTTCTGCGGCTCTATAGAGAAATCTGCTAGCAAAAAGCAAGAAAACAACGAAGAAATGGCCAAAACTGCAGTACACCCCTTTAACCCTCTGAACCCGAGAGACTCGCCCACGAGCAAAAACAGCACCTCTGATTCATAGTTTGATAATTTAATAACCATAACAGTTAGCGGTTACGGAGGTCTCTTCGGGGTCTCTCTAGCCTCTACAGGTGATTTTATATAGAGCCTGGAACTTAGGCCATTTTTCAGGGTTGTTGAGCATTAAATCCAAACCGTTAAATCCAAGATTTATCCACTATATGTCCATAATTCATCGCGCTTTTGCTCATTCATGCCGCAAGTGTCGTCTCCCCTTTGTGTACGGAAGTCAAGGATTCCATATATGGGGTGCATGCCCATATATGGGAGACGTCACCCAAAGTGTATGGAAGGCCAATAGGCAAACTGTTTTAGACACAATTGCTTGTGTAGCATTGCTGTGGGTGTAATATCAGTAAGTATGACATTATTATGTTGATTATTGGCAGAAGTAAATGTCATGAGGGCAAACGCGTCTTGACTTGTATTTTGTCAACCGTATAAGTTATGATTATTTCTTCAGTGTGACTCCCAAGACATATGAGAAGTGTTTTAGAGAAGAAAATGGCTTAGGTTTTACTGCTCTGTCTGTGATATCAATACATATCTGTGAGATTCATGTTCCGTTTTATTTATTTATTTGTCTTTAAGGTCCTACAACCATTTTTAACATTCAAGTGACCTTACTGCAACCCAAATATTCTAATAACCCAGTTTGTTCTGAAAAAAAATTATGTTCCTATCTTGATTGTAGACAACAGGGTTGATGTTTTACAAGCTTTTTTATAAAATAAATCCAGACTGACAAACTCTAAAAATGGCCTAAGGGCTCAGAGTGTTAACTAACTAATTTTCTGTGGGAAACCCTGGATAACTCTTGAGATTTTACTGTTACATTGGTGGAGCTCTGTTAACTCTTTCAGCTCTGTGTTTGTTATATCTTTCTTAATGTCTGCGTCCCCCACAGATTCACATCTCGTATCACTGAACTGATGAAAGTCCTGAAAGAGCTGAATGCTGGCAAATATGAACGTACCATGGTCTCCCAGGAAAAGGGTAATCATGATTCCTGATTGGGAAGAAATATGTGCCAGAAATCATCTCGGCTAGTTGGAGCTGTGCAGCCAAACTGCTTAACTGATTTGTGGTTTATTCCATTGAATTTAGAATCAGACAGTGCAGAGAAACTCACACTGGTGCCCGGAAGTGGTCAAGTTACCAACAGAGATAACATCATCAAGTAGGTCTTGCATTCTGCACTCGGTAATACATTGGCCCATTGTTTTGTTATTTTCATGAGACCAGATTTAAAGTAACAATATTTTATATTTTCCAGGTTTGACCACACCCCACTAGCAACACCCAATGGAGACATTTTGATCAGAGATCTAAATTTTGAGGTAAAGCTCATCAGTAATTTGCTATACCTCATCCATCTAGACAGGCAGTCAAACAACACATGGAAAAATGAATGAATCTTAGGAATGTTACAGTGGGGGAAATAAGTATTTGACCCCTTGCTGATTTTGCAGGTTTGCCCACTTACAAAGAATGCAACGATCTATAATTTTAATCATATGTACATTCTAACAGTGAAAGACAGAATCCCAAAGAAAATTCCAGAAAATCACATCATATGAATTTATTAAAATTGATAACCATCTGCTGAGGAAAAACAAGTATTTGACCCCCTGGACAAACAGCATGTTAATATTTTGTAGAAAAGCCATTATTGGCCAGCTTAGCCAGCAACGGTTTTTATAGTTGGTGACAAGGTTTGTGCACATTTCGGCAGGGATGTTGGCCCACTCCTCCCTGCAGACAGCCTCCAAATCATTCAGGTTCCGAGGTTGTCGCCTGGCAACTCAAATTTTTAGCTCCCTCCAAAGATTTTCAATTGGATTCAGGTCTGGAGACTGGCTAGGCCACTCCAGAACCTTGATGTGCTTCTTCTTCAGCCACTCTTTTGTTGCTTTGGCGGTGTGCTTAGGGTCGTTGTCGTGCTGAAACACCCATCCTCGACACATCTTCCGCTATCTCACTGAGGGAAGGAGATGTTGGTCCAGAATTCCACGATACATGGCCCCGTCCATCCTCCCCTCAATACGATGGAGTTGTCCCGTCCCCTTGGCTGAAAAGCACCCCCAAAGCATGATGTTGCCACCACCATGCTTGACGGTGGGGATGGTGTTCTTTGGGTTGTACTCGGTGTTCTTTGCCCTCCAAACACGACGAGTTGAGTTGAGGCCAAAAAGTTCTATTTTGGTCTCATCTGACCACATCACCTTCTTCCAGGCCTCTTCTGAGTCGTCCAGGTGGTAAATGGCGAACTTCATGCGGGCCTGTACATGTTTCTTCTTGAGCAGGGGGACCTTGCGTGCGCTGCAGGATTTCAATCCATGACGGCGTAGTGTGTTACCAACCGTTTCTTTTGTAACTGTGGTCCCAGCTGCCTTCAGTTGATTCATCAGTTCCCCCCTTGTGGTTTTGGGATGATTCCTCACCGTTCGCATGATCAGGGACACCCCACGAGGCAAGATCTTGTGTGGAGGCCCAGACCGAGGGAGGTTGGCGGTGGTGTGGTGCTTCTTCCATTTCCTGATAACTGCACCGACAGTTGATCTTTTCTCTCCAAGTTGCTTTCCGATTCTCTTGTAGCCCATCCCAGCCTTGTGCAGATCTACAATCTTGTCCCTGATGTCCGTAGAAAGCTCTTTGGTCTTACCCATGGTGGTGATGTTGGATGCTGGTTGTTTGGGTGTTGACAGGTGTCTTTTATACAGGTAACAAGGTGAGGCAGGTGTATTTGATGTAGAAAATTGGTTGGGATTGGGGCTGTGTCTTAAAGAAAGACTAACTGGCTTGTAGGAGCCAGAATACTTGCTGTTTGGTAGGGGGTCATATACTAGTTTTTCCCTCATCAGATGGTTATCAATTTTTATAAATTCATATGATGTGATTTTCTGGAATTTTCTTTGGGATTCTGTCTTTCACTGTTAGAATGTACATATGATTAAAATTATAGATCGTTGCATTCTTTGTAAGTGGGCAAACCTGCAAAATCAGCAAGGGGTCAAATACTTATTTCCCCCACTGTAAGTGTAAATAAGTTTTTTTTTTTTTTTTTTTTTTATCATACAGACCTGCAGTATGCATGATTTTACTAAATGTAGTTAAATTAAGTGAGACTGTTTCTCTGTCATCATGTATTCCAACTAATCATTGTTTGTCTGTTGTCTGAAGGTGAGGTCTGGCACCAATGTGCTTGTGTGTGGACCAAACGGCTGTGGAAAGAGCTCTCTGTTCAGAGTGCTTGGCGAGGTGAGAAACCGTCCCGTTAATGCAGGCTACTTGGAAAGGAGAGGTGTAAATCTTCACTGGTCCCACGATTAAAATCGATTCAATTTCCCGGTGTATCACGATGCGTCACCTCCTCAGTAGTAATATATGTTTATTGCTACACGGTTTACCTCAACAAATTCAAGAAGGCAGATATGAACTCCTCTTGTGATTGTATCTGCTTATCAAAAAGAAGACTTCCTGAATGTAGCGGAATTTAAACAAGCTACAGCAGACAAAGGCAAAATCCAAAAAAGCTGCAACCGGAAAATCCACATCAATAAGTAACATCAGTAGGCCATAATAGATTATGGTCTGTCACTGCATCGGTGCCAAATTGTCTAGGCCCGCATCGCAATGCATCGATGCAATGATTAATTTCAACGCCCGTATTTGAAAGCACAGTTAATCGATTTTGTCTGTAAAAAAAAAAAAAAGTTTATGGTTTTATTTCACGTGATTGCCGTGCAGCAGTGAAGTGAAGGTGGGTGAAATATTTCATCCTGTAGCAGCTGCGGTAGCTGTAGTGCACACCAATAACCACCAGGTGGCACATGTGATCAGTCCAGGAGCAGTCTCTGTTGGTAGGATCACAGAAACGCCATGGAACTACTCAGAATGGCTCACAGCACTCTTAAATTATCTGCCGGGCCGTACAGTATACTTGCACGTAACACAGCCTTATTTTTATAATGAACATCTGTTATGATATTCAAACCAATCATCTGTCAACACTGTTCAGACTTATCTGTCAGACACAGTTTTTAATACGTTAACTGTAACAGTGTTACAGGGAGACCATGAATAATCAAGAATAATAATCTTTGTCGGGTTCATCAATAATGGTATATGTCTTAAGTAACCTATAGTAGCTTCTGTAGATAAGTGCAGCCTACCTTTATTGCTGTTTTACCGCTGCAGCATAACTGCGTTAAAGCGAAGTGCGTCAAATGAAACCGGCAACATCTGTAATGTAAATATACTGTATGTTCTACATATACTGTTATGTTTTTCCCTTTGTTATATTAAGCAATTATATGTTTTTTTTAAGCTGTGGCCTCTGTTTGGAGGACACCTGACAAAACCGGAGAGAGGGAAACTCTTCTATGTTCCACAGGTAAAAATCTCTTGTTTCCTTTTCCAACAACAAAAAGATCCCTTGGTGCCATCTTCCAGCTCTAGCTTTGTCTGTGCTCGGGAAAGTTTAGCTAAAAAAATCTGTTGGAAAATGCATATATAATGTTGACATTGTCATGTTCAGGTGGCAATGCAAAATGAAATGTATATTTTAACAATCAAATATTTCTGCTACTATAAGAATAACGCACGTTTTATGGTATACTTGCATGGAATGTAGTGTAGTATCTTTCACAGTTTAAACATGCTCAGTTCAACTACTCAGATTAAATTAAAAACAAAACTACGTTAACTACAATGGGAAGGATTAATCCAAAGCTGTTGTTTGCAGAGGCCCTACATGACTCTGGGTTCTCTGAGGGACCAAGTCATTTACCCTGACACCTATGAAGATCAGAGGAGGAAGGGCATCTCTGATCAGGTGGGACACTACACTCTCCCACACAACTTCACACTTTCATTTTGTGTGTGTGTGTGTGTGTGTGTGTGTAATTATATGCGTTGCATGTGTGTTCAGGTATTGAAGGAGTACTTGGACAATGTTCAGCTGGGCCACATCCTGGAGAGGGAGGGCACCTGGGACACAGTCCAGGACTGGATGGATGTCCTCAGTGGAGGAGAGAAGCAGAGGATGGCTGTAAGGACTCACTAACGCAGTGATTGATTTACATTATTAAAAGCACAGGATAGACTGTCCATCCATTCTCTAAACTAATTATCCTACTCAGAGTGTATGGGGCGTATCCCAGCTCATACTCAAAGCTGATTCGTTTCTCCTCCCCCCCGTCTTAAAACTGTGTGAGGAAACCTGCACATTTGTGCAGGAAACATGCTTTATCACAATGAAAGTCTAAGATTGAATGATTTGGCCTCAATTTATTCAAATAATTAATACACTAATTCACATAAAAACATTTCACACAAATGTCTCATAGGGTAAAATGGTGAAGTGATAACATTTTATACCCCAAAGGTAAACTTCACTTAAAAACACTTTTCTGGCCATCATTCAATGCCATAACGTAATTCTAGTTCTACTTTGTGTTTAGATATGACTCTGATGTTTCTGTTTCTGTATGTAGATGGCCAGACTGTTCTACCACAAGCCCCAGTTTGCCATTCTGGATGAGTGCACCAGTGCAGTGAGTGTCGATGTGGAGGATTTCATCTACAGCCACTGCAGGACGGTACGACCCAAAAACACATCAAACGCACACAAATACAGGACATCTCAGACAAATGAGGTTTGCATCTAGACTCAGCTGGGAAAACCACTTCAACACATCATCTTAGTCTCAAGCAACATCAGCTGGCAGTTGGCATGTCAGTCGTGTCATGTCACTGTTTCAGTTTTCCGGTAATTGGAGATGGTCCAATACTGTTTTTTGCTTCCCGATACCGATTCTTATACCTGAACATGCGTATTGGCCAATACTGAGTACTGATCTGATACCAGTGTTTCATATGTTTTATTATTTTTTTAACACTCCTATCCCTGTGTGGATGTGATATGAATCTTTATTGTCGGTCTGGCTCAGGTTAAACTCTTTGTGAAATATGATCAAATGCAAACAATGAATGCCACAGTCAAACTGGATAATAAAAGAAAGTTCTGTCAGTTATAACGGAAAAGAACATAAACTACTTTAACGTAGAATTGCTTGAGGTTTGTTTGCACTTGGTATCGGATCGGTGAATAAACTCCAGTACTTCCTGATACCAGTGTTTTAGGCAGTATCTGAGGCAATACCGTTGTGTGTGTGTGTGTGTGTGTGTGTGTGTGTGTGTGTGTGTGTGTGTGTGTGTGTGTGTGTGTGTGTGTGTGTGTGTGTGCGTGCACATACACACATACACACACACAGTTTTTCCACTGGTAAGGTTTTGCCGCATTAGCGAGGAAAAAAAGAAAATCCCGAAAAGACAACATCTAGACGTGGTGGAGAGATTTGATCCGCGAATAGGAAGTAGTTTTTTGCCATTTAAGCTCAAAGAAAACATCTTTAGTATCAAATTAATCACTACCTAAGGCAGTGAAGTGAATCTCAAACACACTCACACATCACATAGGCCAAACAATTGTACAGGTAGTTGACTTAGGTTTCTACCTCGTTGAACTGGAGACCTGTCCTAGTTGTGTGTCCTTTGATCCACAGGTGGGAATATCCTTGTTCACAGTGTCCCATAGAAAGTCTCTGTGGAAGCACCACGAGGTAAGCACTGAATGTCACCCATGCCCTTAAGACTGAATTAAATCTTCCTATTTCCACAGCCATCTTTTCTGTTCTTTCAATGTCAATCTTGCTTAATACTGGTCTGATGTCAATGATTGTTGTTCCCATCAGAACTTATTTGTTAGAACACTTCTGTCTTTAAATGTCTTCTTTCTTTCTGACTGACTTTGTATTTTTTATGTTTTAATCTCGGTCATGAAGTTTTATCTCCACATGGACGGTAGAGGGAACTACGAGTTCAAGCCCATCACAGAGGAAACGGTGGAGTTTGGCTCGTAACTGATTGCCGATGTCAGTCACCAGTGCACTGCTCTGATAAAAACCAGTCCACTAATTCTTTGCACTTAAGACAGAAGTTATAGCTAAAACTAGAAAACAATGTTTTAATCATATGTCTCCGTTATCACCTTGTTTCTTCAATGTTTTCCATTATTTAAATCACCACTTAAGTCCTGTCTAATCATTTATTGGTTCAGTGTGATTGTAAAAAAAAAAAAAAAAAACTATTTTGTAATTTATATTGCCAACTTCTAAGTTGTTTTACACACGCAAGACATATTTGAGTGAAGGTAGAAATATACCATACTATTTTTATCATCTCTTACAACAGTGACAGAGGTTAGCCTGTAGAAATAAGCTAGGTACCACAGTGGTCTATGGGGCAGCGCGACCCCACTGTAAACTAACCGGCACAGAATAATACGGAGGGTTGTATGCACACCGTGATGCTCCTGGTTGTCCTCTAGCTCAACTCTCCACAGCTGACGGAAGCTCAGAGTGGTGGAGGCCTGTACTCTTGATATCATAAAAAACCACTGCGAGTTTTGGCTTTTCTTTATCTTTTTTTTTTTTTTCTCATTATTCCAATTATATTAAATATAAGGTTTTTTAATTATTTCCAAGGAAATCATTTTGTCACCTCCACGTATTAAGCTATTATCATACAATTACAACCAGGGCTTTACAAATGCAGGCTACAAATTAACTTTGGCAGGTCACATTGTAAAGTTACCAGCCATTTTGGCCATTGATGAATGAAAGGAATAACTGATTGAATCAGCCGGCTGTAGAAATGTTTTCAGAGATTTGGGCGGCTTAGTGTGTCTTTGGCTTGGAAAATCTTTATCTGGCAACACTGACTAAAACTAATCCTACATTTCCCATGAATACCATGTTGTGACGTGGTGAAATTGTTGGCTACGTTGGCCTAGCGTATGCGGTATTCATTACAATCTACGCTGAAAAGGAGAAACGGAACGGCGCCAAACAAACCAGAGGATCTGAAATGCAAGTGAAGTCAGTTAGGAAGAAAACAACGTGGCTAGTGGCAAACCTCATTGGCTGGTACTTTTATAAATCTACTAGTCGTGTTGGCTTGTGATTTAAAAAAAATAAAATAAAATTTGATTTATAGCCCCGGTTACGACATAGTTAAAAGTTAGTCATTAGGGCCTACTTGCTTCCTCCTCGGTCATTTTAGCTCTCCTCATTCCTGGCTCTTTTTCTCGAGACAAATGTGGTAAAAGCCTAAAGATAATGAGACATGGAAAGCTAGAAAACAAGTATGATATATCCAGTAATAATTTAAATCAGTGTCTTAGGAAAACTTGCTTTAGATGAAAACAAAAAGACTTAATATGAGTCACCATTGGTTATCTCAAGATAAAGTAATAATTAAGCTGTGATCACATGTCAAAGAGCCTAAAACATAAAAGTCAACCACTGCTTGCTGTTCTCAGCTTCTGTAGCTACAAGACAAACAGCGCTCACTAGAAGCACTTCAAGTGCTGACAGAACAACATGGCAGCAAGTCTCTTGAGTAAACTCAGCAATCTGGTGGAAGGTCAGCTGCTTTTGGTCTGACTAAGAGGGAACAGGAACATCTCATTCACTCAGGCCTTCAGGCTACAAATACATTGTTACGCTTTGGTTTAAAAACGAATATCTTTTGCTAGGTTTACACCTCTCATTCCCCCTGCTCTGGTGTTTCCCAGCCCCTAAACTGGAGCCATTTTGAGAAACTTCTAATCCGTTTTGATTTGGAATCTGCGGGGTTGTGTTGCAGTCTCAACAACCGTGAACGGAGACCTTTTGGCAACAATACTGACGCAAGTGTTTCGCTGCCTGATTGGGTCTTATCAGTCATGACTTCCCGTTCTCTTAGACGTAAGCTACTAACGTTACCATGGCAACTACCGGCAACGGGCCAAGTAAATATTGCTACCTTCCATTTACACTTTGGCGCACACACATGCCCAATATACGAGAATGTTGATGAGATGTGATAGTTTGAACGGAGATTAGTTCTTCTACTGGAGATAAAAACACTTGTGTGCACGGAGATCACTTTTGACTCAAATCTCTGCTTAAAAACAAACCTGTAGCAATGTAAATGTAGCCTCAGAAGAGAAAATATGCAGTCTTCAGAAAGAAGGCTGTCTCCCGGGAGACCCATAAAAATGAACTGCTCATTTACTTAGTGTTGCTCATCAGCATTGCACTCAGTGCTGCCTCTGGCGGTCAACCTATATATTACACCTGTACTGTAGTAGATTTTATGTTTGATATGTTTTGGAATTGGCACTGTTGAGGAGTGCAGATTTTTGTGGGAACAGAAGTATGCCAGAGCATACAGAAAGTTAGAAGCCTTAATGTTAAAGAGATTGTTTGGATCTTTTTGAAATGGGGGTTGTATAAATACTATTCCATGGTCAATGTATTACTTTTCTCACTTTATACACAGCGCTGTGAAGATTGAGTGTTTGTATTTCTAGAAATCAATCACAACTGTCCTGGGCGGTGCTAAGCCCTGCATGAAGTGACTGTACCCTTGCAAACGAGAGAGCGGACGGGCAGGGATGTCAGGCTTTATCCCAGCACTGTACATCCAGTGAGCCAGACTTGAAAGGTTAGCTAGACTAGATGGTGTTCGGCACAACTCCAGTTTGGAGAAGCCAGCAGGAGTACTGACACAGAAGCTAAGCAATGTACTGTCTGACGGGGGCAGCAGCTTAACTTATTTTAGACCTCCTTAAAAAAAAAAAAAAGGCCCACCTAACCTTTATGTACACACAAGTGTCTCCGAATCGATCGCATATTTACTTGGTCCCGGGTAAAGAGAACTCTGGAATTTATTTCATGACCCAAACAGCAGTGATATCTCTAAATTGTCTGTGCATCACTGTATTTGGATGTGAAACTTCCTGCTTCAAATGCAATCAGTAAATTCAAAATCAGTTACAGTTAATCCCTTCTTCCTGGCCCTTTAACACAAGAAAGTGAATGGGAGAGGCAGCAGAAGTAGCTCTGGCTGTCTGGCACTGGTCTGGTCCTGGACGTGACTCAGTCTGGCCCTGCCTTGGTCTTGGTCTTGACTCAGTCAGGCCCTGCCTTGGTCTTTGTCTTGACTCAGTCAGGCCCTGCCTTGGTCTTGGTCTTGACTCAGTCTGGCCCTGTCTTTGTCTTGGTCTTGACTCAGTCAGGCCCTGCCTTGGTCTTGGTCTTGACTCAGTCTGGCCCTGTCTTTGTCTTGGTCTTGACTCAGTCTGGCCCTGCCTTTGTCTTGGTCTTGACTCAGTCTGGCCATTTCTTGGTCTTGACTCAGTCTTGCCCTGCTTTGGTTTTGGTCTTGACTCTTTCTCAACCCCTGAAAGACCTGGCATTGCTTGTTCTCAATACAATCTGGTCTTGGTGAGGACTTTGTCTCAGTTTAGGTGGTCTTGACGTCAACCCTGGTGTAGACTATATAATATTGTCAGAGTCTTGGTGGAGTAAGAGTCAAAGGAGTCTGGTGAATTAGAATACAGATAGATGGATACAGCTTCAGTTCCTGTCGGACAGGGCTTTTTAACGCCTTGGTAAAGCAGTGAAAGTATTCTAAAGATGGCGTTTACTAACACTGATTTATTTATTGTTAGGTGGGCCTTTAAAAAAAGTACATCATAAAAAAATCATGTTACCCTTTTACCATGTTGCTTCATCCATTTTTATAAAACCTTGCTCCAATGAACTAATGTTGCGGTGCCACTCCCTGATCTGACTGGGCTTTTAGCCACAAAGTCATGGACTGACTAATGATTAATAATGTCATTTCAAGAAATAAACATGGCTAGAAAGCTCTAATGGATAGGGAAGACTTAAGGGTTTATTTTCAATTTTAACAGTTTAACATGTTTTTTGACAAACATCCGTTATTAGATAAAAGCTGTATGCTTGTAGTTGTTGGGATATATCAGTAGTTCATGTAACACAAGGCAGTCGCAAAGGAAATGCAACACATGAAAAACTGAGTGGGTGTTTTTATCCATCCATGTAGAACATCCCCTGGTTGCTAAGCTGCATTCTTCCAACTGGCTTGTTGATTATGTTATCTGAAATCACTGATCAAATGGCAAATTATTATAATTATTAGGCCTTCTAATCATAATCGTGTTAACCTTTTTTCCATTTATGGAATTTGGTTAAAAAATTACTTGGGAGGTGGGATTCAAAGGTTTTTTTGGAAGCATTCTGTTGATAATTGATCTAACATGAGCTTTATGAAGCTGGGGGCTGGGCCTAAAGTGAAATGATGGCTTCGGTCTGTTGGTCACTGGTACATGAATATGCAGACAAGATCCTTCCCCCAGCCCCTCCGCCAGTACTCCCACCTCTGTTCTCTCGCTCTGATCTACTGTAACTTTATTTTGTGAAGCGGCAACCTCAGCTGTAACCATGGTTTTATATGGAGCTGTAATGATCTCACTCTGCATTAAAATTATAACCTGTAATCAAAAAAGGCCTTTCTTTCTAGTGTGTGATTGAGTGGGTGTACCTAGACTTCGCACATATCTGAAGTATTTCTTTCCTTTACTTAAGTCAAAGTACCAATACATCACTGTTTAAAAAAAAAAAAAAAAAACTGTTACAAGTAGATTGTTCGATAAGTTTTTGCTTCCTGATTCCGAAACAGAGTACCGATCCCATACCAGTGTGTCATATATTTTATTATGTTTTACCAGCTGTATACTACCATCCCTGTGTTATATGATTTGTCTTTTGTTGTTCAGCGTGGTTCAGGTTAAACTTTTTGTGAAACAATGAAATGCAAACAATGAACGTCATAGAAGTTTGTTATATTATCAGTTTGACAGTGAGTCATAACGGAAAACCAACATCCTTACTTTAAAGTAGAATGTCTTCAGGGCTTGATAACGTGTTTTCAGATTGGTGAATAAACTGCATAATTTACCATTACCGAGGAAGTATCAGAGGCTTTTCTGATACTCGTATTGGATCGTATCAGTACTGTACTTAAGTACAAATGTTAAGGTAAACTTTACTGTACTTTTGAGTCTTCTTTTCATGCCACTTTCTACTCCGCTACATTTCAAGGAGAAATATTGTACTTTTTCCTCCACTACATTCATCTGACAGCTTACTAGTTACTTTACACATTTAGATTTCAGCACACTAAACACATGTCGTTTATAAAATCTTTTTTCAGTTCTATTATAAATAATAGAAATAATATTTTTATTATAAAGTAAACAATATAAGGGCCTACAAGTCCAGCTGTATGATTAGACCATTAAACACACAACTGGTTGGATCCTTTACACTTTCTACAATGGGACGATGGTTCTGCATTGAGTACTTTTACTTTAAATACTGTAAGTATATTTTCCTGATGATTCTTACATACTTTTACTTAAGTAGCATTTCCAGTGCAGGACTTTTACTTGTAACAGTATTTTTACAGTGTGGTATTAGTACTTTTGCTGAAATAAAGGATCCGAATACTTCTTCCACCGCTGGTGATCTATGATGAAAGTAAACAGTTTATTATTGATGTTATTATATAAAGCCAGCTCATTGTAGAAAAGTAGACTGGGAATTCAACACACAAGCGAAAGCTACACGGACATGTTTTCAATTCAAGTCATTTTAAAGAACAGATAATTGGTCACATATTGATCATTTTGTCATCCAAGCCCTATATGTTTTGGTTTTTTTGATGAAAATTCTTACCAAAAAGGTATTATAAGATATGATTTCTTAACATCCAGTTCGACTTACCCTTCTGTTGTCCTCGGGTCAAATTTGACCCATTTTCAAAAAGTTTCTGTATCAGAAATTTGGGTTTCTTTCAACCAAATTGTCAAATATAAAATGTGGATTCCATACAATGCTTGTCACAAGTAAAATAAATGATCAGTTCACTACTGTCATTGTATTTGAGTGTTTTGTTCAATTTTTTTAACATTTCAATTTTTTTTTTTTTATAAAATCGTTGAAAAAAAAAAAAGTGAGTTTTTGGAAAAAACTTCAAAAACGTGGGGGGAAAGACATCAAAAAGCGCAAAAGCATCAAAAACATCGGGAAAAGTGACCAAAAACTTGAGAAAAGCTTAAAACGTTGGGAATACTTTAAAAAAAAGTGACAACCAAAACGTTTACAAAAAATAAATAAAAAATTTTAATTTAAAATTTTCATCCATTAAAAACCTAAAAGTTACCTGGTCAACGGAACACAAAGGTTTACAGTACTTACAATAAAAATAGAAATATAGATTTTAGGAAATCTTCAACGTGGTCGTGTTGAGTAAAATATTTATTTCAACATTTTAATAATAAAATCTGCAACAATCTGAAGTATAAAATAGCTAAATCATGACATACAGCCTACAAATGTTAATCTCAAACACAATAAATTAAGCATCAGTTACAAAAATAATATTTACTAGGGTAGTGATTTCAGCAGTCTCCCAAAAAATCAAATAGTTTCAAGTAATACACTATAAAATGAAATAAATAAATACATGGTAGTGATTATCTACAGTCAGAGGAGGTACCATTCACCAAATATATAAAAAGACAAAATGTGGAATATTACAGCTTCAGAAACATGAATTGTTTTTACAGCAAGTGTGTTAAAACAGTGTTTTCCTAAAGTCTCTTTTTCTGCAGCATGAAATGATAAAAAAGAATATTCCGATATCCGGAGGCAGTTTCATAGAAACTAAAGAAAGCATTTGATTCCAGTGTTTGGCTGAGGAATGTTGGACTAGATCTGGGTTGCGTCCGAAATCTCATCCTCTGCACGACATATGCAACATGTATACTAACAAAAAAAGAAAAACCTATCTTTTCGGTAGCACTAAGATGTCATTTTCAACGTCGCTTCCTGAGAGCCTCCTTGCTATTGGAGATGTACGTTTAAGTTGTTTTAGTCGAGCAACAGAAAACTCACAGATGGACAGATAGTCTAGCTAGCTGTCTGGATTTACCCTGCAGCGATCTGCATTGCGGGTGAGTGCAAAATGAATGGGACTCTATGGAGCTAAACGGTTAAATTTGTCTCTTTCTCCTGATTGTCGTCTGATTTGATTGTAGTTTTTGCAAGTTCAACATGGATAATTGGTCGAAAGTTGAATGATTGAGTACTTATGTCCTTTCAATTTCTTACAGGTTGAGTCGTTGTTGCCCATAACAAACTAGCATTTTGCTAATGAATGCTGATTGGTCAACATTACAACCAGAGATCCTGCTTAATGGCATCCGAAGCAGAACCAGAGAGTGGAAGTTCTTCCCTTATTAGACATTCTCTGATATAGACGGGTTATATTTTACTGGAAATAGTTTGCAGTTCACATCCTATTGGTTGTGAATGTTGTAAATGTTGGACATACAAAAGAAAATCTCAATGTTTTAGCCGACTCAATAGCATGTTGGTATGGAATTTCGGACACAACCCTGGCCTCCTGCTCTCCTTGCGGGCCTGCGTCCACTTTGTGTGTGTGTCTGTGTCTGTCTGTCTGTCTGTCTATACATCGCGTAGTGGCATTCCTTCTTTCCCACTCTTCACAGCTTTCTTCCTGCGCTTGCAGCAGACCACGGTGACGGCGATGGCGATGCCTATCAGCAGCAGGACGAGGAAGATGGCCGCAGCGACCACGCCCACCGAATACACTGCAACACAAAAACAAGACGTCACGTTAACCCATATGTTGTATTCCCGTCGACAATACAACTTTAAAGTTTTTGGGGTTTTTTTCTGGGTCAAAATCTAATAGAAGAGCGTTGCATGGAACCATCCACGGTATTGTTTTTGACACTTTGGTTAAAAGAAACCCACATTTCTGCTGTAGAAACTTTTTGAAAATGAGTCAAATTTGACCTGAGGACAAAAGGAGGGGTTAAAGAGATTTACTTTACATCAAGAGGTAGAGAGAATGTAACCCCCTGGTAATAATGTTTATGTCAGCAGTTCACCCACAAATCTAAAAAAAAAAAAACTGCTCCCAATATATTTAATTTTTCTAAAAGGCTCAGTCATTACCTATAACAGCTGGATGTCATTTTTTTATCAAACATTACTTAAACAAGAGGGGGACTATTTTCAGTGGCAGATTAATGGAGTATTAGTGGCAGCAGGTGTGTGGGTGGCGGTGGGGAATGAGTCAATGTTGATGTGGTTTGCTGTAGAGTTTTAGTTTCTGGACAACAATGGAGCTCTACGGCACAGAGGACTGAGATATATCTATATTTGAATATATACACACACAACACAAGACTTGTCAGTAGATACAACCATTGTTGCTCTGGGTCTAACGTAAGAATTTAAAATGTCCTCATCAAATGTCGTTCCAAAGTTGAGGTTTTGTCCTGAGGGTGGAGCAAAGAGAATAGCACCCAGAATGGAACAAGTTTCTTCCCTGGGGAAATGAATATGCTCAAAAAATTGGATTGAAATACTTTGCTTGTGTAAGTAATAGGAGCAAAGGCCAGGGACTTCAGAATATCTCCACCATGTCTCTCTCTCTCTCCTCTGTCTCCATCTGTCTTTTTCTCTCTATCTCTTTCGCTCTCTCTGTCTGTTTCTTTCTCTCACCCCCCACCCTGAGCCATGGTTCTGCTCGAGGTTTCTGCCTCTTAAAGGAAGTTTTTCCTTGCCTCTGTGGCCTGGTGCTTGCTCTTGATGGGAATTGTTGGGTTTCTGTAAATAACATCACAGAGTACGGTCTAGACCTGCTCATTTATGAAAACCGCTGTGAGATAACTGTGGTTGTGATTTTTGTGCTATATAAATAAAATTGAATTGAAAATTGAATCAATGACTAAGAATAAGCATATCAAATATCAGCGCAATCGGTCCTGTCGCTGCCGAGATGTCTAGCTCTAAACTATTAGGGCTGAGTGTAGGAGTTGGCTTACTTGCAGCAGTTTTTTAATACTGGGCTGATTTCAAAAATGTTGCTCTAATCTGTCTCTTAGACACAAAAAACATGGTCCAAGTTGAAAAATAACCAAAGTTACCCTATAAGGTCAGTGTTAGGACCAGACAGACCAACCCCATCTTAGCTCTGACAAAGGCCAACAGCTGCTTCGCCTAATGTCTTCCGTCAAACACTGTCCATTCTGCAGCCTAGAGGCAGCTGAACACCACTATGATCCTGTTCATATACAGTATGTCGGCAGCTTGAGCTTGACTGTTGTTTTTAACCCTTGTGTTGTCCTCCCGGTCAAAACCTGACAAGGATTTGACATTTTTGTCCCTTTTTCAGACTTTTTTTTTTTTTCACTAACACCACCTTACTATCACTAGTTCTACACTACTTTTTGGAATTGATGGTCAATAACCGTCATTTATATAGAATTATGAATTATTTTGACTAATAATTAAAATCAGAGGAACGTACAGATAAGTTTAGTCAGAAATGAAAGTGATCAATTGTATTTGCAAAGAGCGTTGTAAGGAATCCAATCCATTGTTTTGTAGTAATTTGGTTTAAAAGAAACCCAGATTTCAGATACAGACATTTCTTAAAGAGGTCAAATTTAACCCGAGGACAACAGGAGGGTTAAACTTTGCCTGCCACTTTCACACACACACAGCTTATTCAACTTAGTAGTAGTAACTTAGTAGCGTTTAATATCTGTTTATTAATTAATATCGTTATCACGATGCTCAATGTTATCACATATTTTCCTCATACCGTGCAGCCCTTATACACATTGTTTAGACACACTTTCAGGCAGGGCAGCAATGGACAGTAACTGAGTTAACTCTCTCTCACACACACACACACACACACACACACACACACACACACACACACACTTCTTATAATCCAAACAAAGAGACATGAGTCACAGCTTCATCCCAACTTGTGTGTGTGTGTGTGTGTGTGTGTGTGTATATATATATATATATATATATATATATATATATATATATATATATATATCATACACACGTAGACTGAATTCATGATAACAACCCAGGAAGCACTTTCAGGAATATGCCACCGATAGAATTGTGCATTGCTGTCACAAGAGGGTGCTGTATGATTTCCAAAAATAATCTCAGTCTCTTTATGAAATCACAACCACTGTGCCTGGTTCTGAGAGGAGAAAGCAATTATCCCTCATCGATCCGTACGTCTCGGGGCAAAGATGGAAATCTAATCTGCTGCTTGACCATCCTCCGTTAGTCTGACATCAGTAACTCAGTTATAGCTTCAAACCAAGGTGATACTGAGCCTCAGCTCCCGCCTTATGTTGTTAAAGGGACTGGTCACTCTGATCTCTTAAGCAAAAAGATTTTATGTAGAGCAACGATCTTCATCGGGGGTTCGGGACCCCTAGGGGGTCCTCAGAGTCACTGCAGGGTGGCCACTAAATTTAGAAAGTTTTTTGAAATACATACATAATATCAACAATTTTTGAAAGTTTTTTGAAATACATACATAATATCAACAACATATGACCGTCTAACTGGCCTACTGAACCCACTCAACATGTTTCGGATGGTGGGGGAAACCCACACAGACATGGGGAGAACATGTGGACTCCACACAGATTCAATCCCAGAACCCCCCCCCCACACACACACAAACACACACACACACACACACACAATTATTTTATTCCAATGTGCTATGTTTATGTTACGTACTCTACACGTTACATGTTGGCACTTGTTGCTTGTAATCTCGTTGTACATGTGTATATACATATATACATGTGTATAGTGACAACAAAAGGCATTCTGTTCTATTCTCCTTGCTGTGAGGCCACAGTGCTTTCCACTGGGTCACCATGCCGCACCATAGCTTAGTATTCTATGCAACAAAAAAAGGTATAAAGGCTTTAGGCTGCCCTACACGTTATTGAAGGCCCAGTTTAACGCCGAAAAATGCATGGGCAAAAGTGACAAAAACTTTACTGAGATCCTAAATTGATATGCTGACCGGATCAAAGTCTGCGAGGGGCCAAATTTGGCCTGCGGGCCTTGAGTTTGACACATGGCCTAGAGCCAGCTAAACACCACAATGATCCTGTTTATATTCTCACAAAACGAGAGACACACAAAACAAACCAGCCAACCGTTTTATTTATCCAGGGTAGGTAGCTTTAGCTTGACTGCTGTTATTAAGCTGCGCCCTGCCTCATGTGTTTTCATCCATTGCTCAGTCTAACTTTAAAATGACATCATTGGTGTGTGAGAAGCACTTTAAACACAAGGATTTTCATGCAAATATCTCACACTTAGCATCTGACTCGGTGTGGAAGTTCCTTTAGTCTACAAGTACATCGTGGATAAAACAATGGAGTTTCAGCACTTTAGTATTGCTGTGTCTTGCCATAGAAGTACCTGGCAAACAGCTGGTGAGTCAGTACTGTGATATTTACACAGGTTTTAACTTGTATGTCTTATGTCGGGACAGTTTGTGCACTGACGGAGGGCGTAACTGAATAACTTCCTGTCCACAGTTTTCCCGTTTGCAGCCTCTATAAGAACTTGGCAACGGGCCGGTATGAGCCTCTGACGGTAATAACCTTATAACACAGTTTCACGGTATTGTAGCTTTAGCTGTATTATTTGGACATTTCTGGGTAAAAAAACAACAAGAATGTATTTTATTTAGAAACTCATCGCACTAGAGGGCGGAAGTGGAAGTTTGTGGATGTAGACTAAACCGCTGTATACCGTGAACCGGGTAACCGGCCCAATGCCTAATAAGAAGCAGGACTCCTCACCTTCAAAGATGGACTGGTTGTCGTAGTTGGAGCACTGCGTCTGGCTCATCTTTCCCAGCTGCTTCTCCATGCTGCTGCGGCTGGGGATGTAAGCTTGGACGTTGAAGCAGTAGCTCTGCCCACGGTCCAGATCATTCAGCTCTATCACATTGGTCTTAGAGGTGTACACTTTCTGCCGACAAACACAGAAGGGAAGCATATAGTTCATGTCGTCTTATTTGTGTGTGTTTGTAAGCCGCCATCGCAACGTGTGCTGTTACTTACCTTGCCGGAGCTCTTATTTTTCCCATAGGTGACTTTATACTGCAGCTGATCGGAGAAGACGTCCCTGATGTTCAGCTGGCGGCCGTCTTTGAACAAGGCGGTGAGCGGGTCGGTCACATACAGGGTGGTCTTCTTTCTGTCTTCGCTTACCTCCAGCTTGAAGTCAGGTCTGCCTATATCAGCTATGGAGGATGGGACAACGGGGTCAGAGGTTTGTATGCCGGCAGACAGAGAGTTCATCGGTGCATGCGTCTTTGAATATAAAGATAAATGGATGGTGAAGATTGTAGCCGACCCCTCTCACCCCCAAACACAAACTATTTGAACCACTTCCCATCTGGCAGGAAGCTGCGGTCCATCTGGACAAAACCCTCACTCCATATAAACTGTTTCTTCCCCTCTCAGCTATAGTCAATTTTAGAACCGCAGTTTTTTATATGCAGATAACTGTGTCTCCATGGCTGATTACTGAATAGGAAACTACTGCTGTTTTACAGTCTATCCTTCACTGACAGAGAGACAGTTTTCCTAGTTACTTGCATCAGAAACTTACAGTAGAAAACGCAAGCAGTCCGAGCTGACCAATGCCAGGTCTTGTGGTCTCCTTGTGGTGTTAGTTATGCCAATAAATACAGCTATACTTTAAATCCATCTTGAAACAGCAGGTCAAAGTTGAAAACTTGACGGATGCTTACAGTTTGGGTAATAACTTTTTTCTTTGAGTCGTCTGACTGCTCGTATTTCTTGACCTTCTTGACATTTTTTTTTTTATTAGTGAGGTCACCTTTTTCCCAAGGCCCAGCAATACTCAGCTGAGAAGAAAAACTACAGAATAAAAATCAGTGCCCTCGGTTTTATAAACGTGAGCAAAGTTGGAAAGATATTCACAGTGATTAAATATGGTAGTGTCAGACAAATTATAAATGAGGAAAGTTTGGAGACACTATTTATTTAATCATTAAATTAATAGATATTTTTGTGTTTTGTGCGCATGGTTTAGTTTTTTTTCTCTCAGCTGTCCGCAGGGGGGCTCCGTAAAGCAAGAACTTATTGATTATTAACAGAGATTATGGCCCACATAAGATGTAGGATATAACAAACTGGAATAAGTCTTTCAAAACATTAAAAGGGAAGGGATAACACTGGTCTTCACTGGCTGTTTGCATGCTCGTGTCTAAACAATGTGTAGTAATGAGAAAAATACGATATATGAGAAAAAGATGCGATAGGTCCCATGACATGGTGCTCTTTGGGTGCTTTTATATAAACCTTAGTGGTCCCCTAATACTGTATCTGAAGTCTCTTTTATATAGACCTTAGTGGTCCCCTAATACTGTATCTGAAGTCTCTTTTATATAGACCTTAGTGGTCCCCTAATACTGTATCTGAAGTCTCTTTTATATAGACCTTAGTGGTCCCCTAATACTGTATCTGAAGTCTCTTTTATATATAGACCTTAGTGGTCCCCTAATACTGTATCTGAAGTCCCTTTTATATAGACCTTAGTGGTCCCCTAATACTGTATCTGAAGTCTCTTTTATATAGACCTTAGTGGTCCCCTAATACTGTATCTGAAGTCTTTTATATAGACCTTAGAGGTCCCCTAATACTGTATCTGAAGTCTTTTATATAGACCTTAGTGGTCCCTAATACTGTATCTGAAGTCCCTTTTATATAGACCTTAGAGGTCCCCTAATACTGTATCTGAAGTCTTTTATATAGACCTTAGTGGTCCCTAATACTGTATCTGAAGTCTCTTTTATATAGACCTTAGCTTTCCTTAGTATGTGCCATTTCTGAGTCTGTAGCTTTTGAGGAGGAGAGGGGTGGGGGGCAAGGTGGAGGCTGGGGGTGTGGCCTTGACCAACTGCCACTTTGCTCAGTTGAAAGCCATCATGTCTCTCTCTCATGGGTGGGCCAAATTCTCTGGGCGGGCAGAGCAGAGAAAGGGGAGGTTACCTTGCCCCTTATGACCTCATAAAGGGCAAGATTCCAGATCGGCCCATCTGAGCTTTCATTTTCTCAAAGGCAGAGCAGGATACCCAGGGCCCGGTTTAAACCTATCACTAATTCTAGTCATGGGACCTTTAAAGGCTACCAAGCTCTGCATTTGTGTTATTTTCCGTATTCTGGGGATTTGTTCATGTTGCCAGTTGAATGTTTTGTTTTTTGTTGAAAGAATACAAAAAATATATACAGTGTACCGTATGTTATTCCCAAAAAGTAAGAAAGTTATTATATCAAAAGCACCTACTGTCTTTGTAGGGGCTGAATCGCGGTGAGCTGGTATGGGGGAACTCAATGAGCTCCGAGGTGGCCCCCAGTGGGGGTTCAGACAGGACGTCAGCTGTGTAGTAGGCATTCAGGTCTGTCAATGAGCTGGACAGATCACACACTGTCACTGGGGAGCGGATGCAGTGCGGGTTCCTCTGTCTGTCCCCATTAGTCCTGCGACACATGATGGAGACAAAGCAATCAGATGAGCATTAAAACAAACTCAGACACAGCTGTAAAGGCTGATTTATGCTTCTGCGGAGGCTCACCGTAGCCTACGGAAGTGACTACCTTCTCTCAAAGTGATAGTGATAGTGTTTCTCTCATAGTGAGAGAAACAAAGTGTCTCCCATGTTCTTTCTGACCACGGTGGGAAATCTGTGGCAGGAAAAGTTAACCCTTGATTTCATGTTGTTAATGGAGAAGGAGAACCAGAAAATGAGTCGGTGGGGAATGCAATGCTACCAAGCCACAGCCAAGAGGCATGTGGTTAATCTTTTTGAGGTGCACGTCAGGCTATGGCGTAGGGCACGTGTCCCCACGTACCTCCGTACGTAGCCATGGCATCCATTTTACACAGAAGCATGAATTTAGTCTTAACAAGAAGATTTTGACACAATATTTAATCACAGCCGAATACACCATTGCATGTATACATTGTATGTAGGAGAGCATCGGTATGGCATTCATAGTTGATGTTTGTCAGATGTTTAAGGGGAGGTTAACCAATAGATATCACCATGAGACGTCCCCAGCTCATTACTGACATTAAGACAATCCACTTTTTTGTATCACAAGTTTTCTGAAATTGTACTTTAAATATGCAAATGAGGCAATAACTAATGCTAACATTAACTGAAGCCAGGTTCAAAATTCTTGTTTCATTTTGTTGACACATTAGAATCAAAGGTTTTTGTATGTCTCTCCGAAAATATTAGTGCTGTCAGTTAAACACGTTATTAACGGCGTTACCGCAAACCCATTTTAACGGCATACAATTTTTTTTTCGCAAGGTTAACATTTTTTGGCCTAGCAAACTTTGTAGTTGTTTTACATGCTGTTGTAACAACTAGTAACGTTAGAAAAACTACAACACCACACCGTAACGTTACGATTTGAGTGGATGGCGAGCGTGAGACGCCAAAATGGACGCCAATAAGATTCTGGATGGAAACTTTACTTTTTAAAAGTTGCCAAATGGTTTCATTGACCAGATTAAAGTAAATTGTATGTTTTGTCGTTGTGAACTGAGCTATCATCGCAGCACGTCCAGTCTGAAATACCACTTGACGGCGAAGCACACAGCTGATGCCAATTCTCCCCCTCCTGGTCAAAGTATTTTTTCACCCTTTTAATGATGGACAGTGTTACATTGTGTGAGATTTGCTCCAAGTGACAATGTTATGTGTGAAATTGAACACTACAGTAGGCTATATGCCAATGTTGTTTTCAATTTAAAAAAACATTTGCACAAAGCGAGCTGATCCACTTTTCCATTTTATGAGCATTAAAATGAGAAAAAAAAATGGGACAAAAAATCAAGGGACATTTAGAATAGATAGAAATGTGCAATTAATTACGAGTTAACTATGACATTAATGTGATTAATCGCGACAGCACTACAAAATACTGTCCACAGCCGTTCTCTATGTTTTTAGAAGCAACCATTTGTAGGAATCAGGCTGTGAATGATATATGAACAGCACCTCTGTTAAACCTTGATAATCCAGATAGGAATGTAACTAAAAATAGACAAAATGTAGTCAAATTAATGTTTTCTTTCCACTAGCCTTTAAAAGACTAGATGTTATGGAAGACAAATAGCCCAAAAATCTCTAAATTGACCAATGCATGAAAAAAAAGACAATGTTTTTGTTGAGTCTTGCCTTAAATCATAATCTGCCTCTTTCCTTTTCCTTCTTATTGAACCATTACGGTGTGTGTGCCCTTTCATCATCCCTCCTTTCTGAAATCAACATTCAAGTTGAATCTTTCCCTGGATCAGTAATGGATTCTTCTCACGCCCGGCTGCCAATAATCTTTCCTTCAAGGTTACTGTGCGGGCGTGTCAGAGAGGAGTTGACACACTTCATAACCTCAATCAGCTTTGAGATGAACGGATAACCCCACGGGAAAGCCGGGAAGGAAAGAATTGGGATGCAGGTACTGTACTTACGCGTAGAACTCCACTGTGTAGGAGTAATCAGCTGATGGTTTGGGCTCCCAGGTCAAAATGGTTTTAAAGTTGGTGGATAACCAAGTGACATTCTGTGCTCGCGGGTAGGACGAGCCTGCAGAATGAAAGAGGCCGTGTGAAATACTCTTCCTGATATGAGTATCATATACAGTTAAGAAAACTCAAAGTATTTGATCTTTGCAGAAACATAGATGTATACATGTAGCCCATTAAACTATGCTTTCAATGGAATGATACCTTAATAAGTGTGGTTCTTTACAGAACTTTTACATGTGATCACACTGACTTATTAAGGAGAAAAAAACACCAAGAAGGTGAGATGATCTCAATTAGAGTATTGTATGTTGTTCATGGTCTGATTTATATTATTTATTGATTATTGTATTGTAGGTGGTGGGCATGTACCATCTGGCTTGAGCAGAAGTGATAACATTATATTTCATTGCTTCACCTGGGTTTTTTGGGCTTTGACAGAGAGGGGGTGAGCCATTCCACGTAGGTGTAGCTTACTGTGCCAATAAATGTCTTCTTTTTCTGATTCTTTTCTCATTTTCACCGTTGCTTAGTTTCAGTAGTTACCCAGGGCGATGCTATCTTTATTAGACGTTTCCTGGCTTCTAACCTCCTCTGCACAGTGTGTTGCCTTGAATCAGCCTTATCGTTTGACCCGATATACCCGATATATTGTCATATTTGACCCGTTTTCAAAAGATTTTATGTCAGAAATTAACAAAAAATTAACAACCAATTTGGCCAAAAATAACTTGGATATACTATGCGTCGGAGGTAAAATGATGGGTACTTTCATTAAATTGTGGTTGTTTTATTCAATTTCATAGCATTTGGAATAAATAAAATGTTTAAACATTGTTTTTTTGGTTTTGATTCAAAAATATAATGTAATTTAAATGAGGTTTATTAACCATGAATTAAAACAAAGCGTTGAAAAGATTTTAAAAAGCGCCAAAAATCATCAAATAATAGCAACAAAATGTTCCAGGGAGGGTTAATAATGTGCGAATAATACGGGATGGGGGAAAAAAAATCAAAAATGCTATGTGTTGCAATCTTTTTGTGTCGATTTTAGAATAAATTATTTTCCCTAGACTCGTCTTCTTCTTCTTCTTTTTTTAAACCAATGGTTCACCGTTGTTTATTTAGAATCGTAATAAATCGCAATGCGAATTAAATCAGCAGCCATGTATCGCAAAAGAATCAAATGGGGACAAAAGCATATCTCAGATATGTCTCAGCCCTAGTGAATAACCTAAAGAAAGTGACAACTCAAAACTCTAGAAAATGAATGAATACAGAAGTAATACATGTAAACCAATATAAAGGCCTACAAGCATTTGTGGTAAAGAAAACAGTTGTTACAGTAAAGAGAAGAGAGGAAAGGCTGAGTGTGACTTGATGCTACAGAATGACCTGATTATGACCTGATTATGTGGAGCCATGTGTTTACGCATTATAGCCTAATAACTACTCCATACATAGGAAGGCCTTTTTCAAATGTATTCATATTTCCTTTTGCTGCACCCTTTACGCGTACATTTCTGATTTTGCCATCTAATAATGTAGAAACCAAAACACTATTACTCACACACAGATGCTGAAATAACACATTACTACTGATGCTATTGATTGCTGAAAATAAATTTAAAAAATTATAAACATATTCCAAAATTATGTCATTTTCCTTAATAATGTTGCATGCCTTTGGAACAACCTGCCCGAGGGGATAAGGCTTGCTGTGACTTATTTTATATCCTTTTTATACAGTGGTGGAATGTCACTAAGTACATTTACTCAAGTACTGTCCTCAAGTACAAATGTTGAGGTACTTGTACTGCACTTGTCTTTTCTTTGCATGCCACTTTCTACTTCTACTCCGCTACTCAGAGAGAAATATTCTACTTTTTACTCCACTGCATTCATCTGACAGCTTTAGTTACTTTACATCTTAATAATTCTGCAAACAAAACATGTAGTTTAGTATGATGTTTTATTTTAAAGTAAACTAGCCAACAATATAAGGTCCTACAAGTCCAGCTGGATGATTATACCATTAAACACACAACTGGTTGGATCCTTTACACTTTCTACAATGGGACGATGTTTCTGCATCGAGAACTCTTTAATACTTTAAGTACATTTTCATGATGATACTTACATACTTTTACTGAAGTAACATTTTCAATGCAGGACTTTAATTTGGGACAGTGTATTTTTACAGTACAGTAGTAGTACTTTTACTGAAGTCAAATATCTGAATACTTCTTCCACCGCTGCTTTTATAAAGTAGTAGATCATGCTTTCTCCTAGTCTCTTTTTCTGTCCTCTATAGCTGACCCATCTTTTCCTTTTTCACAATTACAATATTGTGTATTTATGGGCATATGTGTGTGTGTATGACTGACACACACACACACACACACACACACACACACATACATACATACATACATATTTGAATATTGATTTGTGGGTCCTTTATTTCCAGTGTCAAAGCCCTGTGTAAACCATTGTTTTCTAACGGTGCTATCCAAATAAATATTATTATAGACAATCAATCAATCAATGAATAGGACGAGCGCGCGTGCTGCTTGGACTCACCTGAGGCAGGGTCCGTGGACAGACAGAAAGTAATAAGAAATAGAGCTGCTGCTTGTATTTCCACCATGTCGGCTTCAGTTGTTCTCAGGGACGCAGAGGACTCAGATCCAGATCTCTGTCTCTGTCTCTCTGTATAATCCCTCCGTCTCGCTTCTAGTCTAGTCTGACTCCGACCCGCTGGTTATATTACCGATCTAAGAGCGCGAGGCTTGGCCAAATAAGGAGCGTCCGGCAGTGGCGTCACCGCGAGACTGGGACGGCTATTATACATGCAAGTATGCGCGTGCCTGTCCCGCTGAGGTCATTGTGTGTGTGTGTGTGTGTGTGTGTGTGGGGGTTATCCAGGTATACTCTCCTGGATTACAACTATTTATCCCATCAAACTCAGAATCTCAGACCAGACTAGTTATTGTTTGATATGATATATGACCATTGTTTTGTTTTTCCAGAGAATGGAAGATTGTAATACTGGGATTTTTTTGAAGTTGAAAATGTTTTCATTTCCGTTCTTCTTAAAAATGTCACCATGTCACCAGACCACTTAGTAACGTAGAATGACTCGAAACAACACACCAGTGTGGGGAGAAGTAGTGAAAGTATTCACATCCTTTACTGAAGTTAAAGTACTAATACTACACTGTAAATGCCACACTGTAGTCAAGGGCGTAGCGGACACTTCACATGAAGGTGCCCTCTGTCCCGCACACTTACTAAGTAGGTGAGTGTGCATGTTATTCTCCCCCTTTTTTTCACCAGCACCATAGGCGCACAGATGGGGGCAGGTGTATTTTCTATTTAATTAACATGGGTGCTGGGCAGTCTTAAAATCTCAAAGACACTTGCATTGGGCGCTGCGCCGGGTGCAAGATAGGGGCCAAAGTGTAATAGAATAAATGTCTTCTGTCCACTAGTCTTAAAGAAGACATGTCAAAAATGTTTTTCTTGCAGAGTCTCGCCTTAAATTGTAATCTCTTTGTTATTTTTTTGTTGCAGATTTTTGTGTCTCATTATTTGTAGTACTGACTCAACTGGGAGAGTTCTATGTCCAATCTTGTGTTGGACATGCTCCAGTGTCCAGTCAGCTGACGTTGGACACATCATGGACTGTTGCTGCAACAACTGCTGCACAATATCAAACACCTTGCTGCTGGATGGAAGGGATTTCAGAAATGAGTGCTTGTCATTAGTTTAGTACACTGTTTGTCTTTCTGCCATTCCTTCGATGCCCCTTTCCCGCTGCAGTATCTGACGCTATGTCTGATCACCTTTTACTGTAAAGAGTTACTCATAATGCAATCCATGCTGCAAACTACAGGCTTTTATTACAGTAATGCCACACAGTAGGCCTGAGATAAAGGTTTCCTCATGTTGTAAAGGTTGCACAGGTTTATTGGCCAAGAGCCAATATTGGTTTGCTTAAACAGTAGTTCTCAGCTACGACCTTATCTGACGCATTGTTTATATTAACCCTCCTGTTGTCCGTGGGGCAAATTTGACCCCTTTAAAAATGTCTATATATCTGAAATATGGGGTTATTTTAGACCAAATTGCCACAGAAATGGATTGGATTCAATTCAATTCAATTCAATTTTATTTATAGTATCAATTCATAACAAGAGTTATCTCAAGACACTTTACAGATAGAGTAGGTCTAGACCAGATAGAGTAGGTCCAGACTACACTCCAGAATTTACAAGGACCCAACAGTTCTAGTAGTTCCCTCCAGAGCAAGCAACAGTGCAACAGTGGCAAGGAAAAACTTCCTTTTAGGAAGAAACCTGGGACAGACCCAGGCTCTTGGTGGGCGGTGTCTGACGACCGGTTGGGGTTAGAATGAAAAGTGGCAATAACAGCCACAGAAAAGATAACAGTTTGTAGTAGTTCTTTGTAGTAGTTCATGGCTTAGCAGGGAATTGTGCGGCATTACAAGGCACAGCAGGACGTAGCAGGATGAACACGGCATCGCAGGACGTGTAGCGGGACCATGGCTACAGCTGCTACCATGATGATTCTTTACAACGCGCTTTTATTCCTGACTAAACTCGTCTGTACGTTCCTCTGATCTTATCAGCCTATCACTAACTATCAGTCCAAATAATTCATAAGAGTTTATAAAGAGTTGTTGACCATGAATTTCAAAAAGTATTGTAGAACTAGTGGTGGTAAGGTGGTGTTAGTGAAAACTAAAAAAAATCTGAAAAAGCGACAAAAATGTCAAATCTTTGTCTGTTTTTGACCCGGGAGGACAACACAAGGGTTAACAACTTGGCCTCAATCTGCCCAAGGATGGAACGTAAAAGAGTGTACAAGAGGGCAAATTGTATTGTATCTATCTATCGCCACACATTCCTCTCATTCTTCACTGAGCCCTATAGTAGTATAGTAGTTGTGGTGAAGTCATATTTAATGAATGGATGACGTGTGTCACGTATATATATTCCAGTAGCATGCCGACCATTAGGCCACACATACTCTATGTTCCCCAGAAGCCTGTTTGATTGGACTAAAGCATCATCACGGATCTAACAGACACTGCAGTGGAGTGCATGAGTCAGGACATCCACTCGTCGGGCAGCACCAGTGGCTGAACTGGAGCTCTATTTATAGACTAGACCGTTGTTTGAAGGCATGCTAAATCTCCAGACTGTGATATTCACAGTTAACATCAAGTTTCCATCTGAAAATAGTGAAACATGAGGATCAGTGTTTCCCAAAGCCCAAGATGACGTCCTCACATGTCTTGTTTTGTCCACAACTCAAAGATATTCAGTTTAATGTCACAGAGGAGAGAAGAAACTAGAAAACATTTTATATAACTTTTAAGACAATGTAACAATAATAAATGTCTGTGCCAGTTGATTTTGAAAAACAGTACATGACTCAAAGTATGTGACATAAGCTTTTGTTTTTCTTAATTTGGAGCTGGCTGGGAATATCGGCCTGTGTGGCAGACCTCGTCCTCCCTCCCCCACCCCGGCAGCGAGGGGCCCTGCTGCACAGCCCACTGTGGCTTTAATACCAAGGAACCCTCTGACGTGCAGGACTGAATGGAAATGAAAATTCAAGTTTCTCCACTTTATAAAGGCACAGTTAGAGCCTTCAGTACATACACGCACGCACACATTAAGAAGTGAGTGAATGTAGACCTGAGAAGTGACTTATTCATGGAAAATTAAAGAGTAGAGCACAAACTCAAATAAAACTCCTTTGATTTTCTTTGGATTTGTTTCCTTATTTTTTCCTGAGTGCAGTGCTGGTCTAGTCATTCATCATAGATGACCAAATTAAACCAAACTACTGGGAAAAGGAACTTCATGTACCCAGGACACTGTTGATGGCAAGTTTTATGTACCTCTCACAATAAATTCCCTTTGTCATCCCATCTTAAGGCTTCTTATAGTGCTATTATTCCAACAAAGTGATCTACAACTACAACATTGGCTGCATTCACCTGGCTCTCTGGTCCATTGCATGATGTAGAAATATACAGCGGTGGAAGAAATATTCAGATGTTTTACTTTGGTAAAAGTTCTAATACCACATTGTTTAAACACTGTGACAACTAAAAGTCCTGAAGTGAAATATAAAGTAAAAGTATGTACGTATCATCAAGAAGATGTACTTAAAGTATTAAAAGTAAAAGTTCTCAATGCAGAAAAATTGAGATTGATTGAGAACGGGTTGAAAGTAACTAGTAACTAAAGCTGTCAGGTTAATATAGTGGAGTAGAAAGTGGCATGAAAAGAAAAGACTGAAGTGAAGTACAAGTACCTCAACATTTGTACAAGTAAATGTACAGTACGTAGTTACATTCCACCCCTGAAAATATACAATGGCATGAGATCATCGTGCCTCTCTGTCAATTATACCCCACAAGGCTACAGTTAGGGTTAATCGGCTCTGCCTGCTGGATTTCTGCCTTAATTACTTTCCCAGGCCCTTTCCTGAAAAGAAGGAACGGGGCAGCTGTACTGGAATACACGTGATTCTCACAGTATTGATATTCAAATTCAACAACAACATATCTTTGTATAGTCCCTGTTACTATAATCATAAGCTGTGTCCCATATTCACGCATTCACTATGGACACTCAATAGAGAGTAGTGAGTGGAGATTCTAGACATCTATCGTCTTTAAATTGTGTCATTACTGACAGCTGTTATTTTCTTATCCATAAATAACATTCTTTGTATATGAAAGCTTAAATTATTATTGTTACAATGTCAGCCTAATTCAAGTTCATTGTCTATCTGGGCTCTCTTCCATTAAACGCTGCCTTTTTAAATAGATGTTCCACTTCCCTTTGCTCTTTGTTTTGAGCGACAGCAAACGTCACACGGAGGCCATAGTGAAGGAAAATGAGCAGTGAAAAAGCAAACTGAAAGTAGCCACTGTAAGCAGTCACTGAGAGTTACATCATTTTCATCATTTATTTTTTACATAATCATGTTTTTTTTTTTTTTTAGATTAATTATTTATTGTGGACATTAGCATATGATCTTAAGCCGTACTGTATGACTGTTGATGGTAATTGTCGATTTTGTTTAGATATACCAAAATGTAATGATATAAGGGATTATTGGTTGGCCTGTATATTTTTATTATTTCAATTGTTGAAATTGCTGGCACTTGACCCTATACACATTCATGGCAACAAAAATGACAAGGGGGTACAGTTAGAAAAAATGTTTTATGATAATACAGAGGCGTGCTTTACTTTGTATGCAGTGTATTTGTGTATCTGTACTATTACATAATCCTGTGATATAACCACAATATGTATCCCAGAATTTGTTTTAAAAAAGTATTAAATAAATAAATATTTTACTATTTGAGTGAAAGAGACAATTATAATTGTAATTTGCAATTATTTCTGAGACAATGAAATGTACAGCAACATTTGGAATTGTTCCAGTGAAGAGGGGATTGTTGACTCACTGCAGTCATCCCATAGTCAAAATAAAACTTGACAAAATGTATTTTCTTACTTTGAACATATCATATACATTATCCAACCTGATCTCACAGAATTCCGTGCAATGAACACAACCCCTCATGTTAAGGAAAAGGTTGTGGGTGGGCTTACGTTTCCAAGACACGCGGGACAACAACGCTGCGGTTGGGTTTAGGAAAAGAACAACGGGACGTGGGACAACCTACGGACGGTTGGGTTCAGGAAAAGAAGAATGGGATGGTTGGGTTCAGTAAAAAAGAACAGGACAGGGGACAACAATGGAATGGTTGGGTTTAGGAAAAGAAGAAAGTGACGGTTGGGTTTTGGAAACATGACACTCGAGGCACGATCCCTGGTCTCCTGGGTGAAAGTCTTGTGTTGTTTGACCCATCCCCCACCCCAACCAACCAGTTTTCAGGCTTTCATGCTACTTGACTTTACATTGACTTTACATTGGCATAGTTTTCCGTGGTGGCTGTTGAGTTTTAAAAAGTTAAAACAAAGTTGATATTTGATAACGATATACTTTAATGATTTGATGTACGCTGGAGCCAAATTGAATCAAATACTGTTGCAGGCTTACACCATGTCTTTGTATAGATTCGATCAAAGACAGACTCTTTTGTTTCGTCCTCTGTCCCTCTGTCCCTCCCAGATAAAAAACAATACCAATACCGCACCACTGTTGACTTGAGACCAGATCAGGACAATAGATTGGAATTCCTGTAAGGCTAGAGGGGGATTGCCTTTCACATGTTACAAACCTTTCATCTTGACCTGGAGTAAAGTGGGGATCCAGAGGTGTGCCTGACCAATAAGTAGGGGTTGCATTTGAGGAACCACCCTCAACTTCTGGAGAGTATATTGTAAAACTTAAAATGATTTAGGGCTGATTCCTGTTTGCTTTTTGTCATGTCATTTTCATCGTTCTGTTTAATTAAATACTTGGTTTAATGTTCCCAACCCTCTCCTTCCTCAGAGATTCAGAAACATGTAATTTCTTAACACGGCCACACAGAATTTTCACACATTCTGTACCACCACGTAATGCAGTCTTAACAGTTTGTGGTCATGTCACTGAACTCTGTGAGACTGGGCTGATGTTGAGAGTCCTGTTTATTGATGTCTCACTCTATCTCATAGTATCTTACTGTGTTAATGTTATACAGGACCATACTGTAAATGACAATGCGTTCTGTGAGAAAATAATATTACGGCACTATCCGCAAATGTTACAGATTACAGGTATTTACTGTTAATACCACTGCATCTACTGTGAAAAAATGAAAGGCAGGAATCACACTGCTGCCAGTACATTACTGTACATTCAAATAATACAGTATGAAATGGTATGTCTATTTACAGTAAAATACCTCAAACGTTAAAAACAGTATGCATATTGTAAATAAACACTAGTTTAGTGGCGAAGCTGCTACCAGTATATTACTGTAAATTCATGGTGAAAAGTTTTACATTGCATCTACGAGACACACAAGTGTATAACTCATTATAAGTCACATCCGTAATGTGTTATAACTGTTCATGCATCAGAGAGCCTTATGTGTGCTCATGAGTGTACTCATAAAGAATTATGAATGCATTCATATTGAATGTCCTCATAATGCACTGTAGATTTGGTCTCTATTTATTTTTATTAGTTTAATGTTGTGGACAGTCCCCTTTAATGAACTGTACAGTAAAAGGAGCAGCTTTAGCCTCTACGGCTAATTTTCAGCTATAGTTCCTGGCCAGTTGACAATAGGCATCCTTTCATTGTTTTCATTAGCTCTAGCCAGGTTAGCCATTGTTATTAATGCCAGTTTTATACAAACAGCATAACAGCATGTCCACAGATAGAATATGGACAGTGCGGTGTGTACGACTGATTTAGTGAGACACAAATAACACATAAGTGCTAATAACTATTGTTACTACAGCTTTCACAACTGTTGATGCACGGAGCAGCCATGTTGGATTTTCAGTTCAGGGGCTTACCCGAGTTCAGAAATCTGAGGTCAGGGGGTGTTTTTCCGACTTTGACCTCAGAAAATCAGAGTTCTGAGTACAAATGGAACGCACTATATGCAAAAGGAAGTGAAACATGCAAACAAGTGTCACACAGTTGGCGTTTAAGCACAGATGATGGTAACCTTATTATTGCTGCTTTTTACAAATCATCACAAATACCTGCATACTCAGTTCAATAAAGCTTGGTGGTCAGGGGAACGAGTTTCTTACATAGAAAGTTTGCGATCTGTATTGTGATTCATCATAACTCTTATTGCTATGGTTTATAACATCTCGCAAAAACTACGATCTCACCAAGTTCTCTTCAGTTTTTCAGCTACATGAAAGGAGACTTACGATGGCATTGAGGACTTCCCCCGAGGGGAAATGTTGAGGGGAAGTTAACAAGGGGATGTTGAACAACTGATAAAACAGCTTAAATCTCCTGTCTTTTCAGATCCTGCTCTGCAGTAAGCTATGTGTTCCCTCCATTTCCCCACGCCCACCTGCTCCCACCAGCCCTCCACAACACTTCGTAGTATAAATATCCCTTGTCATTCATTCTCACTGGGCATAACAAGAATGAAAGTGCCTTTATACCTATAAGTGGTAGTAACTGTTGGACAATGCGAGTGAGTGTGGGATATTGAGTGTGTAGGGACTCAATTGACTTTTTACAATCATGCAAGATAACTCTGACATTCTTTGGTTTAGCTGATAGGTAGGGGAGTACAGAATAATAACATTTGGACTTTAAGCAACAAACCTATGAGAATGTGTTTAACTGACTGCTGATTGTAACTGCCTTAAGGTTTTAGTCTTTAAAATTAATATATTATTTTGCCTGGCACTCATGGACAGGCACGTTTGGACCATCTTTTATTTTTAACCAAAACTAACAACCCTCAAGTGTGATTTATGGTTCTGCAGAGCTTTGGCCATAGCCTACTGTAGCAACCCAGGGGACTGTTAGATTAATATAAAAAAACAGGTGACAGAGACTTTAAAAGAGAGTTTTTGACTTTAACATAAAGTGTTCTTTAATAAATTAGGTCAGGAAAAGTGTAGTGGAACAAACTTTAATTTAGGATTCTTCTATCCTAGCAGTTTTCAGGTGGCATTGTCCTAGGAGGGTTTAAAGCAGAGCGGAGCAGAGAGGTCAGTCTTTTCTCCAGCAAATATCCTTACTGAACAACAAACTCCTGCAGTGTTGCCTCTCTGGTCCTTTGTTCCCCACTCTTCCTCCATTGGCCTTGGGCTGGCTCTCCTAATGCCTTCCCCTGATTATCTGATGGGCTGCAGCACTTGCCCAGGCAGATAGACTCCCTCCATCACCTCCCCCAATCTGAGCCTGTGGACCCACCCCTGTGCCGCATGGCTGGCCTGTTTCTCCTGGTTTGCTACACTATGTAAGTGGCCTAAAGTTTATACTTGTGCGTTGGTGTGTGCATCAATTGCTAAGAAAATAGCAGGGCCGGCATGTGTGTGTGTGGGGAGTGTGTAGTGGAGTGAGTGGGAGAGTAACGGCGATTAGTTCCGGAGCGAGTGGCGATTCTAGTGTCTAAGCGGGAGAAACAAAGTGTCTCTCCTGTTCTTTCTGACCACGGTGGGAAATCTGTAGCAGGAGAAGTTAACCCCCTCCTTGATTTCATGTTGTTTATGGAGAAGGAGAACCAGGAGATGAGTTGGGGGAAATGCAACGCTACCAAACCAAAGCGAAGTCGCTGCGACGTGTAGTTACATTTTTGAGAGGTGCACGTCAGGCTACAGCACAGGGTCGGTATCTCCGCGTACCAACGTAAAATGTCTTTACATTATAGTAGCATATATAAATCAGCCTATTTGTGAAAAAACATCAATGATAGGCTTACTGGCCTATAGGTAAGGTACTCTCTAAGGTAGCCATCCACACATACAGTCCATCCTAAGTATTCACGTTTAACATTTAAACATGGTTTATAAAATCTTGCCAACAATTACTATGCATTAAAAGGTTTAAGGCTGGCCTACACATTATTGCAGGCCGAGTTTAATATGCAACTTAAAGGTATACAGTAAATGTAGTAGGGAGTCCCTGCTCCGTCTCTCTGTCAGTTAAGGAGTCCTTGGCTTGAAAAATGTTGCAGACTCTTGTATAAATGATTTTGTTTGGAGCCCAGTTATCTAAATATCTCCAAACTCAGCTCCCAACTGCATATTACTCCGGATTCTTTGCCAGTTATGATGTGAGTAATCCCAGCCTTTGGCAAATACATTTTCAATTCATACATGTGCCTCTCTTCAGGCAGATTGTGTTTAATGAAGGCCAGATTGTCACCAAATTTTAGCTATGATTCATGTAGTGTGGTTAGCCCATCAGTTAAACCAATAGTCTGTCAATCAATAGAATAGAATACTGTCCGATTACAGCGTCCCACAAAATTGCCTCCATACAAGGAAATTACTTATTTTGACTTCTTGAGTATAACTGTATGGATCGTTAATATATTGAGATAGCAACCAAAATGTAATAAAACAATGGCTCACAGTAAAAAAATTAGAAGATGACTTAAATTTTGCACCTTTCTGTAAAGGCAATGTGTTCCATTGATCAGGCTTTCCCTGTATATTTGTTTGTAACAGAAGTGAACTCTCATTAAGGTTAATACTTTCATAGTTACTCATTGTTAAAATGTTAGGAATCACTGATTAAATGTTAAGACCCATAACTGATACCACATTATTTTTCTATAAGTCTTCCACACGCTGATATGAGGAATCAGGAGAGTCAGATTTTTCAAACGGTGTTCCATCTGAACTTCATGAAGTTGTTTTGAAGAACCAAGGAAAAGGAAATGCTTTCTTGATTCCTTGAGGGGAAATGTATTCAAGACAAAGGCCCGTGAGACTGGGCGTCATCCAACACTTCCTGTTTTGCTTTCTCAGTGATGATACAGTATATATACTGAGAGCCTGAGAGAGCATCCTCTACTAGAGAGTGTCTCTAAGTCACCACACTGATTTGGACATTTAGAGTTAAATTGCCCTTATTATGCTCATTTTCAGGTTCATAATTGTATTTAGAGGTTATATCAGAATAGGTTTACATGTTTTAGTTTTCAAAAAACACCATATATTGTACTGCACATTGCTGCAGCTCCTCTTTTTACCCTGTGTGTTTAAATCTCTGTTTTAGCTACAGAGTGAGACTTCTCACTTCTGTTCCATCTTTGTTTGGAGTCACACATGCGCAGTAGCTAGGTAAGGACTACTAGCCAGCCAGAAGCAGAGTATGAGGGTGTTCCCTGACAGTACCTAGGTAAGGACTACTAGCCAGCCAGGAGCAGAGTATGAGAACATGCTACGCTAGCAGCTAGGAGAGTTAGCTAGGCGGTTATAACGTGTGTTACAAAGTGATACATGTTAGTCACGAAAATAAAGGCTGGACTACAATGGAGCAGTGTTTTCTGTTGGAGATTGTAACTGAATGTAAATGGACTTTTGTACAGGAACCATTCACCATTCACACACATTCATACACTGTGGCTGCTCATCAGATAAACACTCACACACATTTACACTCCGATGCGCAGGTTCAGTGTCTTGCACAATGACACTTCGACATGGGACTGTAGGGACAGAGATCAAACCACCAACCTTCCGATTGGCAGGCAACCACTCTACCACTCATCCACAGCCGCCCTTAACTCCCTTTGGGGTGGACATTTTCACTTTGTAAACCTATAACATGCACTAAAAAGATATATAACACAGTAAAGGAAAGGGAAAAAGCCAAAAAGCATAATATGAGCACTTTAAGCAATATGATGAATGAGCGGGTACCAACGTGTAGGCTGTAAAATCAGAGATGTCATTTATGTTTGATGCAGATTGGGAAAGAGTAGATGAGAGGCATTACGTGGAAATAATTAGAACTCCTCCCCAAGAGACTTCCAACAAAGGAAGTGCTTATTTCAAAATAGAGCTTATGGTTAATTTCTGGTTTACTGACATTATGCTTCTTTGATATGCCTTTTCCTCTAACAGCCCAGTGCAGGTTTCAACTGCAACAACCAGAATGGCATGCTTTAGGCTAATTTGACTCAGTGGTGGAATGTAACCAGTATATTTACTCTAATACTGTACTAAGGTACACATTTGAGGTACTTTACTTGAGTCTTTTCTTTTTATGCCACTTTCTACTTCTACTCCGTTACATTTCAGAGAGAAATATTGTTCCCATCCATAAAAGAACAGTTACTGTTGAGAAAAGCGTTACCTTTCAGCTTTAGTATTTGTGTGCACCATTTATTGATTTAGTTTGACCTCAGGGTAAAAGTAAGTAAAGAAACATGAGTCAGCTGTTGTTGAGATGGTGGTAGTCTGTTTAATCGGTAAAGTGGAAGAAGACGTGTGGAAATGTGTCAGCCATCTTATTAGCCACCTCAGACTGATAAGAGCTAAATATGGGTTTGCATTCCTGTAATGCCACACATACAGAGTAGTTTAGAGAGTAAATATAATTCTGGATTGACACAAGAAATCTAGGTTGCTGTTAAGTTAAGATCAATAGCTGGATAGAATAGTTTTAAGATGTTGTGTTAAATGCGCTTGGCTCGAGAGGTTGCTATGTTGGCATGCTGTAGCCTCACACTTACATTGTCAAGTGCAGCAAAACAACAATACCCATGTCCAAAGCCATTGGCAATGAAAAATCAAATGTTGTTGATGGCCAATTTAGTTGGCTATATGCTAATTTCCTCATACTCTGCAAAATTTAGTTCAATTTCTTCTTAAAGGAAAATTAACAATGTGTATTGACTTGAGAACAAAAAGAAGAAAATAATGTAGTAAACACCTCGGTTCCCAGATTTAACGTGGAGTTATTATTCAGGAAAAAACAATAGAAGGTTAATGAGAGATAATCTGATGCTCTCTCTCTCTGTAATATAGAGACCACCACATCATCACATTCCCTTCAACATGCATAGAGATAGGCATGTGGAACTTTCCATAAGATCATCTCTCAATGCAAATCAAACCAGCTATTAAGCTAACTGAAATAAAACCATGCCAATCTCTAGATATGGTGAAGGGTATATGATGATATGGGGTTATTTTAATTCCAAAGGCCAAGGGAACTTTATCAGGATGCATAGTGTCCAGGATCCATGAAGTAACTGGCCTTTAAAATTAAAAATGTGCCTGCCTCTATGAGAATTATACATATCAACCCTGTATTTTAAGGAAGAACATTTATTTATTTATTTACATTACATTATTCATTCACAAAGAAAATTGGGTGTCCTTAAAAAGTTGGATTTTCCCAAATTTTTTGAATTTAGGCATTAAGATCAATTTCCAAAAGATGTTTTTTTGTTCCTCTTTTTAAACAACTTAGCATGGGTGTGTAAACCTATTCTAGCCACTGAGAGAGAGAGAGATAAGGAAGGAATATTGATTTTGTATTGTGAATTTGATCAAATTACAGCAAGCAAGCCAAACACACACATGTGTGTGCATAGAGGGAGAGATGCTGACAGCTGAAAGCACAGAACTGCCAGTCTGAAACACTATTTATCTGTTATCTTTTCTGTGGCTGTTATTGCCACTCTTCATTCTAACCCCAACCGGTCGTCAGACACCGCCCACCAAGAGCCTGGGTCTGTCCGAGGTTTCTTCCTAAAAGGAAGTTTTTCCTCGCCACTGTCGCACTGTTGCTTGCTCTGGGGGAACTACTAGAACTGTTGGGTCCTTGTAAATTCTGGAGTGTAGTCTAGACCTACTCTATCTGTAAAGTGTCTTGAGATAACTCTTGTTATGAATTGATGCTATAAATAAAATTGAATTGAATTGAATTTAATTATTTATACTTTCTTTCATTTGTTTTTAGGTGAGGACATTCACAGTAAATTGTGCAAACAGGGCCCTTGTGTGTCTTACTGTGCAGCTATAAATGGCTAGAACAAGTCTTGGAAGGTTGGCATAGCTCTGACCAATCAAACACCTTCCTGGCACGCTTATCATCCAATAACTTCCACAGGAAGGTCTGGTGGTGCAACATCCAGCCGTGCTTGGCAGCCCCTAACCCACAGGGAGGGGCTACGACAGCAACGCCATACACAATCCAGCCTTGTTCCTGTGAAGCTGGAACTGCTGAGGTGTTGGATTCCCTACAGGGAAACAATGAGTGAATGAAGAGCGGCCATTGGCGGCAGTTAAAGAGTAAAAAGGTCACCAACAAGAGGAGCTGTGTGGGAGGCCTCATGTATTGACGTCTCCTGCCATTCTCCCAATGTAGCTTTTTTTTTCTCCCTGTTTTGAGTAAGCCTGTTTTCGGACATTTTCTGATTGTCAGCTCATTCAGTAGGTGATCCGTCATTATTGTTTGTTATTGATTTTTATCCTTTGGAAAGAAAAAGGGAAAATTGCCACACTACTTTCTGACTTTATGAACATTAATCAAGTATTTGATGCATAATTACACAAGTTACCACTTTAGTACGTACACCTGTATAACATTTCAATGCAACAGCTCTGCCATAAACTATCTTTAGGATACTTACAATGTCTAGTTGAAAGGTGTTTTTGAGCCTTGTGTTGTGTTCGGGTCTGTGGGACCCGTTTTCAATGTTGGCTAAAAGAAAAATGATCCATCCATCCATCCATCTTCATCCGCCTATACGGTATCGGGTCGTGGGGGGAGCAGCTCCAGTAGGGGACCCCAAACTTCCCTTTCCCGAGCCACATCAACCAGCTCCGACTGGGGGATCCCGAGGCGTTCCCAGGCCAGGTTGGAGGTATAATCCCTCCACCTAGTCCTGAGTCTTCCCCGAGGCCTCCTCCCAGCTGGATGTGCCTGGAACACCTCCCAAGGGAGGCGCCCAGGAGGCATCCGTACCAGATGCCCGAACCACCTCAACTGGCTCCTTTCAACGCGAAACAGCAGCAGCTCTACTCCGAGCTCCTCTCGGATGACTGAGCTTGTCACCCTATCTCTAAGGGAGACACCAGCCACCCTCCTGAGGAAACCCATTTCGGCCGCTTGTACCCTTGATCTCGTTCTTTCGGTCATGACAATTATGATCAGATCATTTTCGTTTTTGTGTGATAAAACAAGGAAATTCAATTATAAAAAAGGTACCGTGTGCAGTCATTTAACATAAGTTATGTTTTATAACAGAAAATGAGTCAAGATCAATGAGTTTGAGTTAGAAGAAAAATGATGCTATTTATAATTTCTTCTAACTCAAACTCATTGATCTTGACTCATTTTCTGTTATAAAACATATGTTAAATGATGCTATTTATAATTTCTTTTAATTCTGATTAATCGCAAATATGAACAATAAATTATGTAAATATCATTGGTAATTGAGCTAAAGTAAACATCTGTTTTTGTACTGCATTGTATTTTTACATTATTTTGATGTCTGTATTAATTTAAAAGCCCAATAATGTAGTGGGTCCACCAGACCTTTTCTTGCCTAAACTTAACTCTGCCAAAATGACTGCCAGCTTGCGGTGCTCTGTACTCGGCTCACAGTCACCTATTCTCGGGTAACTGAACCACCAACTATCAGTGACCTGATGCAGCGCCATGCGGAGCACCATAGCTGGTTTTGCAGGGCTCTGTAGCAGCTTAGACAGCTAGCATCTGCCACTCTGTAGCATGGAGCTCTGTAGCCCGAGGAGAGTTTCTCCTTGTTTTCATATGATATCATATGTTTCAGTGTGGATACCTTTTTGTACCATATCCCATGTACCCGTTCATAAGAATGCATTGATCTAAACAAAGGGACTCTAAATCTCCTGTTAGAAGGCAAAAGTTGGTATTTATAATTAGCTGTTAGCAAGCCTGACCATGCTCTTCTTGTTGATAATTTGAAACGAGTGTGCAAAAGGTTGGCCAGAGATTTTAGTGTAAAACTTTGAATTGATTGTATAATTTAGTTTTAAGTTTAGCAGATAGGCTGCTGAGCCAGACTGGGCTGCAGTACAGCATGACATTCTGAATCACTTATTAGAGTCAGAAAACTGGCCGCTGGTTCCAATGAATCTAAGTCAAAGGTGCTGCTACTGTATAGAATCCAGTACCAGTAATGAGTTTTGTGCAGACAGCCTGTAATAACACTCTGTACTATAAACATACTTGGGAATCCATCCAATTAGCCAAAAAGTTGTACTCAGGAAATGCTACTGTTCTGACAAATAACTGGAAGAGTGATTTCCAAAGGGTGACGACAGCAAGTATGTACAGTGTGTTCTGTGCTGTGGTCAAAGGGTGGCACAGTGTTTGTTCTTTTGGCCAGTAATTCTTCAGAAAGCAATAGCTCAGGCTCAGCCCTTCTGCAAAAAAACTCAAATGGAATCTGCAGATGTTGTTACTGTTATCAGCAGTGGTCCAGAATGAAAATCTGCAGAATTAAGCGACAGTTTTTTTTGCTTGGGGTGGAGATGTGTTAACACTTGAGTTTTATTTGTAAATTTATTTTTTTAAATATGGGATCCAAGTGGGATCCAAATTAGGCGCCTGCAGACTCCGTGTGGCTATGATCATGACTTTTGAAACACATGGTGTAGTGTGAAATACAGTGAATTTCCACTTTCACAGACGGAGTTGGTACACAATGCCTCAACTTGCCTAGGAATGTGAAAAAGGGGTTGTTTTGTGTGTTGATGTGCAGGTTGTCAGGAGAGCAGAGGTGGAGTATTACCCTGTTCCAACATGAATACCTGCACCTTCTTTCCAAAAAGCAGGGATAAAAGAATGGGATCAGATAGACTAGGAAAGTTTTGTCTATTCGCATGACCGCAGTGGCACCTTTAGTCCCTGGTTCCTGTTGAGGGATAATGGGATGGTGGTGACGCATGTACGGGATTCAGAATAAGCTTTTTCCAAAAAGTGTGGACACGGTGTACTGTGATGGGATAAAGGGCATACTGCTGATAAACAATGCGCTTGTTTCAGCAGTAACGTAACTTACCATTTACAACCCTTACAAATATGTTTATTACAACTTAGGTGTTATTTTCGTAGTTTTGTCCATTATTTGTAATGTCTTTCTCCCAAGGTAATGGTTGAGATCTAGGAACACAGTGACGTGATCACTAGTCTCACAAGTCAAGAAGCAATCAGTCAAGTCAAAATGTTCATTACAATTTTACTGGACATTTTTTGAAATTAGGGCCAGAATGTGAATTTTATGTGCATGCAAACTTATACTTGTCTCCACCACATTTGTCAACCGGCTCAAGATCTTTAACCACATACATATATCCCTTCCTAACATTCATGCCATGTACCGTGCTGCTCATAAGTATTTGAACCCCTGCTTAGGTTGAATTAAAAAAAAGAATAAAAAAAAAAATCATGTTATGGAAATTGATCTTTATGCCTTAATTAAAAACATGAGGGGCAATCCAACCTTAAAGGACACCAATTTTCTTTGTGAATAAATAATGTATTATTAATAAATAAATGTTCTTCCTTAAAATACAGAGGGCATGACTAAAGACACCCCTATGTTAAATTCCCATAGGGACAAAATAGCCCACACGCACACACACACACACACACACACACACACACACACACACACACACACACACACACACACACACACACACACACACACACACACACACACACACACACACACACACACACACACACACACCATGCATGGTTTTATTGCAGCTAGCCCAATAGCTGGTTTGATTTGCATTAAGAGCTGATTTGATGGAAAGTACCTCATGCCAATCTCTAAGTATGGTGAAGGGTATGTGATGAAATGGGGGGGGGAGGGCTAAGAAAAGGCTAAAGGAACTTTATCAGGATGAATAGTATCCTGGATCCATGAACCCTAACCCTAACCCTGGCCTTTAAAACTAAAAATGTGCCTGCCTCTATGGGACTTTAACATAGAGAGGGTGTATACTTTTTCCTCCTGTATTTGAAGGAAGAACATTTATTTATATGCAATACATTATTCATTCACAAAGAACATTGGTATTATTAAAGGTTAGATTGTTCCTCATTTTTTAATTAAGGGAATAAGATCAATTTCCAAATTATGATTTTTTTATTCCTCTTTTTAGTCAACTTAAGCAGGGGTTCCTATACTCGTGTGCAGTACTGTACATATACACACTCCGTTCTCTGCCTCTTACCACAATATCATAACTGTTGTATGCTGTATGTTATTGTCTGCCACTGTCTATACGTACGTCTAAGTACTGACAGTGAGTACATCCATAGTCACTAGATTTGCACTAACCTTCTTCCTGGACTTCACATCTCCCTTTGCAGACTATATATTCTTTGCAATCTTGCACTCAACCCATTCAGCATTTTTTTTTCTTATGCAACAGTTACTTTGTATGTATACACAATATATTTGTTATTTCTGTAGTTATTGTTAATTTCATATTAATGTTAACTATGTTTGTTTGTGTATGTATGCACCTTTCACCAAGGCAAAGAGAATACTCAATGTGGCGCTAAACCATTTCTGATTCTGGTTCTGTATTTTATTTTTGATTTACCTTGAAGGTCACAGTTGTTACACTGCTTTCAACAATAAAAAAATAAGATGTAAAAAAGCGTGGCTTCCAAGCTGTGTTTGCTTTCTACGCATGCCATGTCCGGTTGTTATGATATGCATATGATTTCAGCCTCACAATAAGCTTTCTCAACTATTACATCATCACGCATGGCCTCCCAGCCAATCAAATCATGGATTCCATCCAGACAGAACATTTAGTGTAATGTAGTTTTGAGCATTTAAAAAAATAATAAAATAAAAGATAAATAAGAACATGTACATTTCAACACAGGCAAAATGATTGTAAATGATTCAAATAAGGATTTCCATGTTACACTTTACTTGAAGGTATCTACATAAGAGTGACATAACACTGTTGTGACACTGTCACAACACATGAAACCTACCCCTAACTTGTGATGACAAAACACTTACTAAACACTGACATGTACTAAAAGGAGCGTTATGTCATAAACATTTATGACTTTTTTATAATGTTTATGACACGTTCATGACAGTGTCATGTCATTCTTATTTATACATACATTCAAGTAAAGTGTAACCAAAGAAGTTTAAAAACAAATTCTAGTCCACTTTTACTTACATTTGTTCTTGTATACAAACAATTTAATTATTCAGTTATTTATATACAGTATGTAAACACATGCATTTATACATACTTACACACACATGTACACATGCATACACACATGCCTCCACATCAGTTGTAAATTGTTTTAGATTTAGATAGAGGTGGAGAATGAATTGAGATATTTTATTGAAGTAAATATAGCTCCACCCCACTGTAAACACTCTACTAAAGCCAGATTTATACTTCTAAGGGGTTTACTTTACTTACTTTAGACACCACACTACTGCACTAAGTGCAACCTGCACAATTGGTTTATGTAGCATACATTTTAGCATTATTTAAGCAGTTGCAAATTTTGGTTTTCCCATTCTGTATATATTCAAATATTTGTTCCTTTATTTTATTCCTATTATTATTATTTCATGTATATTGTATGTATGTAGATTTTTCCTATTATCTCATTTATATTTATATTCTGTGTTGTGTGACTGATGTTTGTGTGCTGCTGTAACACCGTAATTTCCCATTTTTCTTGGGATCAATAAATATCTATCTATCTGTCTATCTATCTATCTATCTACTTTACACTGTATATTGCTGAGTAGTTTCCTCTAATAATAAGTCATCTTAACAAATCATAATTTTAGAAACTGATTCTATATCTTCTATATCTATATTCATCTAGGGTTACTTTACTCAGAAATGCAGTGAAGAAGTATCAAGCAAATATTGAAAAATCAACATTGTCCATATCTAGATTTTAGCACGCTCAGGTATTATTTAAGCATTTATTGATGTTATTTATGGCTGTCCCTGTGCTGCTGCAACAACCAAAAGTCCCTGCTGGAGTTCTAGAAAAGTTTATTTAATCTTACTGTAAAAATGTGACTGGTGACACACAGAAGTAATCAACATGACTCAGGAATTATGAATTTTTATACTGTAAATATTAGAAAATGTGGGCTGTTGGAAGAAACATTGCAAAACAAGCAGATTTTCTTGGATATATGTGCGTCACAGGGTCTTAAAACAGTAGTCTACCTTTGACTAAATCTTCCGCTGCCTCCTCATTAAGGACAGTCATCAGGGTGGGGCAGTATCAGCAGCAATGTCACTAACATTTGCCAAAACATGCACAACATTTTAAAGGGATCTGTCTGTAATGCACAGACGATGAATCACTAATGGTTGGTGACATTTGTCTCAGACAACATTTACGTACTACACCTCTCATTGCCCCTGCTCTGGTGTTTCCGAGCCCCTAAACCGGAGCCATTTGGAGAAACTTTGGACCCGTTTTGGTTTGGAATCTGCAGGGTTGTGTTGCAGTCTCAACGACCACAAACGGAGACCTTTGAAAACACAGACGCAAATGTTTCTCTTCTTAATTCGGTTTTATGGGCCATGACGTCTCATTCTCTGAGACTAAGCTACTAACGTTACCATGGCAACTACCAGCAACGGGCAGATGTATGTATATGCTGCCCGCTGTTTATGCCCAGTTTACCAGACTGTTGATGAGATGTGAGGTGTGGGCGTGTTAATTTAAATGGAGATTAGTTCTTCTCCTGGAGATAAAAACACTTGTGTGCATGGAGATCTTTTTTTGCTCAAAGCTCTGCTTAACAAATACAATACATAGAGCAATCAACACTAATTGTCAACCTATGTTCTAATTGATAGAGATGTCATTATATTTGAGATCTGACCTGGCTGAATAACAAAAGTAAGCACATATCAAAAACACGTTACAAAGTGCTTCACATTCATTTAAAACAACGAGCAAACAGTTGATATAAGAAAAGAAAGCAAGACAGAATGACATAATAAACAAACAACAACAATAAAATCAATAAAAAGTCTAAAATAGTAAGTTTAAAAAAGACTTAAAAGAAGACAGTGTGCTGGCTTCATTGATCTCCTCCTTCCACAACTGGGGAGCCCGAGCAGAAAAGGCCCGATCACCTTTAGTTTTCACCTTTGACTAGAGAATGACCAAGAGTGACATACTAGATCTAAGGTTACGTTTGGGGTTGTTTGGGGTGATAAGTTCATCCATATATTTTGGAGCTATCCCCATACAAGCCTTTAAAGTGATCATTTATATTATTTTAAAATCCACTCTAAAACCGACTTGGAGCCAATGAAGAGATTTTAAAATCGGTGGCGTGTGTTCTCTCCTGCTGGACCCGGGTATGAGTCAGGCTGTGGCAAGGGACAGCAAAACAATTTTCCAGACTCAGAGGTTTGTCTGCCCCCATATTACTGCGGCGTTATCAATGCACAGGTCAAAGTCTGGAGGTAAATGCAGACACTTTGAGTGGCGGACGATGAGGGTACCGATACAGACAGAGATAGCACATAAGCATTTATAGTGGGAGGTATGTTTCTCTTTGAATCTGTTATCTTTAGTGAACATTCTTGGTGGGACCATTGCAACACATTTCTGTAAAATCACTTCTGTTTTACACATCTGTGAACTCAACACAAAGGATGTGACTAAGAATATGATTGGTGTGTGGAAATTGTGTAGGAGAAAAAAGTACCCTTTTAACAAACCCACTGTTTGACCGATTACACACAGAGAGGAATCTTTTAATTTTAAATTATTTTTAGTATTTTGTCAAAGCAATTACATTTTCTCGTAGCATGTCTGATTAGCTTTCATAGACGCGATGTCCATTTCCATGTTTCTCCTTGTCTTTTTGTAGAGTCGGACTGGATCCATACTGCTGATGGGCCTACAAAGCGCACAGAGATGTGTATGTCAGCTGTACAAACCACCTCTTTATTCACCACTTCACCAAGTGTGTTTGCTGTAAACTCCTTTTGTTTATAGACCACCAGCCCTGTAAAAACCCATGTATGTGTAAAAGTATGTGTAATTTAGATTACACACTGGAGCTCCAGAAGGAAAATCTTTCATGTTAGTGAGATGTGCGCAGTCTGTTTTAAGGATCATGTGGTTTCTTACGTGCCTAGACAGTGAGAGACAGTAGCAGACTGGAAGCTTTCTGACTTCCTGTAAATCCTGCCTTGGACAGACAAGAAACATATTTTCCACTGAACTTCTTATATTCAACCAGAAAAACCACAAGTTATAGTATAGCATGTTGAAAAGTCATAACATAGGTATGTCCAAAAAGTGAATGAAAAGTCATATTATAGCATGTGTTTTTTTTTCTTTTTTTTTTTTCATGCTCTCCATGTGTTTTTATTTTAGCACTTACCTGTTTTATCATGTATCACTTTGGGATTTGCGTAAATATAAAGTACATTACAAATTACATTTATTATTATTATTATGTTGAAAAATGTGATGACAAGTCATAGTATAAAATTTTAAAAAATGTGATAAAAAAAGACAAAAAAGTCATAAATAAGTCATAGTAAACTCATGTAAAACAAAGTCATAAAAAAGTCATGGTACAGTATGTTGAAAAAAGTAATAGTATAGTATGTTATAAATTAACTTTTTGTAAATTAACAAAATCGTAGTATAGTATGTTGAAAAAAGTGATAAAAAAAGTCATAGTATAATATAGTACATCATATAAATTGATGAAAAAGTAATAGTTGAATAATGTATGATAACAAATTCATACTATAGTATGTCGAAAAAGTAATAAATAAAATAAAGTGATAACGAAGTCATACAAAATTTTGGCAAAAAAGTTATAGTAAAGCAGGTTCAAAAACTCATAACAAAGTCATAATATAGTATGTCGAAAAAGTGGTAAAAAAGTGGTAAAAGAGTGATAGTATAGTATGTTGAAAAATTTTATAAATATTATAGTATGTCAAATAAAGTGACACAAAAGTCATGGTATAGCATGTCAAAAGAGTAATAGTATAGTATGTCAAATAAAGTCTTAAAAAGTGATAGTATAGTTTGTTAAATGTCATTAAAAGGTCATATCAAATTCATAGTATAGTAGGTCAAAAACATTAAGAAAAATTAATAGTATGGTATGTTGAATAAAGTGGTAAAAAGGTCTTAATATAGTGTGTCGAAAAAGACAAAAGATGAATGTAGAATGTAGAGAAAAGTGATGCAGTATTCACTGTATGTTGAAAAAAACGTCTTGAAAAAGGCCTGGCCAGACTGGGAATCGTACCTGGGTCAGGGTATGCAGAGATTACTTGCTGGTTGCCTATTGGCACAATGCTAACTATTGAGCCATTGTGCCAACAAGAAAAACTGTCAAAAACAGTCATATACGGTATGTCGAAAAAGTCAAGGCATAGTATGTCGAAAACAGTCATTAAAAAGACATAGTAAAGAATGTTAAAAAAAATTCATAGTATAGGAAATTGAAAAAAGTATAGAATGTTGAATAAAGTGACAACAAAGTCCTAGTATAGTATGTTGAAAAAAAGTTATAGTACATTATGTTGAATAAACTGTTGTAGTATAGTTTTTTGAAAATGTAAGTATAGTATGTTAAATGAAGTAATAAAGTTACCTACACAGCTGCAGTGCATTCCATGATTCACCTCAGCAGTACATATACACCTCATCGGTGCCAGATCTACCTATGTGGTAACTTTGCTCAGTATCCTTTGCTAAATCCCTAGTGATATTCTTGTTTCTTGTGGTCCCCTTAAACTTTTGTTCCAGTGTCCAGATTGCTGCCTTCTCTACTGTGACCCGCTGTGCTGCTTTCCCTGCTGGTCCCTGCCAGCTCCGCCGCTCTGTCCCTGCTTTCTACTATTGGATTCTCCAGTGCCTGCCGGCCTCGAGCTTCGGTTCTGTCCTGGAGCTATTCTGCCTTGACTCTACCTTCATTGTTCATCTAAGTACTGACACCTTTAAACTGAACTCTGAGTTTTGTGTGGTTGTCTCTGTGTTTTGGGTTGGAACTGCGAGCATAAAAAGTATAGTATGTAGTTAAAAGTCATAGTATAGCAGGTCAAATAAAGTGATAATAACGTCATAGTATAGTTTGTCGGAAAACAAATAGTATAGTAAGTTGAATAAACTCATAAAAAAGTTGGAAAAAGTGATAACAAGTCATAGTATAATATGTTAAATAAAGTGATAATAAAGTCATATGCTATTATGTCGGAAAAAATGGTCATAGTAAAGAATGTTCAAAAAAGTGATAACAGAGTCATAGTATGCTATGTCGAAAAACGTTATAAAATAGTCATAGTATAGTATTTTTAAAAATAGTGATAAAAGAGTGATAGTATAGTACGTTGATAAAGTGATAACAAAGTGAAAAAAGTGTCAAAAAAGTAATAGTATAGTATGTCGAATAAAGTGATAACAAGTCACAGTATAGTACAACAAAAAAGTGATGAAAAGTCATAGAATAGTTTTCAAAAAGTCATCACAAAGACATAGTATATTATGTTGAGAAAAAAAAAAGTCATAGCATATTATGTTGAAAAAAGTGATAAACGAGTCATGGTATACTATGTCGAAAAAAGTTATAAAAAGTCATAGTATAGTAAAAAAGTAATATTATAGTATGTTGAATAAAGTGATAAAAAAATCATAGTATAGTATGTCAAAAAAAGTAATGGTGAAGTATGGTAAATAAAGGAATAAACAGGCATAGTATAGTATGTCAAAAATAGTCATAGTGTACTATGTCAAAAAAGTGATTCAAAAGTCATAATATATTATGTCAAAAAAGTCGTGGTATAGTATGTCGGAAAAGTGAAAATAAAGTCCAATTATAGTATGTTAATACAAGTAATAGTATAATATGTTAAATAAAGTGATAAAGTCATACGATAGTATGTCGAAAACAATTCATAGTACCAAATGATACATGGTATGTCATAGGATACCATGTTGAAAAAATAATTTACAAAAGTAATTGTATAGTATGTTAAAAAAGCGAGAAAAAGTAATTGTGTAGTATGTCAAGAATAGTGATAAAAAAGTCGCATTATATTATGTCGAAAAATGTCATAGTATAGTAGGTCGAAAAAAGTGATAACAAAGTCATAGTGTAGTATTTGGAATAAAGCGATAAAAGAGTGATAGTATAGTATGTCGAAAAAGTGATGACACCTAGAAATACTGTCAAAAACAGTCATGTATGGTATGTCGAAAAAGTCAAGAGATATAATGTCATTAAAAATTAATATTGTATAATGTTTAAAGAAATCACTAAGTCATAGTATAGTATGTTGAATTAAATCATAATGTCATTGTTTTTCAAAGAAAAAAGGATTTATTTAAATAGGGAAAAGGAAAGTGGGTAGGCAGACGCCAGGGACCGGGACGCAAGAGACGGAAAGCTGGGGAAGTCTTGGGGAGTCAGGATACTCTGGGAAAGGTAGGAGAGCCAGGAGCATGGAGCCAGGGAGGAGACACAGGAGCTGGGAGCGGAGACGGAGACAGGTGGAAGCAGGGTGGAGGAGGACAGAGAGCAGAAGCCAGCTGACCGGAGACAGAAACAGGAGTGGAGATGATAACTGCAGGGTAGAAAACAAAAAGGAGGTAAGTAACATGAAACACAGAGATACAAAATGCTGGAGGACTAAGAGGCTTGTAGCGAGTTTCACCAGCGTGACTGGAGCAACCATCAAGCGAGGATGGTTTAAAGAGCTGGGGTAGAAATGGAGATGGAAGGCAGGTGAGAGCAGCGGGAGCAGGTGATTGTGGATGAGACTCAGGTGTGCGTGGTCAGAAAAAGAAAAAAAAGAAAACGGCAGGGACAAACAGGAAACTCAGATAGAAAGATAGTAAATAAAACAAAAACTCACAACCAGCCGGACCCCAACCAAGATCAGTAAGTCCAAAAAGTCATAGTATAGTATGTCAAAAAAAAGTTATAAAAAAGTCATAGTACAGTACATCCAAAAAATTCATAGCATTGAATGTTACAAAAATCATAGTATTGTAAATTGAAAAGTTATAGTATAGTATGTTGAATAAAGTGGAAAAGAGTCAAAGTATACTACTGTACTACTACTGCACTGTCGAAAAGGGCAAGGCATAGTATGTGGAAATATTATTGCATGTTAAAAAAAAGAAATAGAAAGTCATTATATAGTGTATTGAAAAAGGCATATGTTGAAAAAAGTGATAACAAAGTTCTGGTATAGTATGTCGAAAAAAAACGTCGACATGAGATGAAAAATGCCTGACTTGACTAGGAATCGGACCTGGTTAAGAGTATACAGAGATTACTTGCTGGTTACCTGTTGGAACAATGCTAACCATTGAATCACTGTGCCACCTAGAAATGTTGTCGATAACAGTCATGCATGGTATGTCAAAAAAGTCAAGGCATAGTTTGTGGAAAAAATTCATAAAAAAGTAATAGTATAGTATGTCGAGAGAAAAAAGTGATAAAAATCATAGTATGTATATGGAATGAAGGCATAATATAGAATGTCATTAAATACAATAACAAAGTCAAAGTATGGCATGTTGCAAAAACGTCGTGTAAAAGGCCTGCCTGGACTGGGAATCGTACAAAGTCATTGTATAGTATATTGACATTGTCTAATATGTTGAAAAAAGAGATAAAGTCATGGTATAGTACGTTAAGTACTATAAAAAAAAAAGTAAAAAGAAATCGTAGTATTAATCGAAAGAAGTCATATTATAGAATGTTGGAAAAAACTATCAATTTATTGTCACAGTACATAGCAACACAATGAAGTTAGTGTCACTAGAAAAAGCGTCACAGGGATTATTTGCTGGTTGTCAGTTGGCAGGATGCTAACCATTGGGACACTGCCAACAGTCATGTATGGTATGTCGAAAAAGTAAAGGCATAGTATGTTAAAAAAAACTGCATATAATGTCAAAAAAGTGTAAAAAAAAGTCATAGTATAGTATGTTTAAAAAGTAATTTAAAGTCACAGTATGGTCTGTCCAAACAAATCAAGGTATAGTACTGCATTGCATGCTTGCTGGTGCTCATTGGAGCAGTGCCAACAACTTAGCCACTGTGCCACTAAAAGAAATTATGTTGAGCATAGTATATCAAAAAAGCCGTAGTATTCGGGGCGGCAGTGGCTACAGCTGTGGAATGTGTGATCTGCTGGATACTCAAATGTCCTATTGGTCATGAATAAAGCATCTTCTATCTAGCTAGCTATCTATTCTCCCTGTTGGGCCGAGATACACGTTCCCCAGGTTAAAAAGCAATGGGTTTAAATTTTCCTTTGTTCCACGTGCAATAGAAACCCTTAATTATTTGCACGGAACCTTGGCTTCACTCTTCAGCAGCACTATCATGGCCTCCATTAGACTTATTTGATAGTTTTAACATAGGGGGTGCAGTCCTAGTTATGCTAAATGTTGCATGTCCTTCTGTATGTTGTGCTTGTGTTTTTTGGCCTCTACTGCCAATATAATTTCCCTCAAGGGACACCAAAGGTCTGTACTGATCTGTCCACCTCAACCTAATCATCTGTGAAAACAAAAATGCTGTTTCAAGTTTAAATAAAGTTGTGTTTGTTATCTTTAGCTCCTCTAGGACTGCAGAGACCTCAGTCCAGCTGAGAGGTTCACTGATTCACTGCTCTGTGAGAAACACTGAAAACATTGTGCACTCTGCTCATAGCTGGTTCCAGATATACAGCAGGAAAGATAAGAGATGTGCAAGAATGTGTCATGAACATGAATTAAAAATTATTTTCCTCCTGACCTCTTATCTGAGTAAAGATGGGAGTAAAACAGTTACTCACATTACTACGACAAGTCATTTTTACATGTCATTGTCATTTTTAATTCTCACCCCTGGATCACTTCTCTGAAAAAGTAACTTCAGCAATCACACTCGGTGGAACATTTATTTACATAATATTTATAACATGTTGAACTGAACGCCATCACAAGAATTAAAAGACTTGGTGCGATCAGAACAACTATAGACGGTGGGGATGGAGCATTTCTACACCGCCATCATTGGGTCTAGCCTCATCTGCTCCATCATGATGTGGTACGCTGCTGCCACCACTAAGGACAATGACAGAGTGCAGCGTATCATCCGCTCTACTGAGAAGGTGATTGGCTGCAATCTGCCCTCTCCAGGACCTGTACTCCTCTAGGAGTAGGATGGGCAGGAACGATTGTAGCCGATCCCTTTCTCCCTGTATACAAACTGTCTGAACCCCTTCCCTCTGGCAGGAGGCTGCAGCCCATCAGGACCAAAACCTCATGCCACAAAAATGGTTTCTTCCCGATTGCCGTTGGCTTCAGCAACTTTTCCAAGGCGAATGTAATTTGCTGATTAACTTTTAAGAAAAACCAGACAATGAAGAAAAGCAATAAGAGATAAGAGACATGAAAACTGAACTCCATGTCATAATGACGACAGTGTGGCTGAAAGCTACAGAACATGCTAGTACAGTGAGTGGACATTGAGTTGAGATGTTGTTTTTCCCCAAAGACACATTTTGACTCCAAACATGTCAATTTCCACAGCTGAACAGTTAACAAATTATTTATTTATTTGTTTCGGGTAAGATAGGATAAGCTAAGAGAAGAGAAAAAGAAAAGAAAAGAAAAGAAAAGAGAAGAGAAGAAAAAAAGAGAAGATAACATAAGACAAGATATGTTAAGATACGAGAAGAGAAGAGAAGAGAAGAGAAGTTAAGCTGAGATAAGTTAAGATACGAGAAGAGAAGTTAAGATGAGATACGAGAAGAGAAGAGAAGAGAAGTTAAGATAAGATATGAGAAGAGAAGGTAAGATAAGTTAAGATAAGTAAGATACAACAAGAGAAGTTAAGATAAGTTAAGATATGAGAAGAAAAGAGAAGTTAAGATAAGAGAAGAAAAGAGAAGTTAAGATAAGAGAAGTTAAGATACAAGAAGAGAAGTTAAGATAAGATACGAGAAGAGAAGGTAAGATAAGTTAAGATAAGAGAAGTTAAGAGAAGTTAAGATATAAGAAGAGAAGAGAAGAGAAGAGAAGAGAAGAGAAGAGAAGAGAAGAGAAGAGAAGAGAAGAGAAGAGAAGAGAATGCGTAAGAAGAAGAATATAAGAAGAAAATGCGGGAAGAATAATAAGAAGATGCGTGTAAAAAGGTACTCAATACCTGTGAGTAAGTGAGGCTTGTAACTGAAAGCCAAAAGTCAACTAAAGTGAATTGGGCCCAATCACGGGACCAACTATCAACGGCAATCATAAAGCATGATTACGGGTTGTTTTACCCATGGACTGAAAGGTGACTCAATGCCACTGAAATGGACTAAAGCATTCTAGTCTAAGCTATATTGTTATCATTCCTTCCATACTTTTACATGTGAGCTATTTTTTTTCTGTTTTCACCTAATGACACTTTTAATTAAGGAGTATATTTTGAAAATCTCCCACCCCTGACTGTGGGAATGTTTCCCCCAGCCGTCCAAACATTGGCCTGGCAACAACACGAATCCTTCATTCTTGATGTTTATTAGCATTCATCGCCTCTTGTCCACAGACTCCTGGCCAGAGGCACTAACCCTTCCGAAAACATTGCAAATAGTCTCAGCAGCATATCAGCAGGATAATATGAGCTTCACAGCACTACTCCCTTCCCTGAGAGAGCATTTCCTGTAATTTGGCATAGTTGCCAATTCAGAGTCTGTTGTTCCAGATGTTGGATTACTAAATGAGCTGTGAGACAACAAAAGTTAAAGTGCTGTGAAAGTCCAGACCTTATCTGGGTTGTCTGGGGGTCATTTAAAGAGTTCTGTAACTGCTTGGAAAGGAACCAGATGCAAAACTGGTCCAAAGATTTAGATCATTATCCTTCTCAAGACTTTATCTCCATCCAAAATATTCAGTCAGGGCCCTGAACCAGAGCTATGCTCGAGCCTATGTCTCATGGGCGATTGCAGTTTTTTTTTTTTTTTAAGTAGGGTGGCACAGGGGGGACCAATAACCACTTGATTTTATCAGATACAATTCCGAGCTGTTTCCATGGTATCAGAATTTTGGATAATCGTCATGTTGGTCATGTGATAAGGGTTTGGAAGATTGGCAGAACAGGCCAAGTGACAGTACTCTGATCCAATGGGAATACGAATTGTCAGATTGGGATTCTGGTGACATCAGGGGGGCCAAGCATATTTCAGGGGGGTGCCGGTGCCACCACATGCCCCGCCCCTGCTCAGTCTCGGGTCTGATGTTGAGATGTTTTTTTCTACTCTCTCAAAACTGTCTCTGTTTGTCTGTTTCTGGACTTGCCTTCATGGTGCTATTCACCAAATGCAGTTGTGATTTTTTTCTGCCTAGTTATTCCCCGCCCACCCCTAAACTAACAGGAAGTAAACAAACTGCAGAGCATGCCAATTTAAAGCAGTTTTCCAAGGAATATGTACAGCATCATCTCCTCACACGCGCCTAGAGGCCATTGTCCCCTGGACTCAGGCAGTGGACAATGGACAACCGAACAGAGGTCGTTCTTGCAGGAGACAGGGGTTTGTGTTTCAATTTGAAACATAAAAGTAACTTTAACTTTGCAGAACAAACGGAGCTACGTAACGTTCAGCGTCATGTGCTGACCGGAAGAGATTTGAACCCAAAAGCACCATCTCTTTCTAAAGTTAACTAAGTAGTTTTGGTGCCTAAACAAACCAACTGGTGACCGCTTCACAACGTTAACGGCGTGATTAAAACAGCGGCCGTTACGTCCTCTGGTTTAGATGTGAGGACGGAAAACGCTCCTGTGGGTCCTATTAGAGGGGAGGAACAGAAACCCCCTATGTCTTCGTATGGTTTGAGAACTTGTTGGAAAATTCTGAATTGGCAATTATATATAGTGAGAGGTAAAATGTGAAAATGTGTTTTTATAATAGCCACCATGTGATCATCATGTTCACAGGGGATTGATATTTGGTCCATTTGATGCACTTCAACATGCTATATCCCTCAGGAATGGCTCTCTGGTTCTCTTTATTTCTCTCGTCCTTTCCAGTCTTATATTCATGTTGTCGTTCCTGTTTAGCCCCTGCAGTTGCAGAGCAGACACTTGTTTTTTCATCAGGTGGAGGGAAACACGAAGCAATAGTCGTTACCTGTGCACATCCCTGGGCCTAAACGTAACCAAACTGTGACCGTTTCACAACGTTAACGAATGTGTTCAAAACCACAACAGTTATGCTCTCTGGTTTAGATATGAGGATGGAAAACGCTCCTGTGGGTCATACTAGAGGGGAGGAACCATAGAAATAAAATTTATTTGTTTTTGTTTTTATTTCTATGGTAGGAACCAAAACAACCCATATTGATGCATGGTTTGGAAAACTAGTGATATTTTAAATTAGCCTACATTTTTTAAAAATAGCCCCCATATAATCATCATGTTTACAGGGGACTGGCATCTGGTCCATATGATGCACTTCAACATGGTATATCCTTCATGCGTGGCTCTCTGGTTCTCTTTCTTTCTCTCGTCTATTCCAGTCTCACATTACTGTTGTTCCTGATTAACCCCTGCAGTTGCAGAGCAGTAGGACTGGGCATTGAGAACTGGTTCCATGAAGCAGCTCCACATTCACTGATGCCAGCCTGGCCTGCTGACAACACTGCTGCTAGCATTCTTTAGAAACTTGGTGACCGGCACCAAGCAACACAAAAACGCCTGGATCACCCAGCTGGCAGCAGCTAACACGAGAGCTGGGAACCAGAAAAGCTGCTTTAGACAGACTTCCCAAAAGACATTGGCTGAGTGGGGAGGAAATGAAAGAAATCTTGTGTTATGGGAACTTAGCACAATCTGTAATGTGATTTATGCTATTTCTAAAAAAGAAAGAAATTCTGTTATTGTGACTCTGACACTGGCTGTGACCCACTTCATGCCCCTCATAAATACTGTGACTACAGTCAGCAGTAAGGGCCTGTTCAATGTATCATGGCTTTGTGAGCTGCACGTTGCTCTGTGCTGAGTCAACAGTGTTTGGGGCCTCAGAACCACGCGGTGGACTGTGCTCCTCCCCCCTCCTTCACTGTGCTGCCACCTCCAAACACGGTCATGTGAATATGCAGAGTGATGTCAGGGATACATATAAAGTGAGGTTCTAATGCTGCATTTAGATCCTATGGGAAAACACAATTCACACTGCTTTCAGATAGTGAAAACAGGAAACTCAGCTTTTCTTTCCCAGGTGGGGGATCAAACAATATATGTTATTTTATAAGAAACTTTTCCACAAGAAGAAACTGTTTAAACTTTAAGGGTACAGTCCACACATTTTGGGAAATAAAGATCAGCATCATCTTTATTTCTGTGTATCAAGTATAGGTCTATCTGTCTATCTCAGCACAAAGAAAAGCTTGCTTGTATTTCTCCTCACAAAAGTGCTTGTTTTACCGTTGTCTTAGCGTTAATGAGTGAAATCCGGCGGGATTGGATCGGAGCAATCCCAGAAGAGGAACGTCATGGATATAGACTAGAGAGGAAGTAACTGTAAAAGCTAAATCCAGTTTTAATATAAGGACATTGTAATTAGGATTGAGTATTGACAACCGGTTCGAACTTGGAATTCTTTAAAAAAATGTTTAAAAAAAAAACTGAAAGAGGCGTTAACAACTTTGAAAATATTGTCCAAAAAAAAACATACATACAAACATATAAAACTCAACAAAAACTCAACAAAAACAAATGCCAAGAAAACTTGCGAAGGCGACAAAAATGTAAAATGTATGGTTAAAAAAAAATCAAAAAAGATGACAAAAACATTGAAAAGGATCAAAATTGAAAAAATAAAACCATTAAACCTGAATCGAAGGGAAGAATCAGAATCGGAATCCTTCCATCGGCCGTTCCATTGATTTCCCACGTGGGAGAGCGGTGCGCCCAACAACGCGCTGCGCTACCCCTGGCGTCGTGCACAGTCGGATTAGCTTCTTGTCACCTTTGATGATGAAATAGCTGCGCTGTGCTTTGCTCTGCACCCTACCTAGCGGTGCGCACTGATCATGTGTAGGCAGATTAATGGTAATGCTCCAGCGCAAACAGAATCTATGTTGGAGGTATAATCTAATGCCACTGGTCATGACATTGTTCAGTGCCTCACACTAAGACAATGACTAAGACTAAGACTCAGGATATCACTGTAAACTTCCATTCCTCTCCTGTCCCTTCCCATTATTTGTTTAGAAATTTGTCAAAACATTCCAGTCTGGCACCAAGAAATCCATGTTTAGAGGAAGCTGTGCATGTGTTGTGGTCACATTATAAACAGTGAGGTTGGAAGAAGGCCCAAGAGGACATGTTAAAGCATTCAAACAGGATGTTGGTCTCATGGAAAACCAGTCAATCACAGAATAAACTTAAAAGGGAATCAGTATCAAAGTGTCGGCATATTTATTTCTCTTACCCTTCTTAAGTCTGGTTTAAATTACTGTAGCCATTTCCTGTATTATTATTATTATTATTATTATTATTATTATCTTCAAATTGCTCTGAGAACTTTTTTAAAAGCATGATGTTTATTAAGTGGAACAGGAACAGAAACATATGAAAGGCGACTCGCAGCATTTCCTTTCCCCTCTTTAATATTCTGTTTTCCCTTTTTAAAGGCTGCAGCCTGCTGGGTGTGTTGTGAACTACATGACACACACACACACGCACACGCACACGCACACGCACACGCACACACACACAATTTCTGCAAAATTGAACTCTATTTAAAACAATGTTATTTCTTATGAAAAACATTAACATAAACTGATGCATACGCCGATCCAGAGCATCCCAAACCCTCAGTGGGTGACATGTCCGGTGAGTATGCTGGCCATGCATTTAGACAGATTTGTAAACAATATTTGAGAGAAATAAGCCTTTTGTGTTCATAGAAAAAGTCTTCAGCTCATGAAAAATGGGGGCTTAAACAAACTTTTTTCTAGTCTCAAAGCGCCTTTACATCATACAGGAGCCTTTCACCATACACACTGCAATGCACAGCAACTCGGGATTGAGTGTCTTGCCCAAGGACACTTCAACATGGGACTGCAGGGCCAGGGATTGAACCACCAACCTTCCAATTGGCAGGCAACCGCTCTCTCCAGCTACCAGTCCACACTCCGTACAATGAGCCGGCGACCCTCCGGTTCCCAACCCAACTCCCTACGGACTGAGCTACTGCCACCCCTAACGACTCCAATGACTCTGTATGCAATTGGAAAGTCATTCAACCAATCAGACCAAGGATCCGGGTGACATAGAAGTGACTGTCACTGTCCGATGTGAGTCGAGTGTGGATTTGAATTGCTCATGCTCAGATTTAAACCGTTTACGGCATAACGTGTCATGTTGAAATTTGTATGTATTTGTATGCATGTATCATTGTGCCAAACTCCAGATTTACAAATAGAAGTGAGGTGTGTGCGTCTGTATCAGGGAACGCTTATCATAACAGACTCGGAACTGAAGCTGCTTGTCATCTCTCTGACCGCTAGATGGCCTCACTTCATCTACCAGTTACAGCTTTCACTCAGTGAGTTGTGCTGTCCCATAACTCAACAGTATTACCTTCACATGTAACAACATGACATAACTAATGCTCTAATGTCAATTATATACAGGTCTGCAGGGTCGCGCTTATTATTTTATTAAATGGAACACATGAAGCAGGTCCACCCATGTAGCTCCACATAGACTTCTCACTCTCACTCTGCCTCAGCAGGACGACTGAGAGGAGAAGCCAGCTGACCGGAGACAGGAACGGGAGTGGAGGTGATGACTGCGAGAAAGAAAACAAAAGGAAAAAAGAAAACAGAAGAAAACAGCGGGGACAAACCATAACACAGATTTTAATCTTCAAGGATTTCATGTCTGGAATTCCCCACCAGTGAGTTAACACATGTTAACATGACAAAAATCTGTCATCTTTTAATCAAATATGCACATACCAGCAGCCAGCTCCATGATGCTACATGTGTGTGCCATGTGTGCACATAGAGCTGGTCAGTGACACAACATGTCCTTTTTCAATTTCCCATAGTTTAAAACTATATGAGATTTGAAGCAATGGAGTGAAACACACTCTCTGGCTGAAAGTTGAAATAGAGCTACATGCTATGCTATGTATATGGACACTGTTGGCTTTCTGTTCACCGTACCCTTCCTTAACTGAACACAATGTTAGTGGCCATTATTGTTCTCAGCTGAATCAGATGATCTGATAAGGAGTTCAACTCCAGCCTTCCGCTGGGATGAACCGCAGCAGTGTCATAAGTGAGTGACCACAGAGCTGCAGTAGAAATGAATGTAATGTATCGCAGGGAACTGCAGGATTGTGAGTGGAATTCTGTTCAACCTCGTCCTTCCTCAAGTAATAGTTCCATGAGATGTTTCACATAAAAAACCTCTAACACAAATAAACTAACCAAATATTTCTATTAAATGATCATCAGAATTTGCTTGACTACAACATGTCTAATATTGACTAACAATAAGATTAAACTAATATGTCAGCTGACATCCAACCAGGCTTTTGGACTTGTTTGCTTGGGAACAACAACTGTTACATCAGTTTTACAAGCTGTATTCAATAACCAGACCATCCTCACCCAGAAAAACAACCATATAGGTTGATTGCGCAAGCAGCTTGCAACAACCCATACCCTGTTGTTTTACTAAGCCTAATGTTTTTTTGTTGCCTAAACTTAAAACTTTAGTGCAGAATTTTTTGATATTTATTACGTCTGTTACATTCACAGGGTGGCTACAGGTATAAACAAGTTAAATTTACGACTTTTTAAGACTTTTTAATACCAGTTCCAATTTAAATTTAAGACCAAACTTACAATGGAAATACAAAGTGAAAATACACAGTAATCCTTCCAAGTAAACACAAAATTAACAGTATGGTAAAATCAGTTGAGTTTAAGAACATTGAGTTAATGTGTGTAATGCAAAAGGATAACACAAAATGTAATTGCTGTCTTAAATTATATTTGTTACAATATTTTCAAAATATTTGGGTCTCAAGAACAAATGGTTATAACATCAAGTGAATATTAAAAAACACTGTTCCTTAACAAAAAAATCAAATAAAATAAATTCCAATTCCAGCTGCTTTTAAAATGCAAAGACTTTTATATAATTTGTGTGTGTGTTTGTAACAGACAGAGAGAGAGAGACACTCAGATGGATGGGTTGCAGTTTGTGGAGGACTCACCGTGGACAGAGTAGACAGCAGTGTGTAAGAGTGTTTGCGGTGTGTGTGTGTGTGTGTGCGCGTGTGTGTGTGTATCCATCTATGTGTGTGTTCTCATGTCTCCATGTGACCAATTTTTGTCTACACCTGAGCTTTTGTTAATATACTTGGAAAACAATCCTTTTTATATAATAAACAAAACAGTGACTTGGCACTTGAGAAAGCCTTCCCAAAAGAGTGTTTTTTATAACAACACACGCATGTGCAAGTCCAGTAGTTTGCTTTTGGTTGTCTGGTTCAGTGTCTCGAACATAATTACAAAACGCACCTCATTTTTGGACTTCTGTGATGAGCTCTTTTTTGATTTATGGTGCCAATCCAAATTTAGCCACGTATCTGGTCTTGTCTTTTCCACAGGTAAATGACTGTACAAGCCCCGAATCTGGAAACAACGTCATCTGACCTGTATGAATTGTGGCTTGTCACGGTCCTCAGCACCCACATCACCTCTGCTCAGAGTGTTGGAGTAGAGCCACAAATTGCTCGTAGGTCAGCTGGCAGTGTTGGCTGTGGATTTCCCATCGTAACATCCAGCGTTGTAGCGTTGACATTGTTGCTAGCGGTGGAAATGGTGGAGCAGAAACTAGCAATGGCGGGTTGCTGGCGTGCCTTTACATAGTCTGTGTTTTTTACTTTGTACGTGCGATTCCACCGCTCTGATCCCCATTGTCCCAAGTTTGTAAATCTTCAGACACATAACGCAGTTCTCTTCATAAGCACTTCCAGGCACCGACCTTAACCAAGAATGCTCGTTTTCAAGCAAGTTGTCACTGAACTTGCATTTCCCCATGTTTCTAGGTGGCTATCAACCATTGCTGTATTACCTGTATGCGGCGAAATTACGAATCCCGTGAAATTACGAATCTCACTGACTACGGCCATGCCAACACCCACCCACGAAGCAGCTCGATTGGTTGGAGTTAGGGATTTGACCGCGAGTGGTTAAGGTTAGGATATCCGATTGGTCAGGGGATAGGACATGTACAAATGGGGTTATGTTACTGCGACAACGCAGCGCAAAGCCTAGGCCTACCGGAAAAAAATATTCAACAACAGATTGCCTGCATTTTCGCCGTGACATGACACAAACATATTTAAGACCTATCCAATCTGAATTTAAGACAATTTAATACATTTTACTTACTTCTGAAGAGTCCATCATGTTTTTTGCTACTAGCAACTGCGTGAAGGAGGGCTGGGGTTGGGGGTGCACAATCACGGAAGGCTTGTATGATGTGGACACTCGAGAATTCCTCATGGGGGAGACAGAAACTAGGCTCTATAGTTTTAACTAGTGCCGTTTTACAACATTAACTATGTGTTTAAAAATGTGCCCTTACGTTAAATTGAACGCTCACATGATTCATGTTTCCAATGAAGTGATGTGTTACGGTTACATGTTTGAAACAGACACCGTGCAACAGCAGATGGAATGGTCATATGTGTCGTTTTGGGAGTCATTGACGATCAACCTCTTCTGTTATTAAGGTATGAGGAGGTGTTGCAATAACATGACATAAGAGCCTTTTGTGTATTTAAAGATCTGAATTTATTTAGCAATTATAATCTGTAAAGATTTCCTGAACCTTGCTTCAAATGTACGACCAACTGTCCAAAATAAACACTGATCTTCGTAGTGGAGAAGCTGCAACCACAGAATTATTAGAGTTTCTGCCGAAAAATTATTCAATGATCCAACCATTATCTATACATAATCTATAATAATGGTCTATTAAGTGTCTCTCAATCAACTAATTGTCTAACTAATTTGTGCTCCAAACTGCAGAAATCAGTAAGGAAATATAGCATTTAGCTCTTTACTTTTACCCATTAAATATAATTAGTACAAAAGCTAATAAATAAAGTTATAAGAAACACTAAAGTGAGATTTTGTCCCAGTGACTTATGAGTTTGGTATGAAACATACCAGATTGAGTTTATGCATTGTCAACACAGTTTTGTCTTAAACATTTGGTTTTATTCAGTAATATCCAAAATATAATACTTGCATGGTCTGAAACCAAACTGGACCAACACAAACATATGCATTGAACATGAACATCTCCAGCTAGCAGTCCGCTGCAGCGCTGTGGAGATACCTTTTTCTTAAAGTATACAACTGGAAATGTAAGGAACACCTTTGTACCAAGGCCTCAGGGGTCCTAAAAGTTCAGGCTTTGGGAAGCTCTAAGTGGCAGAGTTCCTGCAGCGAAAACAGATTAATAAAATGGAGATGGGATTGAAGGTGCAATGGCAATTTAGTGAAAGAGATATGCATATATTTTCCTTTTATAATTATTATTCCTCCCATGCAGGTGTTAAGGAATAAGTGTATAACATTGTCATAGGGGCAGCTGGGAATCAGGTGGTAGAGCAGTATCAATCGGAAGGTTGGGGGTTCGATCCCTAGCCATGCAGTCCTACGTCGAAGTGTCCTTGGGCGAGACTTTTGCCCCCGATGCTGCCCCATCGGAGTGTCAATGTGTGTGAGTGTTTATCTGATGAGCAGGTGGCACCTTGTATGGCAGCCTTGGCCACATTGTGTGAATGTGTGTGAATGGTTCCTGTATATGTAAAAACACTTGAAAAGACTAGAACAACTAGAAATGCGTGATATGAATTCATTCATTACTGTGCTGTATGTCAAAAATGCTTGAAAAAGTTGTAAAAGTCTTCTCAACTGAGATTGACATAGAAATTTAGCTCTGGTTCCCCGGCCTGAGTCTCAGCCAGCACAGAGGCCAGAACAGAGGTAACTCAGGCAAAAACCATATATCTGGGTCCCCCCTTTCAGCGTCCCAGCCATCAATGTGTCTGCCTGAAGACTGCACACCCCCTCCCTCTAAATCCCTGTGCAGAGGTGCATTGAATTACAACCTGATGGGAGTTGGGTCTCCCATGCTAATAAAGTCCAGGCGTAGAGTGTTTCCACAGAGTTCACTGCTATTGTACTTGCAGGATGGGCAGCATTCATCATGTGTCACTACTGATACTATTATTATCAGCGGTAGGAGAAGTATTCAGATCCTTTACTTAAGTAAAAGTACTGTAAAAATACTCCGTTACAAGCAAAAGTCCCGCATTGAAAATGTTACTTAAGTAAAAGTATGTAAGTATAATCAGAAAAAGTACTTACAAGTAAATAAAATATTCAATGCAGACAAATCCTCACATTTCCAGAAATGATCCTGTTATTTTGACCATTGAAACTAAGTGTTTAATGGTTTAATCATTTCAGCTGGACGTATAACTGGCAGTTATGTTGTTGGCTAGTTTCATTTATAATAAAACATCAGATTTTATAAACTACATGTGTTTAGTGTGCAGAACTCCTAATGTGTAAAGTAACTAGTTACTAAAGCTGTCAGATGAATGTAGTGGAAGAAAAAGTAGAAAGTAGCATGAAAAGAAAAGACTCAAAGAAAGTACAAGTACCTCAACATTTGTACTTGAGTTCAGTACTTGAGGTAATTTACTTAGTACAATCCACCACTGACTACTTTCAAGTCCAACTGAAAACCAAGGAAAACCAAAATCAATCGATGAGTTCAAACAGAGTGGTAAGATTTAATGTAGGCATTGATAAGGGCACTGGTTCTCAAACTGTGGTACAAGTACGCATTGGTGGTACGCAAGCTTTCTCTACTGGTATGCAGATGGAATCTCTGATGTATTTTAAGTTTGTCTTTATTCAAGTAATAGTTCCAAGGGATGCTTCATATCTAAAAAAAAAAGAAAAAATAAGCTCACCAACATGAATACACAGACCAATTAATTGTCCACAGCACCTGATAGCAGCGAATGATGCCAAACAGTAAGGAGATATGACCTAAGTTATCTAAAGTTTGGCTTTTTGTTGGAGCGGGATGGAGGAAGTACAGGGTGGCTGACAGCAATAGGTATTGTTTTTAGGAATAGACCTAAAATTATGCTAAAAGTCTCTTTTGGCGTTTTATACTTTAGCACGCTTTATCTATTTTTATCTATGTACAGTGGAGCGAGCTAGAGAGTGACTGAAGAGAGGGAGCGCCTCAGACAAAAAAAGAAATGTAACTGTTAGAGGTTGAAAGAGTAGAAAAATATTCTACTTAAGTAAAAAGTATTTCATCAAAGTTACTTTGTAAAAAGGAGTCACGGTTACTTAGTTGCTTTTCAACTCCACCAACTGGTGGAACTGCAGCAAGCACCTCACTATCACTAACATTATCAACTTCATATTTAGACGCAACAAATGATATATCCAGCTACAAAAAGCCTGGAAGTCGGAAGTTAGGATGGAAGAACTAAGAGTCGTCGCTATGGAGACGATACACTGTTTTGTCTTGTCTCATTGGTGTGGACTGGCAGGTTTCAGAACGCTGCAGACCGACCCGTTGAAAGAAGTTGCAAGTGTCAGTAACACTTTACTTAAAGGTATCGAAATAATCGTGACATGACACTGTCATAACTATGACATGGCACTGTCATGAACGTGTCATCAACATTATAAACAAGTCATGAAACGTGTATGACTTCTGTCATCAAGTTTACATTGTTTGGGTTGTCTTGATTATGACAAGTTGACATTAATTTAAGTGACATTACCAGAAGTTGTCTTGGTCATGACAAGTTGGCATTAAATTTGTTTGGGATGTCTTTGTCATGACAACTCAATATAATGTCATCCTGTTGACAAAGTGTCATGACAAATACATCCTGTAATGTCAAGTTGTCTTTACAAAGACATCCTAAACAAATTGAATGTCAACTTGTCATGACCAAGACAACTGCAGGTAATGTCACTTTGATTAATGTCAACTTGACATTACATTACAACCCAAACAATGTCAACTTGTCATGACAAAAAACCGAAAAACACTTATTGAAAGAAATCATAAATGTTTGACTTGTTAATAATGTTTATGACACGTTAATGACAGTGTCATGTCATAGTTATGACAGTCTCATATCCCGATTATGTCGATACCTTCAAGTAAAGGTTCAACTCGCCTCGTCGTGAATCTTTAGTCTGAACTGGACTTAAAAAGTTTGAGAACCACTGGATGAGACTGCCTCTCATGAAGAAGAAACACGATCTGCTGTGTCATTCTGCAGTGGTTGGCCACTGTCAGCATAAATCACCAAACCTCAAACACACACCTCATCGGTTTGGACACAGCAGACCTAGCAGCCGACACGTAGCTGTCCGCTGGCCAATAAAAGTTCAACTGCATCATTTTATCACAAGTATTTGTCACAAAAACTCTGACATGTTTCTTCCCCCCCTCTGAGCAGCATGTGTGGAGTGGGAGGCTATCACCCGCTTGGTTTCAGCTTTAAGACAAGCCAGTCCTCCAGGACCGGTTGTGTTTTATGCCTTCCCTTTGAGGGCCCTTTGTGGTTGCCATGGTTACCCTTGCTTTTTTGGATTCTCTGTCTCTATAATTGAGTCTTGTGTTTTCACCCTGGATTCTGCGGGGCCTGCACAAAGCGGTAATTATTCCTGAGCAGGGGACAGGTCGGTAGGGGGCTTTGAATGAATGCCAGGACATTCTCATGAAGCCCATTGGCTGCGCGCTCTTTGTCTTCAACTCTCTGAAATCCCTGGGTGCCCGGCTGAGGCCACAGAACAGACAGAGGCTTGTTTGATCCACTCGTCACAGTGTGTGATGACTAAATTTAACCAGAAGGATGCAGGGTGCCACTACTCACTACACCAATCACAAAAATAATCCCCATGCCTTTTCACACAGTCATTATTTCATCAGACAGCAAACATGCTTAACAGCATGAAAACTATACAAACTGTTGAGAACACGGAAGACAAACTGGCGTAGTGAGGTACATGAATATGTAGACAGAAAGGCAGAAAGCTTCTTTGGTTCTCTGGTGTATAAAGATTCAGCCAGATTTGGCTTGGAAACTACACATTTCTAACACAAAGCCTGCTTTAGCAATAAGAGGTGTGGAGTTTGAAATGTGTGACAGGTTGGCTGAAAGACGGTATCAAGTTGCATTATGGAAAATGTAGTATCGTATATAGCAGTATTTTTGGAGCTTGAACAATACCAGGGACTAAAAGTCAGGATACATAGATTATTGAGAAATCCTTTAAATCTGTCTTCTTTTGTTTAGACCTAATCAGTCAGTGTTGGAAGAAGTTTTCAGATCTTTTACTTAAGCAAAAGCACTAATACCACACTGTAAAGATACTCTGTCACAAGGAAAAGTCCTGAATTAAAAATGTTACGTGAAAGTAAAAGTATGTGAGTATCATAGGAAAAATGTACTTCGTCAAAGTCTCCCAAACCTTCTTCACGTATCCTGTTGCTCTTGAATACTGATAGACAGATTATCGGCCCCCCACAACACCATCTGACTGTCTGTTACTGGGGATTATGTTGAAAGGTTCTCTTTTATTAACCAAAAGTTTGTGTTGATGATCCAAATATATGTTGGAGGGGTTATGGTGCGTCTCAGTCTGTTCAGTGTTCAGCAGGCTGGGTTTCCCTGTTTGGACACAGATTAGTGATGAAGACTGGTGTACCTGCTTAGAAAAGGTGATCTGACATTGGGAACCTTATGTGCCATGGACATGGATTCACTTTTCAATCCAAACTTCACATATTAACAAACAGAAGGTGTTTTGGACCAGATGTGCTCTAACCCAGAGATTCCAAATCAGGGGTACGTTTACCCCCAGGGGGTACTTCTGCAGTTGCCAGGGGGTAGGTGGAAAGAGTGGAAAGTAGCTCAACTAATAAAAAAAAAAAAGGAAATGTGATTCAATTGGAACTATATATCTGCATACGTTCTGTAACACCAGAACGCTACATGTTGCAGTTATGTAAGAGTGTGTGAAAACTAGTTAGCAAGCGAGCACAGAATAATAACTAAGTTAAAAGTAGTGACCAAATAATTTGAATGACTAGCTCAAATTAAAAGGAGAAACAGTTAAAATAGCTCAAAGTTGATGTAGCCAACGCTTAAAATAGTAAGCTAATAGTAATGGCTTAAAGTAAAGTTAATGGATATGGTAAAAACATTCCACTTTATTCCAAGTAGTAGTAGCCTAGATGGTTTGTTGTAGTAGTAGTAGTAGTAGTAGCAGTAGTAGTAGTAGTAGTAGTAGACTGACCAAACTTACCTAAATATTGACAGTTCAATTTTATGAAATAATGAGCAATATCCACTTCAATATAATGAATAGTGTTAGAAATTTGGAACACACATTGGGAATTGACAAAGGGTACGTGAGGTCATCTAGCAGGGTTGTGGGGGGGGGAACCACTGAACTGACCTAACACTTTGCAATGCAATGTACTTGGTATTTAACATGTATGTGTGAGGCCATTTGCCACAAAGGGACTTTAATATTAAAAAAAGTAAAAAAGGTCAAATGTGTTCACTGCTGAACCACAGGGGTAAGGTAAACAAGTTAAGATGTGTAATGGAAAACAAGTTTAAAAGCTCTTAATGATCCAATGGGCCGCCGACAGGCCTGAGTGACATTCTGTCTTTCAGAGGCTGTGGTGGTACGTTTGAAGGCTAGAGGGAAGATATTAGCTCGTGGGGAATTAAGCCAAATATCGCTCAAAAGTTAGGCTAAGGGGAAAGGGAGGGTAAAAATTGCATGGCCAATTTCAAAGGTGTCCCTTGACCTCCCTCGCCTCAAGATGACTGAATGAAAATGGGTTCTGTGTATGAGTCCCTCTTTAACAGGCATGCTCTCGTTCTGCTAAGCACATGCAGTATAAATGTTATTTTTGCCTATATTCTAAAATGTTGTATTTGAATATTTCTGAATACTAGGGTTCCTAAACAGTCCAACAGACAATGAGCACAATTATACTCATGTGTGATGATGTTAGGTCCCAGCAAGTGGCCATTCCAACGAAGTCAGACCATTTTTTTGAAGACTGACCTCACAATAGCACTCGCCATCCGGTCATCAATAGAAGCCATTTGTCAAAATTTCCAAATGTCAAAAGTTTTTGAACCCAAAAAAAGAGCATGCACTGTTCCATGATGTTCCGCAAAGTCTTGATGTCTTAATGTGATATTTTGGAGGAATTCTTTGACCATTTGTATCAATTCTCGACTAGTAAAAAAAACCCCACAATTGCTGAAACAAATAAGACGTAATGAGAATGCAAATGGCCATCATATACTGTCCTTCCATGATGATGTTTACAATTTATTTTAACTATGTATGAATAACCCCTGGTGCAGGAATACCAATAAACTTGTCAGTGTACAGTTGTTTAGTTATAATTTTATTTTATTTTAATATCCAAGCACAATCCTGCATCTTCCTGTATGGGAAAACCAATATCTACTCAACATGCTCTACCAATGCACCGTGTATTATTACTGGACAGTATTGTACAGAATTGTACATTTGATATATTACATACTAGTCAAAGATTATGGTCTGACCTTTAGTCTTTATCCTCAACTTTTGTTATCTTCTAATTTTTTAATATTTGCCTCTCTATTGTATTTGTCGTTTGTGTTTTATGTGAGTTGGCTGCTGTAACACTGCGATTGATTCAGTACTCCATCATTGGAGGTAATGGAATGAGATGCATCAGGCTCTGGATACAGAGACAATGCTTATTAGTAGGATGCTATGGCTGATTTGTTGGTTTGGCTCTGCTAATGGGATTTGTTGACCATTTGAAATAGTACAGGACATCACAAGACATATCCTTTAAGCCTTTCTCATAAATACAATCACCCTTTGAAATTGAGTTAGCCATCATATGATAACAGTATTCCACTTTGTTTATAATTTTGTTCAGGTGATACATTTGATTCCCTTGTTGTTTCGAGGAATATCAGTACGAGTGCTATTGACGTTGTTTTTTTGTTGTTGTTTTTTTAAACCAGCCTCCATGTTGCTGTTGTTTGCTAAGAATGAATCATTAAAAACGCTTCAGAACCTCAGAACTACACACTCCCGTCTCGGAGCTACAATCTTCCCACCCCGTGAGGAATGCAGCATTAAATGACTTTAGATGTTCTAAAATGTTAACATTGTTAAGCTTCTTCCAATAGAGCTGGACCCGTGATATGTTGGTAACAATAGTGTGCAGACAGGCTTCCAGAATTGGAGAATTTAAGGCTTTATTCATAACATACCATTTCTTTACGACCCATATAACAGTGGACTGTTTTACAATGAGAGACATTGCAATAAATACAGTTTGGGAATACAAAGGGGGAATAATATGGAAATATAGGCATGTAATAGAACAAAGGCAGTGTGTCTGTAAAATACAGTCAGCTTGGGTTTGGTCATCTGCACTATCCGAACAGCCATCATGCTCATCATTTAAAAAGAAAAAACACTATCTAGTGATTAAATGTAGTTTAAAAAAAGGAATACCATTATCAAAAACTGGCTGAATACAGACAGAACACCGAGGAGAGATCAGTAGGGCTGTCCTCGATTAAAGGAATTCTTGGTCAACTAAAGTCCAGTTCAATTCAAAGATTTGCGACAAGAGGAGAACTTTTGTAGAACTATTGTAGCTGACTTTACAAGATAACTTCTCTATTGGCTGTTGAAACAGGTGACGTCCCTTATGTTGTAAAACCAGCCTCTGGAGACTCGACCAGCTGATTCGCAGCCACACCATCAGCTGGTTTCAGTTGAGCTGAGGTTCTGACCGCTGAAACTTTGGTCTACGATGTTTTATAACAGTTTAATCTTCTAGCAAATCTTTGGTCTGAACTGGGCTTAACACTTGTGATTCTGGATCATGCAAAAGCATCACTTTAAATCTTGTGCTTACCAGAGACGTGCTTGGACGTTTCTTGGAAAGAAGTCATTCAGTAAGAAAAAAACATAAAAAATGACTAATGGACTAAAGAAATCTTAGTCGACTAATGAAAGAGGGGGCAGCCCTAATTAATGTTAAACATTTTGACACAGTTGATCATTCTACTCTTTTGGAATGCCTTGAAAAGTGGCATCAGGGATACTGCCCTCGGCTGGTTCAAATCTTATCTAACTATGAAATCGGGGAATCTCTGTATGTGCTTACTGTGGGTGTCTGAGATGGCGTGGATCGTCAGCCCAGTTTCAGTCAAGGAATACAAACATTGGAATGCAGCAGCTTCACCTGATGCTACGCCATCGGTCCACAGAGTTATCACTACTTCAGTGTTCCATCAATAAAACCCATTTAAAACGTGGAATATTAAAAAACAATGCTGTGAAACATTAATAAGCACTGTATCTCATTATTCTATGCCACTACTGCTTCTCACAACCCTTTGCTGCTCAGATTAAAGAGTCTAGGTGAAGAAGGAAAAGCACTCAAGGCAACAATTCATCGTATGCTCGGAGAGAAGAAAAAGACTAGTGAGGATAGCAAAAGACTTGCTCTGTTGTGTAGTTGATAAGAGTACACTAGGGTAATACTGATCTGGAGGTGGGGAGGTCTCCGCTAATAGTCAATGCCCTGGTCATTGTAATGGGCGCTGTAGTCGTCATGGTAGCCTCCGTGATACTCGTCCTCCGGGAACTCGGCCTGATAGTCACTGTCGCTGATCTCCGAGCCGTTGGTGCCGGTGCCCTGGCTGCCGTTGGCGTGGATGACCGGCTCCGTTGGTGGGGCGCAGTACTTGGGGTCGTAGACCTGCCGCCCCAGGCCATACACACTCATGCCCTGCTGAGACGCCACCTTGTTGGTGCCCATCTGGAGGGAGATGGTGGAGTTGTCCAGCGGCTGCTGCACCACCTTCTGGTCATAGATGTCTCTGCGGGTGCCGGGAGCTGACATGCCCGCCTGCAGGAAACCACAACGCAGCGGAAACCTTACCACATGATGCAGGCAGTGCACATATACTCAGTGGCTGCTACGGAAACCAAAATTTGCGCATGTTAAATTTGGAACAGATGATCAGATTCAAAACCCAAATTTTGAAATGATTCCAAGTTGGAACAGATTTTCGATGCCCAATCTTACCCCTTGCATTAATTGTGCACACATTCTTCTTCTTAAACTAGTGCTGCTTGCTATGAGGGAAACACGTAGTAACGTTGTTCAATATCATGCTAACAAAACCACATGCGATAAATAAACAGATTAGTGTACTTCATTCTTCATTTCAGCTGCTTTCAGTATTCTGTTAAAATACAACAAATTAAACATTGAATTGAATATAAAAGACACCACTACAAAAAGGAATGACAGTAACGTTTTAGAGCACAGTTTTCTACCGGCATTTTCTTTCAACTAACAAAGAAATCTCAGAGTGTCTTTTTCACAATGCGTTCATTACGATAAAAAATACACTAGTACACTACCTTTTTTTTTTCCTCAAGACTAAGACGAGATAATGACGAGACAGCGCCAACATCATTAAACAATAACTGTGATAACAACATGCAATATTGTTAACAAAAAAAAGACGAGACTAAATGTAGTTTAAATCTCTCCTTGCTTTCGTCACCTCCTCCTCCTGTGTCTCTCAAACACATAACTATTATTATTATTATTATTATTATTATTATTATTATTATTATATTATTATTATTATTATTATCATCATCGTTTTCCTTTTCTTAAAATAAATTTTCTAACAAGTGAATAGGTTTGGAATTATTTACAATTGTAAATGTACTTTGAGAAAGTATGCTACCGAAAAAAGGTACTGTTGTATATCTGTACAGAAGTTGAGCAGGCAAACAGACTATTATACTTGAATGTACTGCAAGCAAGTTGATTTATTGTTGTTTTGTTATGCCAATTTTGATTGTTGCTGTTAATTGCCTTATTGCTGAAAGGTGCTAGAAATAAAGTTGCCTTGCCTTACAACCTCAGCCTGTCAGTCCATCACCAGGGCATAGAAACCACTGTTGCGCCTGCTTGTGTCAGAGGAAGCGTAACGGCAACAGCACCGCGATTGCCATTAATATCATATTAGCAAAGTCTGCGTGAGTTTTGAAAAGTGTAACCACACTTGCAACCGCTTTACCGGCATTGCCGTGACAAAACTGCTGAGATGACGCAGTTTGCTTGAGTCTGCACTGTCCGCACCTCTGCGTGTGTGCGTTGGAACCTCGCTCTCTGTCATCATGCAGAGAGGACAGAGAAGCTCGCCCTAAGGCGCTCTCAGGTGCCGAAATTTGGCACTGTTTGATTTAACGTGAATCGGCCCTAGGTAGTACCAATATAATTCGGTTCAGTACCCAACCCTAATCAACAGTCATACCCCGATTGCGATTAGACAATTATGTAAAAATTGTTACAGGCCTAGTCAGTATTCAATTGTTTTGGTCTCCTCCGGGGATTTATTGTAAATACAAAGATCCAATGAGAGCAGCATTAGAAGAAGAGTGGCTTTTAACCTGGCTGGCTCCTTTGTTGGTTCCCATCTGCAGGCTGATGGTGGTCTGGTCGTAGGGTTTGTCAGACTGAGTCTTTGGATCATACAGATGTCTTCTGGTTCCATAGGCAGTCATTCCAGCCTGACTCGCACACTTGTTTGTCCCCATCTGAGAACAAAAGGCCAGAGATAGGATCAATCCAGTCACATATCAGTCTTACTTAAAGCTCTAGTGTGTAGTTTCTGTCCCTCCCATGAGGAATTCTAAGTAATGACAAGAAAACTGTTGGTGCGTCTACATGATACAAGCCTTCCGTGATGGCCCAAACCCCACCCCTCCTCCAAGCAGTTGCTAGTAGCCAAGGAGGACACAGAAGATTAAAAAAACATGATAGATTTTAGAAGAGGTCATTATCTTCACTTGAGTTTCTGTGCAGGAAAGTCACCGGACGCCACAATCTTCTGAATCTTTTGCTTGTTTTGTTATTGTTGGTCTGTTAAAGTTATAGTGCGTAGTTTCTGTCTCCCCCCATGAGGAATTCTAAGTAATGACACCAAAACTGTTGGCAAGTCCACATGATATAAGCCTTCAATGATTGCGCAAAGCCCCCTTCTTTCCACGCAGTTGCTAGTAGCCACGGAGGTCCCAGTTCGTATACAGTTAGAAGATGGCTGTGTCTCATGTGACCCTGTTATTTGTACACTCTATGACTATACAAATCACAACATGTAAATAGGAACATGTTGGCGTTATTTTGTCACTTATTGGGAGCCGTAGGCTAGATGGAGCCGGTTATCTCCAGGATCTGTGGTAAGCTAGGCTAGCGGTGGGTGCGTAAGATAGAGTTACAACACACACTGACATGAGATGGGTATGTATGGACTAATCTAACCCTGGGGGATACGGTGAATGAGCCAAAGTTTCAATAAGTCTCAACCCGTCTTATATTCGGCCCAATACGTTAGTTTCAATGTATCGTTTAGTGTGGACATTACACCTGAACTTAAGAGAGAACACAGCTGGTGCAATAGGCTTCTGCTTCTTATCTAAAGGCAGTTAGATATCAGTTTCTTTCATGGAACAGACTGGGTGTTTGTCCTTATTTTTAAAAAAGCTCCTAAACCCCCCCCTACTCTGGCTATATATATATATATATTTTGGATGTTTCCTTGCAGGAGAAATAAGATTCTCGTGAAAATGCTGAAACGGTTTATTTCTCTGGCACAAACGTGGTTATACTCTAAGCTGCAAACAAACCATCAGCTCTCAGTGACGTCAGCCTGAAATATAAGGGTGTGTGTGTTGGCCTAAAGCACTTTATCACCCGTCATAGTTACCTGCAGTCCAATGACACACTGACCGGCCTTGATCTTCTCATCGTCAAAATGTCGTGCCTGTTTGTCTGCATATTTCACCCCGATGTCAATCTTTGAGTCCATACCTTTGGTCTTTCCCTAACAGAGAAGACATGTTGGTCAAAGGACTGATGAACTATATTCAATTTCAAATGACAATAGAAAATGTGTTCCTCGGTAGACAATGACCCTCTGTTCTCTGCCTTTACTCACCATGCTGGCCAGTGCGAGCAGTGTGGTCTGGACTTGAGTCATGTTCCCATTTTCAAACAGGTCATTGGCCTCAAAGATGTCATTGGGCTTTAGGCCAAAGGCCAGGATAGCTTTGATGAAATTCCCAAGGTTTTCCAGCTGCAGAGAGCAATGGAAAAAAAGAAGAAGAAAAAAAAGGAGTGATGGGGGCTGGGACAGGGAGTCCAACAAAGACCATGAGGAAGCAACAACAGCACAAATAAAGCGGTTAGCAGAAAGCAGTGAAAGCTTCATGAACGAGTCCACTTCTCCTGTACGGGCCGGCTACATTGCATCGTAAGTATCCGAAGCTGATGTTCCAACACTATGCTTCCACTATAATCAATGAAACTGCCGACATCGGCCACAAGAGCAGCGTATGCTCTGCTCTACAAGCATTATAACAGGACAGTCTTCTATTTATATATATATTTTTAGGCGAGGTGGGGCTATTTCATACAGAAATGGATCATAAAGTGTCATTGTTTCTTTTAAATCAAACTAGCGATTGACGGCAAATGACTGAATGAGCGAATTGGCAGGTTCATTTTGAGAGTTTGTTTTTATTTCTTGTTTCCCTCCCCTGCGTCCTCTGATCACAGCCGACGGTAAACTGACGTATTCACAGTGCTGTGCCGGCTCCAAAAAACTGAAGAAACAACAACAATCCCAGAGGGAACGCTCTCGGTCTTGCCTGTGACTCAAACAATCCTACTCCGTGTGCGCTGCAGGTGTAGCCGGTTAAAAGACACATTCCGCGGCACACGTGCTCCGCAGACGGTCCGCATACGTTACTCGTGCAATGTAGCCAAACGCGTTAGAGTCTAACATGCAGGGGTTTTCCTGATTTACAGAAATCTATACATTTGCCTGTTATTTCTGACAATTTGCCAAAATTTCCTCCTATGCAGGAAAAACCCTGTTACATGCTGTGACTGGCCCTAAAGGAGTCGTTATTAATTAGCGTGTGCACCGTTTCCAGTCCAGAGCAGGTCTCACCTTGTGCCAGTTCAGCTGGGAAAGGTTGATTTTCTTTACCGAACCAGGTTGCAGCTTATTGATCAATCTGAGAGAGGAAGGAAAACACAACATGTATCGGAAAATAATGACTATCATCTATCTATCAACTATGGAGCAGGGCTGCACGATATGTGGCAAATATGCAATAACAGATATTTAAGTCTACTTTCAAATTGCTTTGTCAATTAAAACCAAATGAGAGGAAAATATTTGAACACTGTATTGAATATTAAAAGGCATCTCTAAAAAAAAAAAAAAATTACATTGCATGCATTTTAGTGTGCAGTTTTCTGCTCAAATCTTCTTTGAACTAACACAAAAATCTGTGTGTGTGTCTTCGCAAAATGCTGCAGCCTTTCAAGCTGTGTTTATTGCGACAATTATAATGATAATTAGACAATGATAATAAAAAAATGACATATTGTGCAACTCTACTAATGAGGATACATTTTAGTTCATGTTTTGCCATCAAACCAGGAGTATTAAAAAAAAAAAAAAACATGTATTTGTAAAAACTTTGGTGGACGCACGCACGCACGCACGCACGCACGCACGCACGCACGCACTTACTCGCAGAGGATGACTCCATCCTTCAAGCCTTTCTGGAAGTTCTCGCCGATAGACATTCCTGTCACCTCCTCAATCCAGAAACGAAGCTCCTCCTCCTTCTGTGTGTCATATTTCTGAGCAATCTGAAAGGCAAGACATTGTTGTGCTACAGGTGAAAAGCATCGATATAAAAGACAGATGAAAGCATAAAAACGGGAGAATAAAAGCAGCAACCAGCAAGTTTAATTACAAGTCATAGGTTTTTTATCAGCAGCTGCTTTGCATATTAAACCAGCCTGGCTCCCTTTTGGGTGGTCTAACTTCGTACGTTAGGCCAGCTCTTAAAGATCTGGGGGGGGGGGGGTACACCATGACAGTACCATGAAATTTGACTAACAGATTAATAACATTGTTAAAATTAGCTTTTTCCAGCTACGTCTTCTGGCTGAAGTCTTTCCTACACAGGCGTGCACACATTACCCCTGTTCTTCACACTCCTATTGGCTCCCAGGGCAGTTTACAATTAAATTGGAAGATTTGAATGTTCACCGTTTCTGTCGGATATTTTAACCCTTTGCAAAAACAACAGGTATTTCAGACATCCTATTAACTGGTTTGAGAAGTCCCACGGTGGACGTACAAACTGTGGAGTGATCATGTTTTTGCAGTCACTGCCCCGAGACTTTGGAATCAGTTATTTCCTGACATCCGCACTATAACAGACTCAGATCGTATTGATATCAAATGGCTACATACATAGTAGCATTGAGGAATTTTCTGTTCTTCTTGCTTTTATGTATGTCTTTTTTGATTTTACTGTCTGTTATGTTTTACTGTGGTTACTTCACGTAAAGCACTTTGGACTCCTGTTATATATATATATATATATATATATATATATATATCTCAGAGAGTAAATTGCAATTCCCCCACTGAGTATCAATAAAAAGTTGAATTTAAATGATGTGCTTGTACCAAGCGTGTGCATGTTACTTGTGGCACAGAGTGTGGAGGTAACAGGGGAAGGACACATTACCCCCGTCCTCCGCAAACAGGTATTTTGCTTTTAACTGAATGCGAAAACACTAGGCACTCAGCAATTAATTGCAGATATCTGACTATAACATCTCTACTATAGTGTGGTACAGGTATCTAGGAGGGGGATAAACAAGTTAAAAGCTGCCTAACCTGCTGTCTAACTTGCAAAAAATACATTGAAAAGCAGGACACGTTTCAGTACCAGACCATCATCGGGTGAATGAAGGGAGGTTCTTTGCAACTTTTTAAAGTTTTTTCAAAAATATGTCTTAACATGAATCCAACAAATCATTAGCAAATGTGAATCAGCATATTTGTGGAAAAAAAAAAAAAACACACTGATGATAGGCTTACTGACATACAGGTAAATTCGCCATTCATAGATACAATTCATCCTAAAAATTTACTGTGCCACATGTACAGCATGTTTAAAATTGAAACATGCCTACAATTATTTAATAGCTGGTATAAAGGCTTTAGGCCGCCTACACGTTATTGTAGGCCCAGTTTAATATGCAACTTCATTTTATCCAACATATGTTGTAGGGGGTCCCTGCTCTCTCTCTCTCTCTCAGTTAAGGGGTGCTGGGCCCGAGCGGATGGAAATTTGATATAAAGCAGGGGAAAAGTCTGACATTGGTGCTATGGAAAACAGTTGAATCTATAATCTTCCCATTTGCTCCTCTCATCTCCTAACATTTAAATGTTGGCGGCCTGTGCATAAACATCCCACAGATACTTCTCATCCACAGCGGTGCAAAGAGTCGGCGTCAGTTTACAGTCAAAAGAACCACATGACAGAAACCATCTGGTGTCCATCTCAGAGCAGTTTTCCCCCAGTCTGGGGACAGAAACGCATCCGGAAGTGCATTTTCAGAAGTGCTGGGTACAATGACGCATTTATTTTTCCCCCCCTACTTCGCGCAGGTCATGTTTTGAAAGCCACTCTCCTGTAGCTTACTAATGTAAATGAATACAAATGTTTACAAAATGTGATTATGTCCGACACGCTTTATGAAGAAGAATGCCTTAAGTTTTCAAAAAGCATTATGCATATGACGCACTACGTACATGTATCCATGTGCCATGTTGACGACGTGACATCACCTGACATCAGACTCAGAGAGAGAAGCTACGTGAGGAAAGAAGCGTGTAGTCAGAACGGCCGTGTCTAGGCCTGCACTGTGGGGATAGAGACATTTTTGTGGATTTGTTGGCATCTGTCGCACAAGAGTTATGTGTTAAAAACTATTTTTTTTTTAACTAAATTGAGCTTGAGGTTTTCAAAAAAAAGTGGTGGGTACAAAATATCTCATGGTGAAATCTGATAGGTATGCGTACCCACCATCCCCAAAAGAATCTGAAGTTACCAGAGAAACAAGCGACAGCTTGGCTCCTGCAGCCGATGTGCCGGACACAAGCCACTAAAAGCCACAGAGTCTAAATGTCTGAAAGGTGGAGGTACGTCCCCCTTTGGATAAGGTATTTTAAAGATGGAGGTGCGTCATTCAAGCGACTTGACTGTATGTATTCTGAATTATTCTAAATAACAGATTCTATGCTTACAAGAATACTTTAATTAGTTGGTGGAAGTAATATCACATTAATAAGCACATTTTGCTAAGAATCAACTAAAAAAAACTACACAGTGGAGGTTTAAGGGAAGCCAACATGTCAAGCAACTTGAGGGTTTTCTGGTTTTCCTTTGAAAGTAATTTCTACTTATTTTGTAGTATTATTTTTTTTATAGACGTGCTAAATCCAATCAAATCAAAAGGCCCGGGATGACCAGGGTTCCCACTTAGTACAATGCCAGCATTGCTCCGTCTTTGGATGTTGTTTTGATTGAGAGACCCCTAGTGGCAGAACAGATAGTCTGTTTGGGGGCCTTGACTTGAAGACAAAACATTTTACACTAAGTGTTTTGTCCTTTGTGTCAAAAAAGGACCGTCTCATTTCTGCTGCTGTCCAACACTGGTCCTCCCTCCACTGAAACCTGACAGCAACCACATCAGACACAAGTAGGGCTGCATGACTATGGAACGAATCAGTCCCGCTCATTTTGGTCCATATTAAAATCCCTATTTAACATAATTACTTATTGTCTGTTTGAAAATATGTTGCAATTATTGAACTTGAAAAACAGTGAAAATAAGTTAAAGGCCCTGAACACCCACACAGATGTTTATAGTTAATGTGGCTAATTGGACCTTTTCCAGGACTGTGTGGGTGTGTATAGACTGAGTGACTGAAAAAGTGCCTTTGAACACACCAAAGCGACGCCGGCTTGAGCGAACGTTCTGCACGAGACGTAATACATCTCCATAACAGCGGCGGCGCTCATCTGTGTTGGCGCACAAAAATTAAAACCGGCAGCTGATAGAACGAAACGGGTTACGTGGGTCTGGCTTCCCCGGAATTTCAAAACAGACCATAATGGTGGCTCGTTCGGAATACGATCTCGTAGTATACGAAAATAGTTCACCAAAATGTGTTTCCGAAAACATTTTAAGCGAGAAATAGGCCGTGCAGTCACTGAATCTCTCTTCATTTCAGACTGACAAAGGTCAGTTTAAAGGATGTTAGTCAGAGTTTGAGAGGCGTTTGTCTCGCTCATCCCACTCATCATCTTTGGGTTAGCACTCCAGCAATCAGATTGGTCATTGATTCAACAAGTCAAATCGGCCCAAATAAAGGCAGACAGCTCCTCTGACTGACAACGGCACGGAACACACCAAACAGACTTGAGTCACCGACCTTGCCAGACAGTCCGACACATGATTATCGGGTTGGTGTGTCAGCGCCTGTAGTGTTGTTGCACCTGTTAGGGCGGGACAAATGGCACCATTGTCATCCTTATTGGTAGAAAAGATGTGTAACCTAATAAATTCCCATCATAGCTCCAGCTCACCTTCAACATGAGCAGAGTTGAATCAGCCTAAATAACTGAAATCACCTGTGTGGCTGTTCAGAAGCTTTAAACCAATCAACAGTGAAAACACCTAAAACTGTGAAATTTTCGTTAATACTTTTCCTGTTTGAACAGACAAAATAATATAATTGTAAAAGTAATGTGCAAAATAATATTTTTTTCTTTATTATGTTTTGGTGATCATTAGGAGCCAAAATCATAATTGTGATTCAAATGCCGATTAACTGCACAGCCCTGTGTAATGCACAGTCAAAACCTCGGCTCGCTGTCATGTAAAGAACAGACATATATTGGAATCTTCATTTTCCTTCTCCTCCCCCCTGATCTGGTTAAAAGCCAAACAGGATGTTGTGCTCCAAACTGTGACAGAGTGGACGGTTGGAGTTCAAGGTTGGATCTTCTCTGCTTGTATTAATGTCAGGGCTGAAAGCTGTGTCACTTAGGAACTAATGTGAGCTTTTTGTCTGGAGGACTGACATTACCAGAGGGGAGACACACACACACACACACACACACACACACACACACACACACACACACACACACACACACACACACACACACACACACACACACACACACACACACACACACACACACACACACACACACACACACACACACACACACACACACACACACACACACACACACACACACACACACACACACACACACACACACACACACACACACACACACACACACACACACACACACACACACACACACACACACACACACACACACACACACACACACACACACACAGAGAGAGAGCTAGAATGATAGAGAGGGGGATTTTTTTTCCCTCCTCACGTCTCCAGGCAGTTATTTTCAAAGGAAAATTGCCAAGAACTCTCTGGAAAAAAAAAAAAAAAGCCATTGGAAAAAGGGATCCAATTCTTTTGGTAGAACCATTAAAACTGATCTGCTGAGGAAAAAATCTGGAAGGTCACGATTCCAGCCAGCTGGAAGTTAAAACCAGAAAAAGGAAAAAAAAGAAAAGAAAAAATACCTCTGTACCCGAAAGCATTTCCTGATGACAGCACAAAACTGCACGCAGTTCAAAATAGGTTCAATGAAGTCAGTGCTACTGTCTAACACACTCTTAAGAATGCACAGAATGTAGTCTGAGCCGGTCCCAGGCGGGAATTCAGCTACACATGGGCCAACCAGGGTGATAGGGGAAGTTAACCGAAACACTTCACAGTGTGAAAACAAATATCATCCAACCACAGCGGTTAGTCAGCATGAAGCTGATTGGCGTCCGTCACACCATAGCCCTGAGTGAGTAGTGAACCGAGGCTGAGCAAACATAGAGAGGCTGCTATTCATTAATATACAACCACCTCCGAGCTGCAGAAACACACAACATACCACATACTGTGGGGAGAGGAGCCACGTCATCAACTGGGAGGACAAAGAGAAAAAGCACAGGCAACAAGTCAGAGTTTCAGAAGAAAAGAAGAAATAAATTTAGGGTTGCAATTACTCATATTCTATTTATCGTTTCATCTGCCAATGAACAGTACAAGTCTTTTTGACTCTTTAGTCCAGTGGTTCTTAAAACTTTTTTTCAATAATGTACTCCGTGTAGGGATGGGCGACGGCCTAAAATCCATATTGCGAAATACATTGCAGGCTCTTGCGATAACAATATAGCCTATATCACGATATATAAATTATAATAGAACCATTTCAGAACAGGGTACATAGACCCTAAGGAAAGCCAGAAAATAATTTGAGTATGTATTTAACAAGTCTTTATGTTGTTGCTTATGGTACAGGCTGACTTTTCAGTGAGATGGTTTGAAGTCCTTAAAAAAAATCTCTTTTTTCTTTAAATTGAAAGAAATGTAATATGTAGTTTTGAGAACATTTGTTGTGCAAAATTTATACAACACAACGTTGCAGATTAATAAAATTCAAGTAGGCTTACACTAGTTGCAGAGACTTTAACAACGAAGAAGTATTGGGTTTCTTCCCTTTAGTGCATACCATTGTAAAAAGGCACTAAACTTCGTTAGTTTAAGTCTTTGGTTCTTAAATGCCAGCCAAGATGCAGAGAGCACGACAAACTGGTGTCTTTTTAGTTAAGGAACAGACACCGTACTGAAAATACTTTCAGTTTTAGGCAAAGTTGCACTTTAAATAAAAACAGATTTCAAACATGAAATTTCTTACCTGCAGCCTAATATATTTTGTTCTCTTACTGAAATGAAAACTGGTGTCTTGTTAATAAAGGAATGGATACCATGAATTAGAGAAATACCGAAATTCGGTAAAAAGTGTAGTGCACAGATACTGCAAAAATACGTCAACTAAAGTTCTCACACACACACACACACACACACACACACACACACACACACACACACACACACACACACACACACACACACACACACACACACACACACACACACACACACACACACACACACACACACACACACACACACACACACACACACACACACACACACACACACACACACACACACACACACACACACACACACACACACACACACACACACACACACACACATACGACGTCTGCAAACACGGACTGCTAACATCCCAATTGTTGGTTATATGGTGAATTATCAGGCTGGTGAAAGGCTCCGTGATACGGCTCAACCGGCATAAATTCAAACCAAGTCCAAATAATGGATGTTGCACTGGTCTTTTACACCAGCTCCTCCGTTTCGCTTTCAGCCACATTTCCTTAAGATGACTATGATGCGTTGCAGCTCGTGGCTCTAAATTCTCTGGGTAGATTGCGTCATCAATCAATCGTCATATCGCGATAGAGACTGTAATCATAGCCCAATTTTTTTAATCGTTAATATTGCATATCGTTTCTATTACCCATTACTACCCCTGTGCAATATTTTTTGAGTAAAGTACACCCTAACCAGCACAAAACATTTTTGGTAGCGATAGGGCTGGGACGGTTACCGCATTACTGCAATACCGGCGGTCATGTGCCACTACTGCGGCGATGACAACATCACCGCCATTACTGCATTTTTTTAATTTTTATTGTTTTACTTTTTGCTCGCAGAAGTTACAGCAGAACAGATATTGTGTGATATTAAATACAATGAAAGCAATAAACATTGTGTTATTATCCTCATCGACTGTCTTCTATCCTACATTCAAGAGTTTATGGAGAGAAAAACAAACTTGAGTTGCTCGTCACTTCAGCTTTACACATGGGGATGGACAGTCCCACTGAGCTAAGGTCGACGTGGACACATTACCGTTAACGCTGCAGTGTTTACCATTGCACATTAGCCTAGCAGCTAGTAGAGTTTCCTTCTGCTTATAGTTTAATCCAAACAAAACTGCATGGTTGAATTCAGACTGCATGCAGGTTTTATAACCTAAACAGAGCAGCTTATTTCGGTTATATTAGAGACAAAGCAACATGCTAGCGGACTGCCAAGTCGCCCTCTCTGCTCTCTGCCTGCTCAGCTGCTGAGACCGCTGTGCTGCGAAGCGTCTGGCCTCGGCATTGTCTGCAAACCTTTTTTTTTGTGTGGAATAAATCAGCGGAGAGGAGAGAACGCAAGAGTGGCCGCAAATGACAGCACAACACAGTAAAGACTCTCACATTGAGCTGAAATGGAAACACTGTGCCTTACAGCCCCGGCCCGGGGACACATCCACAGTCAGCCCCCAGCCAGCTAGCAACCATCCACTATCATTACAGCCCCGGACGGGGGACACATCCACAGTCAGCCCCCAGCCAGCTAGCAACCATCCACTATCATTACAGCCCCGGCCCGGGGACACATCCACAGTCAGCCCCCAGCCAGCTAGCAACCATCCACTATCATTACAGCCCCGGACGGGGGACACATCCACAGTCAGCCCACAGCCAGCTAGCAACCATCCACTATCATTACAGCCCCGGCCCGGGGACACATCCACAGTCAGCCCCCAGCCAGCTAGCAACCATCCACTATCATTACAGCCCCGGCCGGGGGACACATCCACAGTCAGCCCCCAGCCAGCTAGCAACCAGCCCGGTCAGCACTTAACTCTGGTGCTAAGGATGCCAATGGTAGTTTACTGAACCATTGGGAAACAGACCCAGGCACCCAAGTCAGAACAGCGGCCATTACCGGTTCAGGTATTGGTCAGCAAAAGAATTGTATCAAACCATCTCTGATTTTAAAAAAAAGCCTATGTAAAGTGGTAGAATACAGCGCTACACCACCAGTGATTTACTAAACAGCAAGCTTATATGTAAAAAAAAAAAAAAAACACTTCAAATGTTTAGAATCCCTTACTTAATCAGTGTATTATTTTAGTATAATTATTTTAGGGAATTACGCATGATTGGGCCCCAGCACCGACAGCAGCAAAGGCCCTAATGAAACTGAAGGAATTATTATTCCTTCTCTTTCTTTCTTTCTGCAAATGAATCGCCTTTTTGAGGGGATTACCATACTCAAAAACTCACCAAAATCCGCAGTCGCATCAAGTCAAGTCTCTGGTTTATTCTATAAAATGCCACGACACGGCCTTTTGCAATTTCCTAAACACAAGGGCAGGTTCAGTTTTAAGTACAAACATTATTTTTCACTGTGCATTTATGTATTGGTTGATTGTGCTAGTTGTGGATGATTAACTCCACCTGTGCTGTATATAATTAAACCCACCTATTTGTGGAGTAGGATTGGCTATCAAGAAACCGGTTCCAACTCGGAATCGTTTCAAAAACTACAATACCAAAGGACTCGTTTGATTTTTGGTTTAGAATCAGATCATCGGTTTCAAATTTAACAGTAACTAAGTTTTGGTTTCCATAGCAGCCAACGGTACTTCGAGGCACTACTTGGGTTGCAACCACGGAGCACAGTGTGGCTTTATTTTACATTGAAAAAGCTGAGTAAAACTGTAAATCACCATTTAATAAATAAAAATGTTTTTTCTTATCCTCATATCTTGTGTCTACTCCACCCGTTAAAGAATAAAAATCAAAAATCAATAAGGACTGGAATCAAAGGTAAGAATCGGAATCAGAATTGTTCAAATCAAATCGATGCCCAACCCCAGTATGGAGTATCGTTTGTAATTTCCTATACACATGCTGAGGAAAGGCTCCAGCCAAAACGTCTATTGTGTGCCAAACAAAATACTGAATTGGAGTGCTGTCCTAGTAACTTTATCTATGACTACTCACTTTTAGGATCCAGCAGCCAGGCCTCAAAGTTTTAAGTGTCTATGTGAGTCCAGTCCTATTTTTCTAAAACACTAGGTCACATCTCTGTGTCTTGTTTTATCCTCCTAAGAGCCCAGAAGAAACAGAAAGATATCAATTTACACTTATGGAACACCTTTAGCCAGCAGCAGACAGGAAACTCATACTTGTACAACTTAAGCACAACTTATAGTTGTCGATTTGAGGGAAGCCACTCTGCTCTCACCAATGTGTTCAACACGACTAGTCTGGATCAACAGAAGTGCATTTCCAGAATGAAGTCGGGCTTTTATTCTCAGCTTATGCTCTCTGTGTCTCGTAACGTCATTTCAGGAAATACCTTTGCGCTAGCAAGCTACATGCTATCCCCTATCCCAGAATGTATCTGAGGTGTAGCCAGACCTTAACCCACAGCAATGCGGAGATAGAGCTGACAACGCGAGACTAACCATGACTTATGACCTTAGGCAAACCCCCCTCCTTCCACACATTTCTAACAGCATAATTAAGGGGGTGGTTGTTCAGACCGAAAACAACAGGGGCTGTGTGTTTTCAAGCACTGAGTGAGACATGAAACACAATACTGGAAGACCAGTTTGAGTCCTAGATCTATGAGTTTGAAGGTTTATAAAACCATGAGACAGGTTTTCACATTGGTTACGTTGTCTCTCATCACAACAATCACAAGGTAAAGCAGAAAAACTGCATTCCCATCACAAAGTAATCCATCATGAATGTGTTCTTGCATTACAGTAATTCCACCACAGCTTTTTTTTTTTATTGACACATGACGTTGCCTGCATCACCATACTAGGGCTGTAAATGATAAAGATGTCATCTTCCTGGGGTTGGACAATAGCCTCAGGAATATTTCCTGTGAATCTAAATTGGAAGCATCCCAGTGACTGGGTAATCACAGAGCAGCCCCCACATCCCACAACACTACTGATCATCAGAACTCAAGTGTCAGCACATTACTTGGGAACTGCTATGCTTTGCCATCAACACTGTGCTTCCCCTCAGTGGGAGGGAAAATGTAAACAAGAACAGACCATGACAAGTACAGTATCTGATGCAGGAACAACAAAAGTATCTGGTTATGCTTGAACACAAGTAGTTTGTACAAAGTGTTCTCCGACCACATAAGAAATCAAAAGTGTTTATAGCCTTGCTTAATGGCCTACACTCGGAGGGGGAGTAGAAAGTAGGCATGGGCCGGTTAACGGTTTCAAGGTATACCGCATTTTTTTTTTTTTTTTTTTAAATGAGTGCAGTTCAGAAATCCTGGAAAACCTACCGGTTGTAGATAAGAATAGTGTGAAGAGTGTGTAGCAAATGAGAAAGAAAAACAAACAGTGAGGTACAAAACCCAACGTACTCCCTCTCCTCCACACAGCTTGAAAAAAAAAAATACAGAAATGGAATGTACTGTAACTTTGTTTTTATTTTACGTAAGAACGGTACTTCTTTGTTTGACACTTGTTTATGCTACTTGTACACTAATCTATCTCTGCTCTTGTCTTTGCTGTGGGACAAATAAAAAGATTTTCTTATCTTATCTTTTAATCCATTGTTGGAAAGCAATTCGGAGTACACTGGCAGCTTAAACCCTTCCTTTTTCACCACGGACACAAACTTTTTGAACCCCTCCCCACTGGCAGGACGCTGCTGCGGTCCATCAGGACCAAAACCTCACAACATAACATCTTGCTCTCAGCAGTCAGCCTCACCAACAAGGCCCCGGACTCCCACTGACTATAGCTGCTCTCCGACCAGAGATTTTTGCAGTTCTTAGAACATAATGTTCATAGAACTGTTTTTGCTTGTGTTCTGACTGGACCAATTTGGGGATTATTAAGTTCTTCTAACCTCATTCCTGTAACGCTTTCAGCTCCTACTTCAGGCCAGGGTCTTTTCCCTTTTGATCCAGATCTATGTTGATTGGTCCAACTTAAAAGTCACGCACCTACAGGGCGCCATCTGTAGATGCCAGGAGGAGTCGATAGTAGCGTCGCAATATTTTCTGCCAAGTATGCAAAGTCCACCAACAATGAATGAATCCATCCATCCATCCATCCATCCATCCATCTATCTATCTATCTATCTATCTATCTATCTATCTATCTATCTATCTATCTATCTATCTATCTATCTATCTATCTATCTATCTATCTATCTATCTATCTATCTATCTATCTATCTATCTATCTATCTATCTATCTATCTATCTATCTATCTATCTATCTATCTATACATACATACATACATACATACACACACTACCGTTCAAAAGTTTGGGGTCACATTGAAATGTCCTTATTTTTGAAGGAAAAGCACTGTACTTTTCAATGAAGATAACTTTAAACTAGTCTTAACTTTGAAGAAATACACTCTATACATTGCTAATGAGGTAAATGACTATTCTAGCTGCAAATGTCTGGTTTTTGGTGCAATATGTACATAGGTGTATAGAGGCCCATTTCCAGCAACTATCACTCCAGTGTTCTAATGGTACAATGTGTTTGCTCATTGGCTCAGAAGGCTAATTGATGATTAGAAAACCCTTGTGCAATCATGTTCACACATCTGAAAACAGTTTAGGTTGTTACAGAAGCTACAAAACTGACCTTCCTTTGAGCAGATTGAGTTTCTGGAGCATCACATTTGTGGGGTCAATTAAACGCTCAAAATGGCCAGAAAAAGAGAACTTTCATCTGAAACTCGACAGTCTATTCTTGTCCTTAGAAATGAAGGCTATTCCATGCGAGACATTGCTAAGAAATTGAAGATTCCCTACAACGGTGTGTACTACTCCCTTCAGAGGACAGCACAAACAGGCTCTAACCACAGTAGAAAAAGAAGTGGGAGGCCGCGTTGCACAACTGAGCAATAAGTACATTAGAGTCTCTAGTTTGAGAAACAGACGCCTCACAGGTCCCCAACTGGCATCTTCATTAAATAGTACCCGCAAAACACCAGTGTCAACATGTACAGTGAAGAGGCGGCTGCGGGATTCTGGGCTTCAGGGCAGAGTGGCAAAGAAAAAGCCATATCTGAGACTGGCCAATAAAAGAAAAAGATTAAGATGGGCAAAAGAACACAGACATTGGACAGAGGAAGACTGGAAAAAAGTGTTGTGGACGGATGAATCCAAGTTTGAGGTGTTTGGATCACAAAGAAGAACGTTTGTGAGACGCAGAACAAATGAAAAGATGCTGGAAGAATGCCTGACGCCATCTGTTAAGCATGGTGGAGGTAATATGATGGTCTGGGGTTGCTTTGGTGCTGGTAAGGTGGGAGATTTGTACAGGGTAAAAGGGATTCTGAATAAGGAAGGCTATCACTCCATTTTGCAACGCCATGCCATACCCAGTGGACAGCGCTTGATTGGAGCCAATTTCATCCTACAACAGGACAATGAACCTAAACACACCTCCAAATTGTGCAAGAACTATTTAGAGCAGAAGCAGGCAGCTGGTATTCTATCGGTAATGGAGTGGCCAGCGCAGTCACCAGATCTGAACCCCATTGAGCTGTTGTGGGAGCAGCTTGACCGTATGGTACGCAAGAAGTGCCCATCCAACCAATCCAACTTGTGGGAGCTGCTTCTGGAAGCGTGGGGTGCAATTTCTCCAGATTACCTCAACAAATTAACAGCTAGAATGCCAAAGGTCTGCAATGCTGTAATTGCTGCAAATGGAGGATTCTTTGACGAAAGCAAAGTTTGATGTAAAAAAAATCTTATTTCAAATACAAATCATTATTTCTAACCTTGTCAATGTCTTGACTCTATTTTCTATTCATTTCACAACGTATGGTGGTGAATAAGTGTGACTTTTCAGGAAAACACAAAATTGTTTGGGTGACCCCAAACTTTTGAACGGTTTTATATATATATATATATATATATATATATATATATATATATATATATATATATATATATATATATATATATATATATATATATGCCCTTCACCAAGGCAAATTCCATGTAAGTGTAACTTATTGTGGCAAGAAACCCTTTTCTGATTCTAATTCTCAAGAATAGTATTGCAGACATGCAAGTCTCTTCTGAAGGCTCATCTCTAGTCTGCACTCTGCAGGTATATAAAACAAGAAAAACAGTGCACTAAGAGGCCAAGAGTTGCACAGAGCTGCAAAGCTAGGTTTAAAAATATCTTTTAATAAAGCTTTAAAGTTGAACCCAGTCTAACAATTGAAAGGGACATTATCACGTTTCAAGAACTATCAGTGATAACTAGCAATGTTAAAAGAAAAAGGGCAACTTATTTACAGTTCTATGATGCTCTAAACTATTTAACCAGTTTCTCAACTTATCTTGGGTTTATACAACAATTTTTCTGTTCAATTACATTAATGTAATTTATTTTTAATGTTCTTTAAAGTGTAACTTAACAGCAGCTGAAAATCACACTTATTATAGTATCTACACTGTTGTTGCTAGCATGTTGTTTCTAATCTATTCCAATGCATCTTTTGTACATGCTTTTTCAGTGTGGAACTTGATTCCACTTATTAAACCATTTTAATCAGCAGCAAATGTTCCTCCCTGATGTAGTTTAGGTTAGTGTAGGTTTCTATTTTGGCCAAATTCCCTGTCATTTCAATAACATTTCTATCAGTGGATGCTACTTGTTGTTCATTTGGCGACTTCAAACTATTCAGATTTGGTTCCAAATTAAATCTATACCGAGTTTCCTGCTAAACTTTGTGTAGCGGAGAAGATCAGCCACCCAGATCCACACACACATGGATCTCACCCATTGGTATTTACTATGTGATATGGCACGTCTGCTCTTTTTACCTGAGGGTTAAGGTTTTATTTTATTTACATGTTTACGATGTTTAGCAGAGGTGGTCTCCACCACTATAAAACAGATTTTGCAGAATAACATATCACTGAGAAAGTAAACAAAACAACAAAAAACAACAATGGATCTTATAGGACCTTCCTGCACTGAGCATACATGTGATAACTACTTGAGAGGTTCTTTTAAACGTTACTCCTGCAAGTATGTGTGAATCAGAATCAGTTTTATGGCCAAATATGTGTACAAGGAATGTGACTGCGGTTGTCATTGCTCACAATAGTATCCAGTTCCAGTAGACATGTAGACATTGCATAGTAAAAGAACTTTTCAGTCCAAAGTTGCGTTTTTTTTTTACGATACTGGTATTAAAAAATACTTTAAAAAATGGCATCGGTGACAAAACGTTCCGTAATTGGGGTCTGAACCAATACTTCAAAAAAGTGTTAATTGCTAAGGCCATATGGTGAAATGTACCGTATATCTCTTTAAAATGTCATAACAATACCCAATAACCATAACTTATGTTACCAGTCAATTGTTAAATGAAATTAAAAATGAAATGAAAACAAGAAGGGTATTTTACAATAACATGAATGAACCAAGAGTTTACGAGTTGCAATTGAACGCGCCATTAAGTCCCGTCAGTGTTATTTTATTTTAAATCAGTCCTAATGGAAACCGGGCCACCTTCAGATAGATGAAAACTCATTTTTTACAATAAGTCACAAATATGATAAAAAACAACATTAAGGTAGGCCTAGATGATCCATCTGTTAGGTGAAGGTTTATGTTCCAGCTCTGTACTGCTGTCCTTTACAACTGTTTGACTTAACCTCCCTAGCAGCTCTGCACACACAAACACAATCAAACTGTTTGCTTGAAACGACAGCCAGACGCCACCCACAGGCACACTGAACATAAAGGGGGAGAAAACAAACAGAGGCTTTGGGATGGGGGTTTGAAGACGCTGAAGGATTCAGTCAGTATGCAATACTGATTGGTTGTAAGCATTTTTGCTGCCTCATCAAAATTTCTAGATTGACGTGCTTTTCTTCGTGAACCAAGTTCCATTCTTTTACACTTCAATGTTTTTTTACACACACACACACACACACACACACACACACACACACACACACACACACACACACACACACACACACACACACACACACACACACACACACACACACACACACACACACACACACACACACACACACACACACACACACAATTTCTTTCAGATCAAACGCTCATCATGACAGATTCAAAAAAGGTCATGTCATCACTCAGGTCATAGTGTTAGTGAAGAGTTACAGCATTGAGAATGAAAAACACTGTAACTAAAACTATCAATTGAGATAAACTTTTGTTTATCTCAACAAAGTGATGTAAATGAGACTGTAAGTTATGTAACCCACTACTACAAGCAGTGGTTCAAGATCTGCAATACTCTTCTATTGTTTCCACTTTTCAAGATAATGTGGCTCATATAGAGTATGATTTATTGTCCAATAGTTACGATAAACTAAATTAGGTTTTCAGCATTATACAGGTTTTGATATTTATAGTGTACAAATAACTATTACTCTTATTTTTTTCTGTGTGTTTTCTTATCTGTTGCCCTTGAGCTGCTGTAACCTGGGAATTTCTCCAGTATGGGATGGATCAATAAAGTCTCTCTTATCTTATAACTGTTCCATCAAGCTTGTAAAACACATTCAGTAAGTGCATGTTTCTCCTAGTAGTAGTAGTAGTAGTAGTAGTAGTAGTAGTAGTATTTAACATGCATCATTTCATCTCATGATGAGGATATATAAAGTCAGCGTTGCATATTTTACGCCCAAGCTAACTGCTGATAAGAAAATTCCACATGAGCACAGATGACGTCAAAATGAGTCTGTTTAAATCATATTGCACTCCTTTGTATGCAGCTCCCTTATGGACGAAGTTTAAAAAGGCAAGCTTGCAGAAGCTTAATGTTGCTTATAGTGACTGTATGAGGATGCTGCTCAACAAACCCAGGTGCTCTAGTGCAAGTGACCTGTTTTGTAATGCAGGGGTCAGCCCCTTCCTGGCATTATTGAGGAGTCTGACAAACAAATTCGTTTGTCGCCTGAATGTCTCCCAGAACAGCCTTGTTATGCTGCTGGCAAATCCTAGGTTTGGTGCCATTCAATACCAATCATCACTGTGGAAACACTGGTATAAGTGTTGTTTATAGAAATGCAGTATTGTTGTTTCTTTTGTTTTTATTTCTCTGTATATGTTTATCTTTCTCTTGTATGGTGTATGTCATGCCTGTGTCTTTTGTATGGATGTTCAGTCTGGCAATAAAGTTGATCAAAGTTGAAGTTGATGTATTTTCTTACCTGTTGTGTTGCATTTGAGTTGGTGTCAAACGGGGAACTTCCCAGTGTGGGATCTATGAAGTATATCTTATCTTATACTTGTTCCATCAGGCTTGTAAAACAAATAAGTACATGTGTTTCCTCCTAAGGAGAAGACGACAACAAACTGGCGGAGCGGGATGTCTCAGTCACCACAGAGAGCGGTTTAAAAGCTGTGGGCTGAGCCAACATGCTGAGAGACTTGTTGTAGAGAGCTTACTTACTGAGGCGCCTCCAGTTTTCCAGGTGCTAAAAAATTGCTGCAATTCTGTACCTGGTCTTTTAGTGTCTGGGTTTTTCCACAAATGTTTTTGATGGTCTTGTTTGCCTTCCTTAATACCAACTATCAACAACTTGACACAACTACAATGTTTTGGTTTTAAGCAGAGATTTGAGTGTTTAAGTGTTTTTATCTCCAGTAGAAGAACTAATCTCCATTTAAATTAACACGCTCAAACCTCTTCAACATTCTGGTATACTGGTGTACATAAACAGGAGGAAGCATGTATACTCCGCCCATTACTGGTAGTTGCCATGGTAACGTTAGTAGCTTAGTCTCAGAGAATGAGACGTCATGACTGATAAGACCCAATCAGGCAGCAAAACATTTGCGTCAGTGTCGTTGCCAAAAGGTCTCCGTTTGCGGTCGTTGAGACTGCAACACAACCCTGCAGATTCCAAACCAAAACGGGTCAGAAGTTTCTCCAAATGGCTCCGGTTTAGGGGCTCGGAAACACCAGAGCAGGGGGAATGAGAGGTGTAAACCTAGCAAAAGATATTCATTTTTAAACCAAAGCGTAGCAATGTAAATGTAGCCTAGGAAGTATACTGTGGATGGAGCGACGTGAGGAAAAAAAAAGACTAAACTTTGCAGAGGGAGTGAACTCTGTGTCAGAGAGGTGACACCAACACTGACCTGTAACCTGGACTACTAACTAGTACTGTACAGTCATTTTGCAACAATAAAATTAAAGTGATATGAACAAACCGAGAAATGGTTCTTTTTAGATGAAACAGATGTTGACAAAGTGTCCTTTTGGGGACATCGCTTGAAATTGGGAATCTCTCTCTCTCTCTCTCTCTCTCTCTCTCTCTCTCTCTCTCTCTCTCTCTCTCTCTCTCTCTCTCTCTCTCTCTCTCTCTCTCTCTCTCTCTCTCTCTCTCTCTCTCTCTCTCTCTCTCTCTCTCTCTCTCTCTCTCTCTCTCTCTCTCTCTCTCTCTCTCTTCTCTCTCTCTCTCCTCTCTCTCTCTCTCTCTCTCTCTCTCTCTCTCTCTCTCTCTCTCTCTGGGAGTATCTCTGAGTGCAAAAGAATATTTCTAAGATACCTAAATTAAATTATAGATATTAAAAAAGAAATTTGAATAACACTTTAAACCGGAATATCCTGTCATTTGTAAAAATCTTAATTTACTTTGGGATTGACCCTTTTCCCCAAATAACATTATAGAGAAAGAGCTGGCTTGTACATGAAACATACAGTATGTCTACTACACAGGCTAGAAAAGAAGTGAAAAGTGAAATGCAGTGGGCTGAAGGCCCATTGGTTGGGGTCCTCATCAAGGGGTTTCTGCTGAAGGATTTCAGGAATGTGATGTATGCAGCTTGGAGAGGAGCATGGACTACTGATCACACCACATGCAATGGAACCCAGATGGGCCCCTGTCCGACCTCCTCCTTTTATGGAAGTGCACTCTCTGACAGAGGAAACCGGGCCGTGATAGAAAACCAGAGTCATTACGCTTTACGGACAGATTTAGAATACAGATGTTTCCAAATGGAAAAGAAGAATTTAAATTTTATTATTTTGTACCCCAGGGTTTCCCCCAGAAAAGGTGTTTAGCCCGGTGGCAAGTGTCTTTTTTTGACGAGAGCCCAGCTGGGACCAGACAGAGCCTGATGGCAGCATTAATGTTGAGCACATTCATTTCTGTGATAACAGAATGATGGATGGCTGCATGAAATTAAGAATTTAAAAAAGCTACAAGACAGACTCCATCTTCATTAAGTTAGTGCCAAGAGCTCACTGGAGATATGAAAATATGACTATATAATCTAATTTTGCAACCGAGCTCCACTTTAACGGTAGTTTAAAAAACATCTTAAAAATACATTAAAAAGAAGATTCCCCGAGACTTAGGCCGGGTGGGGGACAACTATTTTTACAATACACTGGGGGAAACCCTGTATCCAGCTCCAAGCTGTCTGTGGTACTTTAAATGGAAGGATTACAAAGAACAAAAGAACACAGAGTGGACCTTTCCAGCATTTCTGCATGTCTTAAATCATTTTTGTAAATCAAGTGTACGACAGTATCAAAACATGCCATGGAGTTTTGCATTGGCAAATATCTTTTTTGCAGTTATTTCCACTTCTAGGTTATCTGAAGGCTCTGTTAAACTTGCTCTGTTTATACTACATTGGTTGACGGCGTAAGAGGATGTGTTAACATATGCAGCCAGGAAGTATACTCCTTGCATACAGTCCACTCAGTCACAATTTTTGGGTTGCACGCAGATGTCTTTGAGGAGGTCTCTGAAGACCGTCATGAATATACGACCAAATTTAACCAATGCCACTACTTTGCTTCTAGCACGTGGAGGAGATGGGGGAGGGACAGCACTGATTACACGGAGGTGGACCAGAAACCACCTGAACTGTCATAAGACAGCCTTCAATAACAGCTTTCAAACTTTAAACCTGCCATAATCTGAAGGCACACAGCCTCGTGTCTGATCATCACTTCTCTATCAGTGCTCTAAAAGTTCTGAAGCGTCCATTATCCACATTGTATTGCAAATCCAATCATCAGACCATATGACACTGAAAGTTCAGCACACGCTTTGGATGCCATCAAGCAGGATCTCTGGTGATCAGTCCTTCGCCGCAGAATTAATTCGAATGCTAGCGTGTTATGGGCAACAACGACTCAACCTGTAAGAAATCAAAGGACATAAGTACTCGTTCATTCAACTTTTGACCTTTTTATCCATGTTGAACTTGCAAAAACTACAATCAAATCTGAGATTCCTCAACAACAAACAGGAGAAAGAGACAAATTTAGCCGTCTAGCTCCATGGAGTCCCATTCATTTTGCACTCACCCGCGATCACCCCCCCCAGTGGAACTCTGGTGGAACTGCAACCAAATCAGGTACAATGGGGCTTAATGGGAATTGCACCAAATAAGTGTCCGTTATTGACGTATGTGTGTTCTGTCTGAAAGCAGTTTGTACACTGAATGTGTATCCAGGGTTTCCTTTATATGCATTTAGAAGCGGCACAGCACGGCTGCTATATAAAAATCTCCCCAAATGCAATAAACTCACCATCTGTACTTTAAGCAGCCAAAGTGACGAGCAACGATTATAAATCAAACACCCCCAGACATGGCCACCGTTAAGCCCTCTGTTATTGGTTATGCCAGGCAAGCTATAACAATGAAGTTCAGCAAAGAAATAGAGATGACGCATAACAGCTCTTTGTCTTAATGGAATGTCTGTTATTTAGCTAACTGCATGGTCAGAGAGATAGAAGACTATCAGATATCTTAAGGACGGCTAAACTCTAGTATCCGAAAATATTAAAAACCACATGTTGCCAACTCACACACACCGAAGGCGGTGAGTTCACCACATTATATAAGTTCACTTTCAAAATTTCCTCACTTATTGCGTATTGGGGGGTGGTCCCGGAGGTAGAATTGTAAGCAGAAAATATTGGATCAAATTCATGGTTTATTAATAAATAAACATTGACTCACACCACAAAGGCTTTTTGTGTATATATATATATATATATATATATATATATATATATATATATATATATATATATATATATATATATATATATATATATATATATATATATATATATATATATATATATACACACACACACATACACACACACACACACACAAAAGCAATTTATCACTTAACCTTGCACACTATTTCTACACACTTAAATACTTTGCAGTGTTGTTGATCAAACACACAAACATATTTTCATGTGTCAGACGGTTAGTAAGTTAGTAAATCAATTTTTATATAAAGTGATTAAATAAAACACCTGCTCTTTTCATGGTATGATAGATGAGACCCGTATTTATGAAGATACCCAATTCAAGTTAATGTAATATCACTTTTTTGTTTGTCACTTTTCAAAAGTACTTTTGTCCCTTATCTCAAGAATCAGTGATATACTGTATTACTACTATTATTTATTACTTTTATTATAATTTTGATTTGATGTGATTTATTTCAGCGTTGTTTGTATTAAATCTTGAAGCATTTTATTTTATGTAATTCAATAACTGCGTACAAATATGTGCCAAAAGCCCTTCCCGCATCAGCGGATGCGCTAAATATCTTCCGGGGGAAACTCACCACTGCGGCACTGCTGCTGGAAAAATATCCTAGCAGAAGTCCTATTGTTGGAAAGAAAAAAAAAAAAAAAAAGAAGAAAAATCGCCTGCATTTGCATCATATGCCAACAACAATCAATGTGATTATGTATACGCCGCAAAAATAAAAACATTTTTTTAGTGTGGTCAACTTGCAGATTTGTTATGAAGTAAAGACTTTTCAAAATTAATCTTCACATACAACTAAAAACTTCACTTCAGCAATGAAAGCAGATGATGATCCTTATGAAGGACACCCAGTCCCTCCAGAAATACGCAATTATGCGATTGCATAATTCAATGCATAATCAGCCAAAGTCTGCATATTTTACGTGACGTAATTACGCAATAAGACAAATTGCAGAAATTGCAAATAAATAATAATTAAATTGCAAATTGCATAAATATCCCGCTTATTCCATATTGTTTAAGAAAACGTGCTGCATAATCAAGGATTTTTGCCAACAACAATCACAAAAAATCTTTAAAGCTTTAAAGCTTACATGCGTAACATTTTGATATCAATGAACGTCCGTTACATTCAAGCCATTGCCAAATGAGTTGCTCCATACAACTCTCTCTGTATTTCTCAGTATGACTATGTTCAGAGGACTGTAGCGTCCGACGAATTCCCCAGTGTCCTCCTTGGCTAACTAGCAATTGCGTGGAGGAGGGGGGGGAGGGAGGAGCACAATCACGGAAGGCTTGTATCAAGTGGACACGCCAACAGTGTTGTTGTCCTTTCTTCCTTATGGGACAACAAAGTCAACAAATAAAAACAGTGGCAATCAATGGCTGGCGAGTGATGGAAAAACATTTAAAATAACAGAAATTATAGTATGCTTTAAAACAACATTATAGCCGCCTAACTATTTTCAATTTATTTTGGTGCTGCACTGCCTTTCCCGGTTTCCTCCCCGGGCACAATTCTCCTGTATTATATTCTCAATTCAATTCTCCTTCACAATTCTCCTGTATTATATAATATACTATCTATTATACCCCAATTTATGACACATTTTCACACCTTTCCTTTGCGCTAGCTCGATTATGTAAACATCATAATCACGATTATTTGGGTCAATATTGAAATCAGGATTATTTAACATAATTACTCATTGTTTTCTGAAAAGATGTTGCAATTATTAAACTTAAAAACAAACAAAACAGCTAAACAAATCAAGAGTGAAAACATCTTCCCTCTTCAAACTTATCCCGTCGGAACATTTATTTCCATTCAGAACCATAGACAGTTACAGAAATGGACCAACAGACTCCGCTGCTCTGGACGGAGACCAGTGAAAGATATTAGAAGCACTTTTACGGGGAGGGCTAAGCGTTACTGCGCAGCCTCCAACTGAGCTTGGATGGATGGATGGATGTTACGCTTTTCTGGATTATTTTTTATATATTGGTCAATATATCAGAATATCAGATTTTTAATTAACCAAATATTTGTATCGTATTGGCCTTAAAAATCCTTTATCGGTCGGGCTCTACTAACTACTGTTTCCTCCTCGTTGGCGGGCCCGATGGGCTCCCCCTCTCTCCCTCTTTCCCTGACCCCCCGGGGCTGGAGAGGGGCAGCCCATCAGGCCCGCAAGAGTCTGGTCAGCTGTCTTCCAGAGACCACTAGCCTCCCATTCCTTCTTATTTAAGGCATCCAGGATCCAGGGGTGTGTGGGGCAATGGAGGACAGACATCTGTGGGTCCCTGGCGTGTGCCTCGCCTATAGCCTGGCCTCCCTCCCTCCCTCCTGCCTCCTGCTGGTACTCTACTGGAGTACCAGTGGCATGAATCAAAAAACTAAACCAACTTGAAATCATTTAAAACACAAAAATGCTGTTGTAGTGTATTTATTATTTTGTTAATTTTCATTCTTTAAAAAGTCACCAGAATGCAGAAAACAAAGTATCTGAAACTAGAGCTGGGTGATATGAAGAAAATAAAATATCACATAATTTACGACCAAATACACCAATGTCAATATGCCCTAAATATTGTAGGGTTGACTATTGGTGCTTTCACATACAAATTTACACAATGAGATTTGTGATAAATAATCATCAGTAATGTTAATGTGGGTAAAGGCAAATAACAGATCAGAAAAACAGCCCTTTACTGTAATGCAACCTGTAAAACCAGGAAAAGACACTATTGTCATCCGATAGCCAAAATCTAAGACGATATCTAGTCTCATATATCAATGTCGATATAATATCAATGCATTGCCCAGCTCTATCTAAAACTCCAATTAGTTAGAGGGGAGAAGCCACAGACAGCAATGGGCGGTCATAAAAAGCCACGGTCGAGCTGGACGGTTTCCAGCAGCCTTCAGGCTGAACAGGAAGTCACGGAAACACTCACAACCTTTTAGGTCCAATTCGGATTTAGTAAAATGTTATCAGACCCATATCTCAACTTGTACACAAGTACAAGTTGTTTTCATTAAGACAGAGTAGCTTTCAAAATGCTCTACACGTGATCTGTTGCTGATGTTAACAACAGACTGAAGATTATCCGTAATCTGAACAGATTTTTCAGAAGTTTCCATAAAGTGTCATCATGTTGAGTCAATTCTGAACCAATCAGCTGTGAGATCAGCTGAGAGGCAGGCAACATCACCTTTTGTATTTTGACTTAATACTCATAGAAATAGCGTCTGTGGAAGGCTGGGGTCCGTCATGTTTCTGTACTTATGCTGCGAGTGCTGTAAACACTTTTGAGATACCTTCAGTGATTTTGTCCATTTCTTGATAAATAATAACAGTTTCCCAGCATGCCCTGGGTCTTGCAATCGGTGGACAGCAACTGCGGCGCCTGGCTCTAAAAACTGCAGCCTCCTCGATCTCTTGAGAATATTGTTGCCAAAGTGTCCATGAGTTCAGAGCAAGACGGGATCAAGTTGTACACAAATCACACCCATAATGCACCACAGGAGGTTGTTCATGCCCATGGCCATCAAAATATATAACTCCTCCCTCTGAGTGTTACAAAACTGGACTTGCAGCACGTATCTCCACATCACATCAATATTCTTGGACAATAACTTTATACACTAACTACTTGCTCTTATCTTACTCTTATTTTACCTTGAATTTGACTGTGAGCAACTGCAACTAAATAATTTCGAGCAGCGATTGACGGGATCGATTCCGCTGATATTTGTGAAACAGGATCATATGTTATAGTGAAAACATGTTATGGTTTTCCTCCAATGTCTTCCGGCTGCTCTGCTTGGGATTCGTCCTTCTGTAAGTCATTTTGGGGATACAATTTGGTTTTGATGAATTCGACAAGCAGCAATACCACAGGCCAAGCAATCGGCCCGTTCCAAACAGGCACTGCACTGGTTTCACAGACAAGAGGAAAGTTTGATTTGGATTCAATGGTGATTTACAGGTTTTTCATCATGAAATAAAGCCAGACTTTAGAGCACCGCTTACTGTTCTCCGTGGCTGCAACACAACTAATAACTAGTGATGAATTTGGAACCAATGATCGAAATTGAAACCATATCTTTACCAAAACGATTCAAATAAGGAAACAATTCCACTGGAATCGTGACTTTTAAAAGATGATTCCAAGTCAGAAGCTGTTCTCAAAGCCCAATCCTATTTCTAAGCAGATTTTCTATGCTGTATTTTGACGAAAAACACACAATCACACACACACACACACACACACACACACACACACACACACACACACGTCTGTAATAACTGATATGGACACCTTTCATTTATATTTAGAATAGAATAGAATAAATCTTAAATGTCCACCAAGGTGGAATATCTTTCTTTGGCTCACCAGCCATACAAGACAGATAAACATACGGACAACATCTCAGACATAATAAATGGAGCAGAAAAAGATGAAATGAAAAAAGAAAACATCAGGATTAAAAAAAGAATGAATACGCGTTATTTCAACGACCAAAACTAACACTTTTTGGATTGTGGCCTCCTGTTGCAGTGCTGCATACTTTCCTAAATGATCATATTAATAATAGACAGCGCCTATAATCACAGTAATACGTGGCAATCTAATTATAAAACAGTGCGACATATCCACACACAGACAGAGTGAGGGAATCAATCTATGTCGTACATCCATAAAGCAGCCACACAGCCCCCAACCTCTGGCTCCTCCCCTACACAAACAATCAATTACATTAAAAAAAAAAAAAAAAAAATCATATTAAAGAGGCTTTACAATGGAAACACACGGTACATCATATCATCAAAATAAGTTATCGTATCGGCTTTAGGATAACTCCATGAATTTTAAAAGTGTCCCTGTGATCCAATCCATAAACAAAGAGGGACGGAAAGAAAGTTTTCTTCCCATCATTGAGGGGGAAAGTGGTGTAGGCCGTATATATGTCAAGAATAATCCCTTTGTACCCGGTTTATAGTCGGCAGACGGAGGCTACACACGGTCCGGACAACTTCCGTCGAAGTTTATGAACTGGACTTTCATTTGTTGTACGCGAACGTTACATCCAACCCCTCGGATAGACCCTCATACTCAGACAGTTCAGTTCATACTCCGCTGAAGTCTCAACTGTTAAAATTGGCTCACATTTCTGTCTTTGTTGCTGTAAAACTAAACGTTTAGGGAATTATGGTTAATGTCACTTAATGCAGCGCTCACTTTTCTTTTTTACGTAACACCGAGCAGAAAAGAGGCTCCCCGAAGCTCAGGAAATTTCGGGAAAGTTTAGGCAGCCTCTGCTGTTGGCTAATGGTCGTTAAAACGCCGATAGCTAGCTAGTGTCCTGGTGTTACTTTCCTCTGAGAGAAAGAACGAGAGCTAACGGACTGTTTCCGATAGAGTAGGCTACGCACTTAAATGCTTAAAGTGGCTGAAAGATTGTTTTCCACTCTGAGACAGAAAGGTAAAAGGCACTTACTTTGCTTCTAACTTCAGCAGATAATCCGTAGGCTGGCCCCTTATTAAAATGTGTCATTTTCTTGATTTATTTTTGATTTTTTTGATTTTTCTTTGCTCGTAAAACCCTAATATATTTCTTCAGCTACAATGTAGCACAGATCCTGCTGTGGGGGGAAACTCCTGCTTGACTGCTTCGGCTCCCTTGAACACCCAGACAGGAGGGAAATATTCCGTGAGGTTTACTGGAGAAGCGTACCAGAGACTGGAGGCTGCTATCTGCAGGACAGGCTCAGATTGCAAAAAAAAAAAAAAAAACGTCTCTAAATGATTGACGTGGCTACAACAGCCAATCAGAGCAGCCGATTTGTACAGGGCTACTCCTCTCCTGTCGCTCTGGAAGAATGGGTCACACTACAGTTCTTTAAACTTGAGTAGGCTCAGCGGTGCAGTCTAATGTATTTTAGCGGGTATAGTGTCTGGACTATATAAATATATAGACATATGGGGTCTGGGGAAATTTTCAGCGTCAAAGACTTAATTTCCTGCGTTCTGATTCACTTTAATGCACTAAGTTATGGTGGAAATCCCTTTTATTTATTTAGCCTATGCAAAGGAAAACAGATGGCAATTCAAAATGTATATATGTTTTTACATTTCATTGCACATTTTTAAGTGGGTGTATGGAAATCTTGAAACTTTCTTAGTGGGTATTCTGTGTATACCTGCGTATCACATAGACTACACCACCGAGTAGCCTACTCTTGCAGATATCTGTATTAAGTATAACTGCAGACATGTGAGTATTGTTTGTGACATGAATGGCTTCCATAACTGCATGTTGGTATAAATGGAACTGCTGTGGCCCAGTGACTACCAACTCTCACCATGAGTTTACACAGTGACTGCTTGCATTGTTCTTGGCCATTCAACACACAGGTTAGACTAACATCAAGTGTTAACATGTAAAGGTTTCAAAGAAATCGTTGAAATAAGGAGGGGCTGAATGATATAAGTTATTTGCATCATTTGTAGTTATTCTATTATTGTCAGTTACTGTTTCTGTTAAAACCTAAGCCACTTTATTGGCATTTACTGACTATCATTGGTGACAGTAAACATCCCCTCCATTCTGAGTTGATGCTGATCCCTTCAGGGCCACGATACAGAGTTCTCTGGCAAACACCAGTATCTACAAGAGATACTTTTATCTACTACTTTATACCCAGTGCAATAAACCTAATTATTAAGCTCCACCAATCCGAGCCTTTCAACGTAAAAAAGAATATTGTGCACTGTGTATGTTGTGTATGTATGTTTGCATTGATGTAATGTTTTATATGCAATCTGAACTAATTTAACAGGATGTTATTTTAGACCAAAGAGGATTTCCCGGCCTCAGCTGGACAATAAAAACTTGCATTCTGTTCTATTCTAATTCTTCTAATCTATTACTATGTGCAAAATGTCAATAAAATACTGATGGATATTATGACACTTCCAGATTTTGTTTGTTACTACTGTCCCTTTCTTGCTATTTTTACCTCTATGTACTCCTATTGTTTTTTTTTTTATCATTTCTTATATATTTACAAAACAAACAAAACAAAAACCTTTAAAAAAAAAAAAAAAATTTGACAAAAACCCAAGCCAATTATTTTTCTTACTTGGTAACGGATGTGATTTAAAATGAAGCAAAGTACAATACTTCAACCAAAACATACTTAAGTAAAAGTAAAGTAGCAGACTTTTTTAAATACTTTCAAAAGTAAAATGACACACAAAATCAATTCAATTACAGTAATGTACAGTAAGTCCTCCACCTCTGGACTCATATTCCATCCCACTCATGAAACAGGGAACCCTATTGTCAAAGTCACCATATTTGGGATTAGACGCAGTGACCTTTCAGACCTCTCTGTAGTAACGTTATTTCTGGAAATAGCTGCAATGCAAACGCCTGCCATGGTGGCCAAAGTGGACTGATGATCACAGCTCTTTCTATTCATGGCAAAGAGCCTCTCTTCATAGCATAAGTACTGATATGCAAATAAAGAGTTATGTCATCTTCTTCCTGCGGCCAACCCCCGCAGTGTGAGTGTCCAGAGTCCTGAACCATTTCTGGGCTGTGTCTGAAATCACTCCCCACTCCTGCCAATATAACAGACACACCATGATTTTTTTCTCCAGTAAGCTACTGTAATTTTCATTTGTCAGCAGACAGTAGCAAAGACTACTATGTAATACTTTTCACGTTTCATTGCGTTTTTGAGTGCACTACTAGGACATGCGTTCTAGATGTGCAAAGATCAGTCTCTTAGTTGGCAACTATTAAATTAATCGGCAACTATTTTGATAACCGATGACTTTGTTTGAGTAAAGATTCACTGATTCTAGCTTCTTAAAGTTCCGATATGCAATATAAAAGACTGGCATCCCTTTTGAAGCTGTTATGTTAAGGAAAAGGTTGTGGGTGGGCTCACGTTTCCATGACACGCGGGAATAACGGGATGGTTGAGTTTAGGAAAAGGTTGTAGGTGAGCTTACGCTAAGAAGAAAGGTGCCACGCAGGAGACGAACCACCGTCTCCTGGGTGAAAGTCTTGTGTTTCACTGTACAGTTTGTAGTTTATTATTTATTGCTTTTACAGTTACATACCTAACAACAAAAAGATATTATATCACTGTCATCTCGGAATTGTTCCATAAGTTGAACGAGAGTTGTCAGTTTCCCAATGTTCCCTCAATTAGTAACGTTTTTTTTTAAAAACCTTTTTATTTTTAGTTTATATTTAGTTTACATTCAGTAAAATTTATTCCCATTAACATTTCAATATGAAACCAGCATGAACATCATTTCATAAACAACATTTTCAGGGGCATTTCAGACATTGGGAAATGGATTCCTCCTCAGTCATTCTCAGAGGGTCCAATTATTTGTTGGCATCCCTTTCCATGTATTCAGTCCATTTTCTCCAGTTCTTGTCACGGATATGTCCTCTGAGTTTTAGTTGGTACGTCATCTTTTCCATTGAATAAATATACCAGATGAGCTCCTTATTTGGAAGTTCAGTTCTGTACCAATTCTTAGTTATGGCCTTTTCATTTTAAAGTAGCTGTCCATTTTCTGAACGGCTTCTTCAATTTTTCCCAAATACATCATAATACAACATAACTGTTTGTATATATAATATCATATCCCCAAGGGTGTGACTTTGGGTTCAACACTGGGAGGGGTTTCCTGTATTCTGTTGCATTTGTATGCAACATTTTGTGCCTTTTCTGCATGCAAATGTATTTATTAATGTAATTATTATTATTTAAAAAAATAATAATAATGAATCTCCTGTATTGTTCCAAACCTTCCGCATATTCAAAACATCACATGTGTTTTGGGATGTTTTTTTTTTTAGAAATCATTTAGGCCTACATCTCAACAACAAATTCTGGCTTGCGTTTCTTTGAGATCTAGAAGAGCAACCTTGCTTAAAAAATGGGAGAAACTCTCTTTATGTTATATTTTTAATATTTGCTTGCCACAGAATGTGTCTCTTTGACTTTATTACCCTAGGCAGTGTTGATTATTGAGGGAGTAACCCATCCACCCCATAGGTGGCTCAGAGGTAGAGTGGTCCCCTCACAATGGTTGTATTCCAGGCTCCTCAAGCCAACTCCCTTCTGTCTGGACAACACCCTAAACTCCCTTCTTTTTGGACTATGACGCCCTAAATTCCCTTCTTTCTGGATTACTATACACCCTAAACTCCTTTGTGTCTTGACTACTACACCTTAAACCTCCTTCTGTCTGGACTACTACACCCTAAGCCCCCTTCTCTCTGGACTACAACACCTTACACCCTTTCTGCCTGGACTACAACACCCTGAACTCCATTCTTTCTGGACTACTCCACCCTAAACTCTCTTCTTTCTGGACTACAACACCCTAAACTCCCTGCTTTTTGGACTACTACACGCTAAACACCCTTCTGTCTGGACTGAAAGTTGCCCCCTGGATGCCTCATTTAGCTGTTCACTGCTGCTAATACTTAGGATGGGTTAAATATGCAGAAATAAAGTTTCACTACATTGTAATGAAGAACTTTGTTTTCTTTTGTAGAGTACACCTATGTATATCACACTATCCCACTTAACCAGTGCCCAAAATCCAGTTCTGTGTAGTGATTCACTACCGGCTAAAGGTGCAGTGGAGCAGTGGCCGAGTGTGAGTGGTCAGTGTGAACACATGAAGAGGACATGAACCCTCTTCTCTTATAATGTGGAGCAGCTGTGTGCTTCTTCGCCACAGATACAGAGACAGATCTCTCTATAAATAGCTCCAGATGTCCGAAACCTTTGCTCCCTCTCTTCCCTCCTCCTGTCCAGTTTAGTTGAACAAATCATCTGAGAACTCTTCCTGTCCTGTGCTCCATCCAGGAACAGGAAATACAGCACAAAGAAAGAAAAACAGAGCCGTGACAATGCCATGGACACCCAAAACGGCAACATTTAAAACATTACATTAAAAAACAATAGTTATATTTTTGCATTCCTTAGTGAATTTGGGGGAAAAAACAATTGTATATTAGTTAATTCAACTTAAGTTAATAGTTATTACTATTAACTAACAAAAAAATGACTATTTACTTACTTTTAATAATACTAATAAGTGATGCTATAATTTATATTATTGTAACAGTTTTTTTCTCACAAATTACATATTAGTTAATGATTAAGAATTTGTTTATAAACCAATAATAAGCAATATATGGATGCTATAATGAAGTTACATCTGATGAATATAATGCCTTGTGATAATTAAGACTTTGTAAAGCATCTATAAACATTATTAAATAGCTATCAGTGCTCGAATACTCAAATAATCATCTCTTTTATAGTTTGCCAAAAAAATAAAAAATAATGGGGCCAAAATTATTTTTACTTGATGCTTTAAAAAACATTTATTAATCATTTACATATTTATAGAAACATTAGTTGCAGCTACATAATAGCCGTCCAAATAATGTTCATAGATGGTTTACAAAATGATTAAGAACCACTGAAAAAATATAAACTGATGATAAAATAACATTAATTCCAACATAACTAATAATTAGCCAGCACTCTGCCACTGGTGTGTTTAGGTGAGAGAGTGCCGAAGTCCTTGTAAAAAGCTTTGGATAAAAGCATTACTGCATATAAATTTATCATTTTTCTCTCAAGAAAAACATCATCGTGCCATCTTGACTTTGTTTTGCTCCACACAGAATTCTAGGTCTAATTCTAATTCAATGTCAATGGAGAGGATATCATACTGTCAACATTTAGAGAGGATAGTGGCTTAGAAACCAGCTCAGTCTGTCTCGATGACGATAGTTCAGGTGCAGCTTGAGATTCTGCCCGATGCCCCTCATCTTCCGTGTTGGCATTCTGAACTCCGGTGGATTCAGGAAACATCCTCCAAGCTAGAAGCAACACTGAAATAATATTTCTTTTTTTTTCAGTAAAATTCTCATCACACACTCATCACAGAGCTTGCCTCCCTGCGTGCACATGTTCCACCAAAACAAGTTCCTTCCCAAGGCTATTTTGCAGCGGCACCGTGGCTCTGTCCGTCCAAGACGATTGTGATTGGTTTAAAGACATGCCAATAAACCAGAGCATGTTTTTGTCCCAACCCAGAATGCTGTGTGGATTGGCCAGACCCTCTTGTGCAGCGCTGTGGAGGAAGGTCTGGCATTGTGAGACTAAGTAAAGAGAGGTGTTTTTAATAATATGCCTTGTGTTGTAGTTATTAGCTGTTAAATACTAACAGCCTGAGTGATGCTGCTTGTTTTTCATGAGTGACCTTCTAAATTCCACAAAGAAGGATTAACATTGAGCCTGGATTAAATCACCGTTTCTTTCATAATCTTACTGCACCAAAGTTTTAAACTCAGAATAATCATTCCAAACCTCTTTAAGTCTCAGTTCAATCCTCTGTACATACATTTATTTTAGCTTGTTATTCTGACCTTTTCATCCATCCATCCATCCATCCATCTTCATCCGCTTATCAAGTATCAGGTCGTGGGGGGAGCAGCTCCAGCAGGGTCCCCTGCTGGAGCTGCTCCCGAGCCACATCAACCAGCTCCGACTGGGGGATCCCGAGGCGTTACCAGGCCAGGTTGGAGATATAATCTCTCCACCTAGTCCTGGGTCTTCCCCGAGGCCTCCTCCCAGCTGGACGTGCCTGGAACACCTCCCTAGGGAGGCGGCCTGGAGGCATCCTTACCAGATGCCCGAACCACCTCAACTGGCTCCTTTCAACGCGAAGGAGCAGCGGCTCTACTCCGAGCTTCTCACCCTATCTCTAAGGGAGACGCAAGCCCCCCTCCTGAGGAAACTCATTTCGGCCGCTAGTACCCTGGACCTCGTTCTTTCTGTCTGACCTTTTCAGTCCCGGTTTAAACTCGGATCACTGACTAACTAGTGTATATCCACGACGTTCCACTTCTGGGAAATTATGCCGGATGCACTCTTGTAGGCGCCTGGGCTCCGTCAGGCACTTAGCGCCGCCCATGACGATTGTGATTGGTTTTCAGGAAATGCCAATAAAATGCTGGGTGGACTAGGCAGACCTTCCTGCGCTGTAGAGGGAGGTTTGGCAAAGCGAGACTACTGACTGACTGACTTCCTACTATAGCCCTTGAACTTTCCATTGATCTCATTTCCATCTCATTAACATTAGTTATTAAAAGATTGATGGAGAATCATGGAGTGAAAATATTAACACCACTACCTATTCTCAAAAATTACAAGTTGATCCAGCACATTGTTAATGCAATTTGTTATTTTTTTGAATTACAATGTTTTCTTTTTTTTTCCTGTAGTCATGTTATCTTAACAGTAAGCATGTGAAACAATGCAACTGTTTGACAAATGCATTGGTTATATCATATTGCATTTTTTTACATGTTAGCTGATAGGTTGATATTTATGCATGTAAAAGTGAAAATGCAGTAAACCATTCAGAGGAAGCTTTTAGGGCAGAGTCAGCATGAAGTGGACACTAGGTTGCAGGAAGAGATCAGAATGTGTAAACTAGAAGTGTCTCACAAATAAGGAGTCTTGTCAAAGGTAACTCCGTTTCACAGAAATAGATTAACTGATCAATGCAGAACAAGAAGACTATAAGAAAAGAAGTTATTCTGATGTTCATTGGTCACTCTTGTATTGACATTCGAGTGTATACAGAGTTGGCTCACTGTGTCATGAAAGTTTGTTCACTGTGTGAACGAAGCTGCAAATGATTTGAAATCCTTGGACTCGTCATCTTTAAAGTCTTCATCATAGTCTCCTAATCTCAACCCTTTATCATTAGAAAAATAAAAATAGGCACATTTAAGTCTTTTTGTGTCCGATGAGGGACCTTCAATCAAGGCACTCTTACATGTTCATGCTAAAAGTGGCATCAATGATGTTGAACAAGGTAAGGTAGCTCGTTGAGTACAAATGACCGATGTGGGCATCTAAGCGCTTGTTTTCGGACATTTCTTTACACCGCAAAGGATATGACATGTTTTAAATGTAAGCCAGAGTTTTGGTTAAGAAGAAGCTAGTTCATATGCATGACGTTCCACTTGTGGGATTACTCCAGTGCCGGAAGAAATTCCGCTGGATGCATATATTTTCTGTTTCCTTCTTCTTTCTTTGTGTATTTCTGAGGACTATGGTTACCTGCTCCTCGGATCTCTGCAGGGTAAATCCAGACAGCTAGCTAGACTCTATGTCCAGCGGCTCTGTGAGGAGCCTAGCGCCACCCATGATTGTGATTGGTTTAAAGACATGCCATCAAACCAGAAGACGTTTTCTTCCCATCCCTGAATGCTGTGTGGACTATCCGGACCCTCCTTCAGCGCACTTTCAAAGAGGGTCTTGCAAAGCGACACTTAGAAACTAATTTAAACTTTCAGCTGGGGAAGGTGACATTTCAAAATCTGAAGAAATCCATATTTCCCCTCTTAAGAGTTATTGTGAGGCATGAAGCCCTCCGCTAAGGAAATGTAAATGCCAAGAAATTACAGAGTCATCAATAAAAAGCAGGATTTTGTTAAACATTTTTAAGATTGTATCTTTAGTTTTTTTAATAAGAGATAATGTTTATCTTTGATATTGTTCTATCTATGAAATATCAAACCTACACAATGATTAAATTAAAACAACCCCCAAACAAAACTCAATTATAAAAAATACAGCATTTATTTATGAGCATTACAACAAACATTAGAATATGTTTATGCGTGTAACAGATTTCTTCACACTATTCTTCCAAGGAAAATGGATTTGGGGTACTTGTCTCTCAGAGAGGACCACTGCACAAAGAAATAGTCCGATATTGGGTACAGGATCTTCCCCGTGAGTGACAGCGTCTGCACCCGGCAAATGCTCTCAACATAAACTAGCAGGACTTTCTTCATTCCCAGAATTCCAAGCAGGAGTCCTGCCACACACAGTGGAACGCAGGTCCCTGGGCCGTTGCACAACACCTGAAACGACACAAACACCCTATCAGAATTAAGTACTCACCCACATTCACAATAATGACTGGCTCGCTCTACATTATCACACACATAGATTGTAAGTTCAGTCAATAACGTAGCAGACTGAAAGGTAAGCAGCATCAGAGGTCTCTTCAGAGCCAGCTAGCTAGCTTACCCTATATCTTCCATACCTTGTTAGATGAGTGGAAACTACTTTGTGAGCATCTTATAATATGATTGATTAAATTCTCTCTTTCTTTCTTTCTTTCTTTCTTTCTGTGCCATGCACACAAAGTGGCCAACCCTTTTGGGATTACAAGACACCAAACATTCCTTTCAAAACAATAGGTAGTTATATCTCGGTCTAAAGTATTCCGTCTATACTTTTGTTATGCTCTCCGAACTGAACAATTCCAGTCTGGTTTGACACACCGTTTTTTCTCGATTATACAATTTTGTTGATCGTTGGGAGCCAAAAAATCCAAATTGAAACCGAAATTCAATTAATTGCACAGCCCTATGAAACTCAACCCCACATCATGCTGCTGTGGCCATTCATGTAACCAGAGATCAGACTTGTTAGGGGGTTTTGAGCTATGGTTTGAGGAACAGGAAACAGAAAACATCACTGCCTCTATCGCTGCCACAAGAACATTTTAAAAGCAAGCACTGAACTGCCCGGGAGTTTGTGGAACGGCTTAATGTTTCCTGCAAACACAAAAGCCCTCGCTATGTCTCGCTCCTCTCTTTTCTTTCTCTCTCCTGTGAAATAAAGCTGCCTTCAAGTGTGGTCAGAAATGTTGAAAATCTATAATCAAACAGACGGAAAACAGAGATTGTGAAACATAAGTCTACTTGTGTTTTGTTCGGGGGTTTAAGAAGACAACAGGACGTCACACATTGACACTCTCCACCGCCGACCAACTCAGCGGAAAAGTGCCGAATTGCTTTTTTTGGGTCTGAATGCCCCGTAATTAACAGGGCAAAGAGAGCATATGTGAGAGTCAGGGGCTGCAGCTCAGTGAGACTCAAAGACAGATCCGTGGGGGGGACTGTTGGGATGAATAAGTGGCCTCAGGGCTGAGGAGGGAGTTGGGCTTTACAGGAAACCAGACAAGAACTGCTCTGGAGAAGTCATCATACAGCTCCATATGAGAGAGAGAGAAAGAGAGGGAGAGAGACACACACACACAACTCCTATTCCCTGCACACTGCTCTGAAACTACAAGAGGACTGGCAGAACAGTTCAATCATTCTTACAGCTCAACAACAGAGAACAGTCACTTTACACCCACAAAATGAAATGCTTCTCGTTGCAGCAGATGTGAGCACTGCAGTTGCTTTTACTTTTTAAGTACTTTTGTTTTTGCTGTGCAGTAAATCAAATCAACTTAAAAAAAAGCCAGAGTCTGCCATAAACATTAGCAGATTTCACCACTTGATCCTAAGCTCCATCTGGCTGCGGTAAATAAAACTCTGGGCAGGGGAGTTGAGATTTCCATCTCCAGACATTTCCAGACACTGGAAAATACATACACTTACATAATCTGGATACAGTCAGCGTTCTTCAAAGTAACTCTGCTCCTTACACCGCTCCTTACACCGTTTGGAGAAACTGGTTCCATGGCTATATGTACACCCAACCTGGATTCTAACAGGGTTTTTACATGTGGGTGTTTGCAGGACAAACACAGGGACAATACCGCTGTGACAACTGCACAGGACTATCGTTGTAGTCCAGTTATTTCAAAGCTCTCCAGGTTGTAGTGCATCACTTAACAAATGCAGAGGGGGGGAATAGAGGGAATGTGTGTTGAACACAGTGTAAAGCCCAAGGCAAATGTATGATTGGTGTTTTGAGCTATGTAAATAAATAAATTGACCTGACAATTAAACACTGAATAAGAAAAAAAAAAAAGGGGGAATTTGGTAGGGACGCACCGAATCCAGATTTTTGGGGTTCGGCCAAAACCACTGGTTAAGATTCTGCCAAATACGAATCCTCTCCTATCCCCAGTCCATTACCACAGTAAACACATTAATGACGTGAACAACATCCTGTGCTGTGACTGTCCTTCCTTTGCCGTACCTGAAGTTGCTGAAGGTTGGCTGCTGTCTGTAGATTCCTTCATGCACAACTCGTATTCTTTCGGATGTTTCATACTCTACTTTCAAACGCTCCACCTACGTAAACACCTTCCTGTGATCAACGGCGGCGTCATTACGTTGGCCGTATCGCACCCAGTGTAAGGGTAGGGTTGGGTGGAAAGAAATTCTAAGACAAAAAGCCCAATGTTTGGCCAAATCCGAAGCCAAATACTGGATTTGGTGCATGCCTGGAATTGGGGAATAAATTATTTTTTCTTCTTCCATTTACTCAGGTTTCCAGTATCATTTTTCATCTGAAATGTATTTGTTTCCTGCTTTACATTTCCAGATTACAGCTTTTCCCACCGGGCAGGCAGTAAAAAGCACAAACCCTCCTCTCCATCTAGTGTATTGTAAGCCTGGTGGCCCACCAGCCCTAAGTTGCCCCCCCCCCTTTAAGCCTAAACCACTGTGAACATTTTTTTTATGACTATTTTTAATAGACAGGACAGCTGTAGACAGGAAAAGGTGGGGAGAGAGAGGGAAGACATGCCGCAAATGGCTGCAGGTCGGACTCGAACCCTCAGCCGCTGCGTCAAGGAATGCCCTCACCTGGTAGAGCTCACCTACATGCGTAGCTCACCTGGTAGAGCAGTCGCCCTAAGACGGTTTTTAAACTACAGTTACAGTGGGGCGGCTTGGTTAGAGACATAGATGTAGTCATGCTGTATTTTCAAATCTCCAGTTAGCATTTAATTACGGCAGCTATACAATCTGTGCTACAGCTTTTTTAAGTTCTCAATTTTCATGATTCCGTCCATGATTCTCTTATCTCAGAATCTATTGGGCTCAACCAAAATTCTGATTGGTCGATTTTTTTGTGTTAATTTTATCAGGTGGAAGCATAGACCGTAACGGTCTATGGATGGAAAGCACTAACTGCTAATGGGGGTGTTTTCAGAGCATCCCTGTTTCACAGGTAACAGTCTGTCTTCAGAACACCCCCCTTGTTTTCACCTTTTTTGGATTAGCCCAACCCACCGGAGACAGATTAAAGAAAGTACTAGAAAGCCTTCGTCTGATGGTTTGCTGAATATTTATTTAATTGTGAGTGTTTCATTTACAGTCAGTCCTCGACCATGTCGAAGACATCGCCAGTGTGGCAGCATTTTACAAAAATAGATAACGGAAAAAAGTTGAATGCAAAGTTTGCAAGCAACAGTTTGCATATTGCAGCTGACTACAAACATGGCATATCACCTAAAAACGGTAAACTAACTTGTCTGCGTTAGGTTGCCCTGTCTGTTTTGAGTAGGCTATATGAACATATCAGAATTGGCATATTTCATAGTCTAATAATCGTTTTATAAGTACAGGCGCACCCACCCGCAACGACGGTAGTGTTCCCCAGACACACCCACACCACGCTGGATGTTAAACCTCTATCATCCAAACGCTAAAATAATATCACGGAAGGAATTGTCGACTTTATTGCTCAGGATATGAGGCCCATTGGTGTTGTGGAGGGCTGAGGTTTAAGAACTTGTTAATATACAGCGCCAGCACGCCACACCATCACGCAAAATGTGAGGGACTCAAAGAGAAAGTTTCAGAGTTAATACAACACAGCGAGGCACTGAGCTTGACCACAGATATGTTTAAATATACATTAAAGTGGACGTGCCTTTTGTGTTTAAGAGTAAAAGCTTTAAATTAATAGTCTATTCGTGTCTGAGCCGCAAAGGCGAGCGCCGATTAGGTCCAAAACGATTTAATATACTGCAAATATCCTACAAGGACAAGTACTGCAGGACAGTACAGTTAATTAATCTTGCATGTATAGCTACACAGTGTGTGTATGTCTGGATGTAAGTTTACGAGTGTACATGTATGCATATATACATATCTACAGTATATGTGTGAGCATGCGCATGTATGCGGGTATGTGGCTATGCATTAATATATGGGTACATCTAAAGGGGAGGGGAGTTACAATGTAACTACTCCTTTATGGTTTGGGTTGCTGCCTGTTTCTTTACTGGTTTGCTTGCTTATCTGGACATTTCTTGTACTGCTACCTCGTAGTCCATGGGGTGCTTCTGTAATGTATATTGTGCTTGTCCTGGAAAAACTCAAAGACATTTGAAAAATAAAAAATTGACATTCGATTAATCGCGGTCTTCAGGATTAATTAATCATATTTTTTCAAATCACGATGTTGGATTTGAAAAAGGGTAACTGTTGGCATGCCCGTGAAAGCGGCTGGAGGTTTCCGACTGAATCATAAACCTGGCTGGAACATTCCTGGCATGACTGCCCTGGCACTAAGTCCCCGGCTTTGTTTTCCCAACCAGCCACCAATGACCAGAGGGTTCTGCTGGACAGACATCCACAGCAAGAGACCGGTCACAGGTCTGGAATCTGCTCCCGTTATTCTGAACATACAGGTCACACGGAGCGGAGAGAAACTACACTATCTGTACTTCAGAGCTGATAATACTGACAGGTATTTAGGTCACTGATAATAATTGCATGGAGTACACCACAGACTCCTTGCGGTAATTTGTGTTTTTTTCCCCCAGCTTATTTACATTCCACACAAATGACACGGTAAACTAGCCTGATGTCATCATACTCGGATTCTAGTCAGAATATGAGTCTGATCCTGCTCCTTTGGGCTGGGATTATGGGCAGTGTTTCAACTGAACCAGGAAAGAAAATGCCTCTGCACTCAATTGGATAGACCTGCAACCAATCAGAGCAACGGACAGACCTACAACCAATCATGAAAAGTGTCCCCAGTGTGTGTTCTGTACTTTATCCAGAGCAACGGGGACATTTCTGGAAAGAGATGTGAATGATGAATCCCCCACGTCATTTTTTTCAATGTTGCGAACAGCACAAATTAAAATTCTATTCATATGTATTGATGTAGAACAGTAGAAAAACAGCCAATTAGTCGCCGAAGGACTGTCTCTCACGCAGGGATGAACGCCTTTTTTGTCCAGGCAAAGATGGCATTTTAAGATGTTTATTTTCCTTATTTTTTAGGGTTATTTTGTTTGTGGAGCGTCTGATACAGTCTGATACACCCCACCAGAAGCATCTCAGAAGGGGAGCGTCTTGCCTGGCAGACCTGCAGATTGTCTCTACAAGTAATTCACAGAACAATCACGTGTTTATTGAGCTAGTATCTACCTTCCACTCCAAGCTCTCCTACACTTAAAGCTACAGTACGTGGTTTCTGTCGCCCCCATTGGGAGTTCTAAGCAATGACGACAACACTGTCAGCGCATCCACATGATACAAGTCTTCCGTGACTGCTCATTTCCCCCCCTCCTCCACACAGTTGCTAGTAGCCAATGAGGACACTGAGGATTTAAAATTTTTTTTAAAAACTTCACTCGATTTTCTGTACGGGAAAGTCACCGGATGCCACAATCTTCTGAACATAGTCCTAATGAGAAATCCAGAGAGAGTTGTGTGGAGCTGATAGTCTTAATTAGCTTTGTAGCAACTCATTTGGATGGAATGTAACAGACGTTTATTAATATCAAAAAGTTACGAGCTAAAGCTTTAAACTCCTCTTTTCTGGTGTTCTCCTGATATAAAAGATCTGTGATGTCTAGTATGTTTTTCAGCTCCAAGATGAATCTCTCGTCTTCCGTGGTGTTGTACAGAAGACAAACGATATTGGGTGGGGTGTATTTTTATAAATTGACTGGATGCTCTCGCTGTTTTGATGAAGATAGACCTGGCGCATATCTTTAGCAAAGTAGAGAGCTGCTTCTGGGACGCGCCGTGACATGGCTGGTGAGAAATAGGGGTTAGGGGTAGGGGGGGAAAAAAATCGATACAGCATAGTAACGCAATATTTTGTTGGGGAAATACTGTATCAATACACAGGCGCCAAGTATCGATCTATTATTATATATGTATTGGTCAGTTTGTCTGCTTGACAATCCCATTTAACAGCAATAAAACTGAAGTGAGAATTTTCAATTTCAATTTTATTTATAGTATCAATTCATAACAAGAGTTATCTCGAGACACTTTACAGCTAGAGTAGGTCTAGACCAGATAGAGTAGGTCTAGACTACACTCCAGAATTTACAAGGACCCAACAGTTCTAGTAGTTTCCTCCAGAGCAAGCAACAGTGGCGAGGAAAAACTTCCTTTTAGGAAGAAACCTCGGACAGACCCAGGCTCTTGGTAGGCGGTGTCTGACGACCGGTTGGGGTTAGAATGAAGAGTGGCAATAACAAAAATAGAAAAAAATACAGTGGGGGAAATAAGTATTTGACCCCTTGCTGATTTTGCAGGTTTGCCCACTTACAAAGAATGCAACGATCTATAATTTTAATCATATGTACATTCTAACAGTGAAAGACAGAATCCCAAAGAAAATTCCAGAAAATCACATCATATGAATTTATAAAAATTTATAACCATCTGATGAGGAAAAACAAGTATACTGACCCCCTGGACAAACAGCATGTTAATATTTTGTAGAAAAGCCATTATTGGTCAGCACAGATGTCAAACGGTTTTTATGGTTGGTGACAAGGTTTGTGCACATTTCGGCAGGGATGTTGGCCCACTCCAGAACTGGCTAGGCCACTCCAGAACCTTGATGTGCTTCTTCTTCAGCCACTCTTTTGTTGCTTTGGCAGTGTGCTTAGGGTCGTTGTCGTGCTGAAACACCCATCCTCGACCCATCTTCAGCTCTCTCACTGAGGGAAGGAGATGTTGGTCCAGAATTCCACGATACATGGCCCCGTCCATCCTCCCCTCAATACGATGGAGTTGTCCCGTCCCCTTGGCTGAAAAGCACCCCCAAAGCATGATGTTGCCACCACCATGCTTGACGGTGGGGATGGTGTTCTTTGGGTTGTACTCGGTGTTCTTTGCCCTCCAAACACGACGAGTTGAGTTGAGGCCAAAAAGTTCTATTTTGGTCTCATCTGACCACATCACCTTCTTCCAGGCCTCTTCTGAGTCGTCCAGGTGGTGAATGGCGAACTTCATGCGGGCCTGTACATGTTTCTTCTTGAGCAGGGGGACCTTGCGTGCGCTGCAGGATTTCAATCCATGACGGCGTAGTGTGTTACCAACCGTTTCTTTTGTAACTGTGGTCCCAGCTGCCTTCAGTTGATTCATCAGTTCCCCCTTGTGGTTTTGGGATGATTCCTCACCGTTCGCATGATCAGGGACACCCCGAGGCGAGATCTTGTGTGGAGGCCCAGACCGAGGAGGTTGGCGGTGGTGTGGTGCTTCTTCCATTTCCTGATAACTGCACCGACAGTTGATCTTTTCTCTCCAAGTTGCTTTCCGATTCTCTTGTAGCCCATCCCAGCCTTGTGCAGATCTACAATCTTGTCCCTGATGTCCGTAGAAAGCTCTTTGGTCTTACCCATGGTGGTGATGTTGGATGCTGGTTGTTTGGGTGTTGACAGGTGTCTTTTATACAGGTAACGAGGTGAGGCTGGTGTATTTGATGTAGATAATTGGTTGGGATTGGGGCTGTGTCTTAAAGAAAGACTAACTGGCTTGTAGGAGCCAGAATACTTGCTGTTTGGTAGGGGGTCATATACTTGTTTTTCCTCATCAGATGGTTATCAATTTTTATAAATTCATATGATGTGATTTTCTGGAATTTTCTTTGGGATTCTGTCTTTCACTGTTAGAATGTACATATGATTAAAATTATAGATTGTTGCATTCTTTGTAAGTGGGCAAACCTGCAAAATCAGCAAGGGGTCAAATACTTATTTCCCCCACTGTAGTAGTTTGTAGTAGTTCTTTGTAGTAGTTCATGGCATAGCAGGGCACTGTGCGGCATTACAAGGCACAGCAGGACGTAGCAGGGCACAGCAGAGCGTGAGAACACCAAACAGTAATGTTTAGATTAAACAGTTGTTGACAAAGTTTCCTTTTGGGGACATCATTTGAAACTGGGAAAAATTAAAGTTGGAAAAAAGGTTATAAATTGCAATATATCGCAGAATACTATTTAAAATCGCAATAATATGGTATCGTGGCATAAGTAAGGTGATGATATGGTATCGGCAGGCGTCTGGTGATTCCCACCCCTAGTTAGGGGTAGACAGGTATGTTGCTGCTTGCTGCTTGAGAAAGCGAGTTAGTGGCTGGACTCTGGCTCCACTCACCATGTCGGGTCTGAGTCGGAACACCAGAGGAAGGGAGTACCGCAGGGCGCCCAGGGTGCTGACAACAGAGGAAACCCAAGACTGGTGGACCTCCCGGCTCCGTGGAATGCGACAGATGGTGAACTGTGAAAACAAGGACACGTGTCTTTCAGAGGCGCTCAGACACGTCCCCATTCGTAGCGCAACAAACAGTGTTGTATTTGGATGAAACTAGCTTTAAACTCTCCCATCTCAGATTTCACAACCTCTCAACAGCGCATGAACAGGTCAGTGGTTTTCCAATGAGTCCACACTTTTCCCTACACGGCCACACAACAATAAAACCGTTCAGTTCACACAAACCACAAAACAACATCTTCCTATTTTCATCGAGTGGTATCTAACCATGCAGAGAGATTTCTGGCACCAGCTTTATAAAATGGAATTTCATTTGTGGTGCACAAGGCATTCAAAGAATGTATTTACAGAAAGCACAGTGTCTTTCAGCATATTCCACAGACCTCGCTTTAACATAGATGGAAAGTAGTTCCTGGGGCATTGGGGCAGATACCGGGTACCTTTGATAAGGGCTGATAAATTTCCATTGTTGACTAATCGTCAATTATTTTCTCGATTGATTGAAGTTGTTTGCTCTATAAAATGACAGAAAGTGCTGAAAAATGTGGCTCAGTCTTTCCCAAAGCCCAAGATGACGTCCTAATTGTCTTGTTCTGTCCTCAAGAACTCAAAGATATTCAGTTTACTGTCACAGAGGAGAGAAGAAACAAGAAAATCTGACATCTGACAGAGAATTTTGACTTGGTTACTTAAAAAATGACTTAAATCTATTCAAAATGGTTTGCAATTAATTTAATAGTTGCCAACTAATCAAATAATCTTTGCAGATTTTGTTGCATGTCATAATGATAGCGCCCCCCTCCCCTGTCTATGTCTGTAAGCTGTTCAATAAAGGCAAGAAAAAAATCTTTGTAAAAAAAGTCTTTATCCTGAGTAACTTATTCATTATCAACTTCATACAGATAATACTATAAATAACACATTTGTACAAGACACATTTAAAGCTGCAACCATGTGTGCTAGTCAATTAGCCATTTGACAGAAAACTATTCTGTAGTAAAATCATAAAAGTCATTCAAATAAATATTCAGCATACTGCATATTCCTCTTCATCGCAGTTGTTTCACACTGATATTTTATTGGTTAGGAATTAGTTTAGTGTGTACTGCTGCCACCTGGTGGCAGACAGACAGACAGACAGACAGAGAGACACAGACCGACAGACAGAGAGAGAGAGAGAGAGAGAGACAGACAGAGAGATACAGACTGACAGACAGAGAGAGAGACAGAGAGAGACAGAGATACAGACCAACAGACAGAGAGAGAGAGAGAGACACTGACAGAGACACAGACTGACAGACAGAGAGAGAGAGAGAGACAGACAGAGAGATACAGACTGACAGACAGAGAGAGACAGAGATACAGACCAACAGACAGAGAGAGACAGACAGAGAGAGAGAGAGAGAGACACAGACAGACAGACACAAAGAGACAGACACAGACAGACAGAGCCACACAGACAGAGCCACACAGACAGACAGAGACAGACACAGCAACACAGACAGAAAGAGCGACACAGACAGACAGAGACAGACAGACAGAGCGACACAGAGACAGACAGACAGTATTTGCAGCCTGGTACCTGTGACTCAGAGTCTAAGTGTTGCTTGGAGCTTTCAAAGGTGCAGATCTTGTCCTCACTCATCCTGTCCGTGTCAGCGATGACGTAGTGGCGAGGTGTGTATGCTGCCGACAGGCTCTCCATCAGCCGCAGGATCTCTGTGGTGTGACCGCCTGGAACAACACACACCAATTACACATGTTGAACACGTGATGAACACTAGGGGTGGGGGGAAATCTATAGTGGACTTTTCTTGCGACGATTTTAAGAATGTATTCTTTCCCTAGAATCGATATTTTTTATTTTTTTACAATGATTAAGCTTAATATTTTCTGATCATACGGTACCATTGATATCATAGCCGTACCGTTGATATCATATCCATACCGTTGATATCATATCCGTTTCCAGGAAAAAGGGCCAAAAGCAGAAAATGCGGAAAACCCACGTTATGTTCTCCTTTACATATGAAATAAATGTCAGACTGACTGACATGTGGGTATTCTTCTGAGAAAGCAACTAGTTTTTAGAAATGTCTCATGATATATTGTCTCTAGAAGTGCATTATTCAACTTTTGTTTTAGTCAAAGGAGGAAAAGAAAGTCGCAATACTCATTACTATTGAATTGCAAAACTAATAGAATCACAATAAATGTAAAACGCAATGCAAATCGAATGGCACCCATTATTCCCACCCCTAAAAACAAATGATTATATTAAAATTGGCTGGATTCCCTCGCTGTTTCTCTTCCTATCCCGGTGGGGAACAGGGGTCATGCTTTTTGAGGTATCAGTATCGCCTCCGATACTGCCTAAAACGCTGGTACTGGTATGTACTGGAGTTTACACACCGATCCGATAACACATAATAAACCCTACAGAAAATCTACGATAAAGTAGTTTATTTATGTTCTTTTTCGGTTATAACTGACTGTCAAACTGGATAATAAAAGAAAGTTCTGTGGCGTTCATTGTTTGTGTTCCTTCATGTTTCACAAAGAATTTAACCTGAGCCAGACCGACAATAAAGACAGAAATCATATCACATCCATACAGGGATAGTATACAGCTGTTAAAACACACTGGTATCAGATCGGTACTCTTTATCAGAATCGGTATCGGGAAGCAAAGAAATGGTATCAGACCATCACTAGTTTTGATTGAGAGACACCTAGCGGCAGAAAATCACACACACACACACACACACACACAGTCTTAAACTGTCCTTTTAAATTAAAAATTAAAAATAAAAGCTCCACCCTTCATCAATAGTTCAGCATCCCACTGCAGTTCTAGGATAGCCAATCGGTCAGGGGCTAGGACCTGAACAAACCGGGTTCCGTTAGCTTGTGCGAGTATAGACCATAGACTATATTGATTGACTAATACATATTTACACAGTCTATGGTATGGACACTTGGCCAATCCGCGCGAATACATTATAAGGGCGGGTCTTGCCCTATAGTCTTGTCCTATGGTACTATGGTCTTGCCCTATGGTCTTGTCCTATGGTACTGCTCTATGGTCTTGTCCTATGGTACTATGCTATTGCTCTATGGTACTATGGTCTTGCTCTATGGTCTTGTCCTATGGTACTATGGTATTGCTCTATGGTACTATGGTCTTGTCCTATGGTACTATGGTATTATGGTCTTGCCCTATGGTCTTGTCCTATGGTACTATGGTATTGCTCTATGGTACTATGGTCTTGCCCTATGGTACTATGGTCTTGTCCTATGGTACTATGGTATTATGGTCTTGCTCTATGGTCTTGCCCTATGGTACTATGGTCTTGCCCTATGGTCTTGCCCTATGGTACTATGGTCTTGCCCTATGGTCTTGCCCTATGGTACTATGGTCTTGCCCTATGGTCTTGCCCTATGGTACTATGGTCTTGCCCTATGGTCTTGCCCTATGGTCTTGCCTGCAGAGGGTTACGTGTTGTTAGCGTGGAAGCTAAGGAAGTAAGCTAGGCCTAAAAAACGCATTCTGCTTGATTTCTCCAACATACATTGTTCGCTCTTGTGAACTGAGAATATGGAGTAATGTCTGACAAGTTGAAATGTTCCGTTGTATGACGGCGGAGAGCAGCTCTGCACCTATCTAACGTGACTGTGGTGCAGTGGTCTAGGTTAACGTTAACGTTACTTATTTGTCATTAACGTTACCTGATCCTGCAACGACGAGAACCGCGACCGCACCTTTGGTTCCAGGTTTATAGTTTGGTCCAGTCTTCACGACAATGTATAACCGGATAATAAATAACAAACATGTAAGTAATATTGCAAAAACAGCTGCTACCAGAACCGCCATGACGGCTACGGCAGCTCTGTAGGTTCAAAGCAGACGAGTTTAAATGGTGGTATCATACCAACTTTGAGATGCATACCGCCACCTGTCGTACCGGAATATGTAGCACACTATCTGGTCAACATCAGTCTGTACAAATTTAATGCATTTTAAAAAAGTATATTCCGAAATTAATTACTCCAAATCCCATCCTCCTCCAGCCCCTCTCACCGTTTGTTGTGAACTTACCCTTTCTTCACTATACAGGGTCTCTAGACTGAAGAACTAAAAAAAAGCCTAACATTTCAAAATCAAAGCCTAAAACGTCTGAAATCTGCTTAAGTATTGTGTTCTAGGTCAAATATATATATATATATATATATATATATATATATATATATATATATATATATATATATATATATATATATATATATATATATATATATATATATATGTAGTATAGTATATAAAAAAAAGTATATTTACATTTTAAGATAAATTTTAGGCCTTTCCTTGACAGGACAGATGAAACTATGTGGAAAGAGGGGAAATGACATGCAGCAAAGGGCCACAGATCAGAGCTGAGCCCTGGCCTGCTGAGTCAAGGAGCTAACCTCTACACATGGGTACCCACGCCACCAACTGAGCTATCCAGGCACCTAGGTCTCAAATAATTTTAAACGGGTCTTACATTTTTCCACGTCCATGTAATGCTCCCTGAAATGTTTCTTTTTCATTCTGTGGTATTGTAGTTCTTTCTTTTACTCGTCCAAATATAATTTGCTGGTTATTATTACTCTGTGTTCCTTTTATCCAATTTCAATACATTTATTTAATATGCAAGTACCTTTGTGGCTCTGCATTTTGTTGTACTTTTGATGTTATGATTTACAGTAGCCTAGGTCTTAAATTTCATCCATAAAGGGTCTTAAAAAGTCTTACATTTGACTTAATAAAACCTACCTGTTATATTTGACACACTGCATCATTACGTGGTCAGCATTTTCAGCGTTATTTCAACCTGTACATAGTTAACTTGTCTATGTACTTTCCCCAGTATTTATTTAACATCAGTGTGATTGAACCGTGATCTGAATAGCACTTCCTCCTCTCTTCTACTTCTTCCTTTAGAGCACAGCTGGCGCCTACAACTCAGGTGATCTGGATGAGTATGCTACAGACATCCAGGTATGAGCTCAGCAGTGGTGGAATGTAACTGAATACATTTACTCAAGTACTGTACTCAAGTACAAATGTTGAGCTATAGACTGACTTGTCTTTTCTTTCCAAGACACTTTTTTAGCTTCTATTTTTGGAGAAAATTATTGTACTTTTTTACTCCACTACATTCATCTGACAGCTTTGTTACTAGTTACTTTACAGAGTAAGATTTCTGCACATAAAACACATGTAGTTCATGAAATTAAACTAGCCAACAATATAAGGGCCTACAAGTGCAACTGAGATGATTAGACCATTAAACACACAACTGTTTGGATTCTTTACACTTTCTAAAATTGGAGGATGTTTCTGCATTGAGTGCTTTTACTTTAAATACTTTATAAGTACATTTGCACGATGATACTCACATTCTTAAATGACAGGATTTTGACTTGTAGGCCTAACAGAGTATTATTACAGTGTGGTATTAGTAACCTACTTTTACTTAAGTAAAAGATTAAATACTTCTTTCAACCCTGTGCAACGACCAAAGTAGTGCAAAAATAGCACTTTATACATCTCATCTAGATTTAATCTATATTGTGCAAATAAAACAAACACAGACGCGTCATTTCCAGATGAAAGTTGCTATCTCCGATGTTCCACATGGGACGCGAACGCAGCATGTGCTCAGACAACGGAGAGGTTGAATAGCAGCAGCAGCATCAGCAGCAGCGGTATAAGGGCAACTAGCAGCTGGTCTGCGTCTCTGCGGTAATAGGGAAGCTCGATGACAGGTTGGTAACCATAGATTGTTCTATATCTATGTTGGTAACATGCTGTCATGCATGTCACTGTGGACGTTCGTCTGTGCGCGCGTTTGTGTGTATTGCGCGGCTCCATGGTAGAGCAGCAGCGGCGCTGTCGCAACGCTACAGGTGCACACACTCACACACGCGCACGCATGAATGCACGGCCTTGTCCTTCACACGAGCACTGTCTCTGCAGACGGAAGGGCATTAGAAGACGTGGGACAGATTGGTCTAATTGGCTTTCACCGCGCTGCTTCGGCAGATGATGATAGCTAGGACATCAACCCGCCGGTTTTTAAAAATATGTTCTTATTAATGTCCTATAACTGTCTACAGTTTAAAGGTTGACTGCTGCCTTTTGTGATCAAACGGATTATGTAGAAGACGACTCCGGTGGGACTCGAACCAACAACCTTTGAACCACATCTTTAAAGATTTGCTAGTACTAGAAGTCCATTGCGCCAAATAGCCAAAGGGAGTAAAGAGCCAGTGTCCCAAAAAAACAAAGCATGAAGACATTAATTCAAGATTTTAGAAGACATTAGTGCTTGCAAACATGCTGAATTGAAATACTATGAAAGTGGCTGTGTTTTGTGATCATATGTAAATAATAACTCTGGTGTGACTCGACCCCACAACCTTTGAATTGCTGCTTCAGAGAGTAGCTAGTACTAGAAGTCCAATGCGCTGTCCATTGCGCCACAGAGCCTATGTGAACAGCCTTCAATTGTCACAAAAAACAAAGCATGAAGACATTAATTCAACATTTTAGAAGACATTAGTGTTAGCAAACATGCTGAATTGCAATACTATGAAAGTGGCTGTGTTTTGTGATCATATGTAAAGAATGACTCTGGTGGGACTTTAACCCACAACCTTTGAATTGCTGCTTCAGAGAGTAGCTAGTACTAGAAGTCCAATGCGCTGTCCATTGCGCCACAGAGCCTATGTGAACAGCCTTCAATTGTCACAAAAAACAAAGCATGAAGACATTAATTCAACATTTTAGAAGGCATTAGTGTTTGCAAACATGCTGAATTGAAATACTATGAAAGTGGCTGTGTTTTGTGATCATATGTAAAGAACGACTCTGGTGGGACTCGACCCACAACCTTTGAATTGCTGCTTCAGAGAGTAGCTAGAACTAGAAGTCCAATGCGCTGTCCATTGCGCCACAGAGCCTATGTGAACAGCCTTCAATTGTCACAAAAAACAAAGCATGAAGACATTAATTCAAAATGTAATTCTTTTGTTTTCGCTGCTTTCTTGGAGCAGCTCTAAGGTTTAAAAGACCTATGTGTAATATAATTAGAGTAGGCCATTTAATCAAAGAAACAACCTCAATATGCAGTTAGATACTTTGCAAACATGCTGAATTGAAATACAATGAAAGTGGCTGTGTTTCGTGATCATATGTAAAGAATGACTCTGGTGGGACTCGAACCCACAACCTTTGAATTGCTGCTTCAGAGAGTAGCTAGTACTAGAAGTCCAATGCGCTGTCCATTGCGCCACAGAGCCTATGTGAACAGTCTTCAATTGTCACAAAAAACAAAGCATGAAGACATTAATTCAACATGTAATTCTTTTGTTTTCGCTGCTTTCTTGGTGCAGCTCTAAGGTTTAAAATACCTATGTGTAATATAATCAGTGTAGGCCATTTAATCAAAGAAACAACCTCAATATGCAGTTAGATACTTTGCAAACATGCTGAATTGAAATACAATGAAAGTGGCTGTGTTTCGTGATCTTATGTAAAGAACGACTCTGGTGGGACTCTTACCCACAACCTTTGAATTGCTGCTTCAGAGAGTAGCTAGTACTAGAAGTCCAATGCGCTGTCCATTGCACCACAGAGCCTATGTGAACAACCTTCAATTGTCACAAAAAACAAAGCATGAAGACATTAATTCAACATTTTAGAAGACATTAGTGTTAGCAAACATGCTGAATTGCAATACTATGAAAGTGGCTGTGTTTTGTGATCATATGTAAAGAATGACTCTAGTGGGACTTGAACCCACAACCTTTGAATTGCTGCTTCAGAGAGTAGCTAGTACTAGAAGTCCAATGCGCTGTCCATTGCGCCACAGAGCCTATGTGAACAACCTTCAATTGTCACAAAAAACAAAGCATGAAGACATTAATTCAACATTTTAGAAGACATTAGTGTTTGCAAACATGCTGAATTGAAATACTATGAAAGTGGCTGTGTTTCGTGATCAAATGGAAAGAACGACTCTGGTGGGACTCGAACCCTCAACCTTTAAATTACTGCTTCAGAGAGTAGCTAGTACTAGAAGTACAATTTGCTGTCCATTGCACCACAGTGCCTATGTGAACTGCCTTCAATTGTCACAAAAAACAAAGCATGAAGACATTAATTCAACATGTTATTCTTTTGTTTTCGCTGCTTTCTTGGTGCAGCTCTAAGGTTTAAAAGACCTATGTGTAATAAAATTAGTGTAGGCCATTTAATCAAAGAGACAACCACAATATGCAGTTAGATACTTTGCAAACATGCTGAATTGAAATACTATGAAAGTGGCTGTGTTTTGTGATCATATGTAAAGAATGACTCTGGTGGGACTTGAATCCACAACCTTTGAATTGCTGCTTCAGAGAGTAGCTAGTACTAGAAGTCCAATGCGCTGTCCATTGCGCCACAGAGCCTATGTGAACAGCCTTCAATTGTCACAAAAAACAAAGCATGAAGACATTAATTCAACATTTTAGAAGACAATGGTGTTTGCAAACATGCTGAATTGAAATACTATGAAAGTGGCTGTGTTTTGTGATCATATGTAAAGAACGACTCTGGTGGGACTCGAACCCACAACCTTTGAATTGCTGCTTCAGAGAGTAGCTAGTACTAGAAGTCCAATGCGCTGTCCATTGCGCCACAGAGCCTATGTGAACAGCCTTCAATTGTCAAAAAAACAAAGCATGAAGACATTAATTCAACATTTTAGAAGGCATTAGTGTTTGCAAACATGCTGAATTGAAATACTATGAAAGTGGCTGTGTTTTGTGATCATATGTAAAGAATGACTCTAGTGGGACTTGAACCCACAACCTTTGAATTGCTGCTTCAGAGAGTAGCTAGTACTAGAAGTCCAATGCGCTGTCCATTGCGCCACAGAGCCTATGTGAACAGCCTTCAATTGTCACAAAAAACAAAGCATGAAGACATTAATTCAACATGTTATTCTTTTGTTTTCGCTGCTTTCTTGGTGCAGCTCTAAGGTTTAAAAGACCTATGTGTAATAAAATTAGTGTAGGCCATTTAATCAAAGAGACAACCACAATATGCAGTTAGATACTTTGCAAACATGCTGAATTGAAATACTATGAAAGTGGCTGTGTTTTGTGATCATATGTAAAGAATGACTCTGGTGGGACTTGAACCACAACCTTTGAATTGCTGCTTCAGAGAGTAGCTAGTACTAGAAGTCCAATGCGCTGTCCATTGCGCCACAGAGCCTATGTGAACAGCCTTCAATTGTCACAAAAAACAAAGCATGAAGACATTAATTCAACATTTTAGAAGGCATTAGTGTTTGCAAACATGCTGAATTGAAATACTATGAAAGTGGCTGTGTTTTGTGATCATATGTAAAGAATGACTCTGGTGGGACTTGAACCCACAACCTTTGAATTGCTGCTTCAGAGAGTAGCTAGTACTAGAAGTCCAATGCGCTGTCCATTGCGCCACAGAGCCTATGTGAACAGCCTTCAATTGTCAAAAAAACAAAGCATGAAGACATTAATTCAACATTTTAGAAGACATTAGTGTTAGCAAACATGCTGAATTGCAATACTATGAAAGTGGCTGTGTTTTGTGATCATATGTAAAGAATGACTCTAGTGGGACTTGAACCCACAACCTTTGAATTGCTGCTTCAGAGAGTAGCTAGTACTAGAAGTCCAATGCGCTGTCCATTGCGCCACAGAGCCTATGTGAACAACCTTCATTTGTCACGAAAAACAAAGCATGAAGACATTAATTCAACATGTTATTCTTTTGTTTTCGCTGCTTTCTTGGTGCAGCTCTAAGGTTTAAAAGACCTATGTGTAATAAAATTAGTGTAGGCCATTTAATCAAAGAGACAACCACAATATGCAGTTAGATACTTTGCAAACATGCTGAATTGAAATACTATGAAAGTGGCTGTGTTTTGTGATCATATGTAAAGAATGACTCTGGTGGGACTTGAACCACAACCTTTGAATTGCTGCTTCAGAGAGTAGCTAGTACTAGAAGTCCAATGCGCTGTCCATTGCGCCACAGAGCCTATGTGAACAGCCTTCAATTGTCACAAAAAACAAAGCATGAAGACATTAATTCAACATTTTAGAAGGCATTAGTGTTTGCAAACATGCTGAATTGAAATACTTTGAAAGTGGCTGTGTTTCGTGATCAAATGGAAAGAACGACTCTGGTGGGACTCGACCCTCAACCTTTAAATTACTGCTTCAGAGAGTAGCTAGTACTAGAAGTACAATGTGCTGTCCATTGCACCACAGTGCCTATGTGAACTGCCTTCAATTGTCACAAAAAACAAAGCATGAAGACATTAATTCAACATGTTATTCTTTTGTTTTCGCTGCTTTCTTGGTGCAGCTCTAAGGTTTAAAAGACCTATGTGTAATAAAATTAGTGTAGGCCATTTAATCAAAGAGACAACCACAATATGCAGTTAGATACTTTGCAAACATGCTGAATTGAAATACTATGAAAGTGGCTGTGTTTTGTGATCATATGTAAAGAATGACTCTGGTGGGACTTGAACCACAACCTTTGAATTGCTGCTTCAGAGAGTAGCTAGTACTAGAAGTCCAATGCGCTGTCCATTGCGCCACAGAGCCTATGTGAACAGCCTTCAATTGTCACAAAAAACAAAGCATGAAGACATTAATTCAACATGTTATTCTTTTGTTTTCGCTGCTTTCTTGGTGCAGCTCTAAGGTTTAAAAGACCTATGTGTAATAAAATTAGTGTAGGCCATTTAATCAAAGAGACAACCACAATATGCAGTTAGATACTTTGCAAACATGCTGAATTGAAATACTATGAAAGTGGCTGTGTTTTGTGATCATATGTAAAGAATGACTCTGGTGGGACTTGAACCACAACCTTTGAATTGCTGCTTCAGAGAGTAGCTAGTACTAGAAGTCCAATGCGCTGTCCATTGCGCCACAGAGCCTATGTGAACAGCCTTCAATTGTCACAAAAAACAAAGCATGAAGACATTAATTCAACATTTTAGAAGGCATTAGTGTTTGCAAACATGCTGAATTGAAATACTATGAAAGTGGCTGTGTTTTGTGATCATATGTAAAGAATGACTCTGGTGGGACTTGAACCCACAACCTTTGAATTGCTGCTTCAGAGAGTAGCTAGTACTAGAAGTCCAATGCGCTGTCCATTGCGCCACAGAGCCTATGTGAACAGCCTTCAATTGTCACAAAAAACAAAGCATGAAGACATTAATTCAACATTTTAGAAGACATTAGTGTTTGCAAACATGCTGAATTGAAATACTATGAAAGTGGCTGTGTTTTGTGATCATATGTAAAGAATGACTCTGGTGGGACTTGAACCCACAACCTTTGAATTGCTGCTTCAGAGAGTAGCTAGTACTAGAAGTACAATGTGCTGTCCATTGCACCACAGTGCCTATGTGAACTGCCTTCAATTGTCACAAAAAACAAAGCATGAAGACATTAATTCAACATGTTATTCTTTTGTTTTCGCTGCTTTCTTGGTGCAGCTCTAAGGTTTAAAAGACCTATGTGTAATAAAATTAGTGTAGGCCATTTAATCAAAGAGACAACCACAATATGCAGTTAGATACTTTGCAAACATGCTGAATTGAAATACTATGAAAGTGGCTGTGTTTTGTGATCATATGTAAAGAATGACTCTGGTGGGACTTGAACCCACAACCTTTGAATTGCTGCTTCAGAGAGTAGCTAGTACTAGAAGTCCAATGCGCTGTCCATTGCGCCACAGAGCCTATGTGAACAGCCTTCAATTGTCACAAAAACAAAGCATGAAGACATTAATTCAACATTTTAGAAGACATTAGTGTTTGCAAACATGCTGAATTGAAATACTATGAAAGTGGCTGTGTTTTGTGATCATATGTAAAGACGACTCTGGTGGGACTTGAACCCACAACCTTTGAATTGCTGCTTCAGAGAGTAGCTAGTACTAGAAGTCCAATGCGCTGTCCATTGCGCCACAGAGCCTATGTGAACAGCCTTCAATTGTCAAAAACAAAGCATGAAGACATTAATTCAACATTTTAGAAGGCATTAGTGTTTGCAAACATGCTGAATTGAAATACTATGAAAGTGGTTGTGTTTTGTGATCATATGTAAAGAACGACTCTGGTGAGACTCGAACCCACAACCTTTGAATTGCTGCTTCAGAGAGTAGCTAGTACTAGAAGTCCAATGCGCTGTCCATTGCGCCACAGAGCCTATGTGAACAGCCTTCAATTGTCACAAAAACAAAGCATGAAGACATTAATTCAACATTTTAGAAGACATTAGTGTTTGCAAACATGCTGAATTGAAATACTATGAAAGTGGCTGTGTTTCGTGATCAAATGGAAAGAACGACTCTGGTGGGACTCGAACCCACAACCTTTGAATTGCTGCTTCAGAGAGTAGCTAGTACTAGAAGTCCAATGCGCTGTCCATTGCGCCACAGAGCCTATGTGAACAGCCTTCAATTGTCAAAAAAACAAAGCATGAAGACATTAATTCAACATTTTAGAAGACATTAGTGTTTGCAAACATGCTGAATTGAAATACTATGAAAGTGGCTGTGTTTCGTGATCAAATGGAAAGAACGACTCTGGTGGGACTCGAACCCACAACCTTTGAATTACTGCTTCAGAGAGTAGCTAGTACTAGAAGTACAATGTGCTGTCCATTGCACCACAGTGCCTATGTGAACTGCCTTCAATTGTCACAAAAAACAAAGCATGAAGACATTAATTCAACATGTTATTCTTTTGTTTTCGCTGCTTTCTTGGTGCAGCTCTAAGGTTTAAAAGACCTATGTGTAATAAAATTAGTGTAGGCCATTTAATCAAAGAGACAACCACAATATGCAGTTAGATACTTTGCAAACATGCTGAATTGAAATACTATGAAAGTGGCTGTGTTTTGTGATCATATGTAAAGAATGACTCTGGTGGGACTTGAACCACAACCTTTGAATTGCTGCTTCAGAGAGTAGCTAGTACTAGAAGTCCAATGCGCTGTCCATTGCGCCACAGAGACTATGTGAACAGCCTTCAATTGTCACAAAAAACAAAGCATGAAGACATTAATTCAACATTTTAGAAGGCATTAGTGTTTGCAAACATGCTGAATTGCAATACTATGAAAGTGGCTGTGTTTTGTGATCATATGTAAAGAACGACTCTGGTGGGACTTGAACCCACAACCTTTGAATTGCTGCTTCAGAGAGTAGCTAGTACTAGAAGTCCAATGCGCTGTCCATTGCGCCACAGAGCCTATGTGAAAAGCCTTCAATTGTCACAAAAACAAAGCATGAAGACATTAATTCAACATTTTAGAAGACATTAGTGTTTGCAAACATGCTGAATTGAAATACTATGAAAGTGGCTGTGTTTTGTGATCATATGTAAAGAACGACTCTGGTGGGACTCGAACCCACAACCTTTGAATTGCTGCTTCAGAGAGTAGCTAGTACTAGAAGTCCAATGCGCTGTCCATTGCGCCACAGAGCCTATGTGAAAAGCCTTCAATTGTCACAAAAAACAAAGCATGAAGACATTAATTCAACATGTTATTCTTTTGTTTTCGCTGCTTTCCTGGTGCAGCTCTAAGGTTTAAAAGACCTATGTGTAATAAAATTAGTGTAGGCCATTTAATCAAAGAGACAACCACAATATGCAGTTAGATACTTTGCAAACATGCTGAATTGAAATACTATGAAAGTGGCTGTGTTTTGTGATCATATGTAAAGAATGACTCTGGTGGGACTTGAACCACAACCTTTGAATTGCTGCTTCAGAGAGTAGCTAGTACTAGAAGTCCAATGCGCTGTCCATTGCGCCACAGAGCCTATGTGAACAGCCTTCAATTGTCACAAAAACAAAGCATGAAGACATTAATTCAACATTTTAGAAGACATTAGTGTTTGCAAACATGCTGAATTGAAATACTATGAAAGTGGCTGTGTTTCGTGATCAAATGGAAAGAACGACTCTGGTGGGACTCGAACCCACAACCTTTGAATTACTGCTTCAGAGAGTAGCTAGTACTAGAAGTACAATGCGCTGTCCATTGCACCACAGAGCCTATGTGAACAGCCTTCAATTGTCACAAAAACAAAGCATGAAGACATTAATTCAACATGTTATTCTTTTGTTTTCGCTGCTTTCTTGGTGCAGCTCTAAGGTTTAAAAGACCTATGTGTAATAAAATTAGTGTAGGCCATTTAATCAAAGAGACAACCACAATATGCAGTTAGATACTTTGCAAACATGCTGAATTGAAATACTATGAAAGTGGCTGTGTTTTGTGATCATATGTAAAGAACGACTCTGGTGGGACTCGAACCCACAACCTTTGAATTGCTGCTTCAGAGAGTAGCTAGTACTAGAAGTCCAATGCGCTGTCCATTGCGCCACAGAGCCTATGTGAACAGCCTTCAATTGTCACAAAAAACAAAGCATGAAGACATTAATTCAACATGTTATTCTTTTGTTTTCGCTGCTTTCTTGGTGCAGCTCTAAGGTTTAAAAGACCTATGTGTAATAAAATTAGTGTAGGCCATTTAATCAAAGAGACAACCACAATATGCAGTTAGATACTTTGCAAACATGCTGAATTGAAATACTATGAAAGTGGCTGTGTTTTGTGATCATATGTAAAGAACGACTCTGGTGGGACTCGAACCCACAACCTTTGAATTGCTGCTTCAGAGAGTAGCTAGTACTAGAAGTCCAATGCGCTGTCCATTGCGCCACAGAGCCTATGTGAACAGCCTTCAATTGTCACAAAAACAAAGCATGAAGACATTAATTCAACATTTTAGAAGACATTAGTGTTTGCAAACATGCTGAATTGAAATACTATGAAAGTGGCTGTGTTTCGTGATCAAATGGAAAGAACGACTCTGGTGGGACTCGAACCCACAACCTTTGAATTACTGCTTCAGAGAGTAGCTAGTACTAGAAGTACAATGTGCTGTCCATTGCACCACAGTGCCTATGTGAACTGCCTTCAATTGTCACAAAAAACAAAGCATGAAGACATTAATTCAACATTTTAGAAGACATTAGTGTTAGCAAACATGCTGAATTGCAATACTATGAAAGTGGCTGTGTTTTGTGATCATATGTAAAGAACGACTCTGGTGGGACTCAAATCCACAACCTTTGAATTGCTGCTTCAGAGAGTAGCTAGTACTAGAAGTCCAATGCGCTGTCCATTGCGCCACAGAGCCTATGTGAACAGCCTTCAATTGTCACAAAAAACAAAGCATGAAGACATTAATTCAACATTTTAGAAGACATTAGTGTTAGCAAACATGCTGAATTGCAATACTATGAAAGTGGCTGTGTTTTGTGATCATATGTAAAGAACGACTCTGGTGGGACTTGAACCCACAACCTTTGAATTGCTGCTTCAGAGAGTAGCTAGTACTAGAAGTACAATGCGCTGTCCATTGCGCCACAGAGCCTATGTGAACAGCCTTCAATTGTCACAAAAAACAAAGCATGAAGACATTAATTCAACATGTTATTCTTTTGTTTTCGCTGCTTTCTTGGTGCAGCTCTAAGGTTTAAAAGACCTATGTGTAATAAAATTAGTGTAGGCCATTTAATCAAAGAAACGACCACAATATGCAGTTAGATACTTTGCAAACATGCTGAATTGAAATACTATGAAAGTGGCTGTGTTTTGTGATCATATGTAAAGAATGACTCTGGTGGGACTTGAACCCACAACCTTTGAATTGCTGCTTCAGAGAGTAGCTAGTACTAGAAGTCCAATGCGCTGTCCATTGCGCCACAGAGCCTATGTGAACAGCCTTCAATTGTCACAAAAAACAAAGCATGAAGACATTAATTCAACATTTTAGAAGACATTAGTGTTTGCAAACATGCTGAATTGAAATACTATGAAAGTGGCTGTGTTTCGTGATCAAATGGAAAGAACGACTCTGGTGGGACTCGAACCCACAACCTTTGAATTACTGCTTCAGAGAGTAGCTAGTACTAGAAGTACAATGTGCTGTCCATTGCACCACAGTGCCTATGTGAACTGCCTTCAATTGTCACAAAAAACAAAGCATGAAGACATTAATTCAACATGTTATTCTTTTGTTTTCGCTGCTTTCTTGGTGCAGCTCTAAGGTTTAAAAGACCTATGTGTAATAAAATTAGTGTAGGCCATTTAATCAAAGAAACGACCACAACGTGCAGTTAGATACTTTGCCAACATGCTGAATTGAAATACTATGAAAGTGGCTGTGTTTCGTGATCAAATGGAAAGAACGACTCTGGTGGGACTCGAACCCACAACCTTTGAATTGCTGCTTCAGAGAGTAGCTAGTACTAGAAGTCCAATGCGCTGTCCATTGCGTCACAGAGCCTATGTGAACAGCCTTCAATTGTCACAAAAAACAAAGCATGAAGACATTAATTCAACATTTTAGAAGACATTAGTGTTTGCAAACATGCTGAATTGAAATACTATGAAAGTGGCTGTGTTTCGTGATCAAATGGAAAGAACGACTCTGGTGGGACTCGACCCACAACCTTTGAATTGCTGCTTCAGAGAGTAGCTAGTACTAGAAGTCCAATGTGCTGTCCATTGCACCACAGTGCCTATGTGAACGGCCTTCAATTGTCACAAAAAACAAAGCATGAAGACATTAATTCAACATTTTAGAAGACATTAGTGTTTGCAAACATGCTGAATTGAAATACTATGAAAGTGGCTGTGTTTTGTGATCATATGTAAAGAACGACTCTGGTGGGACTCGAACCCACAACCTTTGAATTGCTGCTTCAGAGAGTAGCTAGTACTAGAAGTCCAATGCGCTGTCCATTGCGCCACAGAGCCTATGTGAACAGCCTTCAATTGTCACAAAAACAAAGCATGAAGACATTAATTCAACATTTTAGAAGACATTAGTGTTTGCAAACATGCTGAATTGAAATACTATGAAAGTGGCTGTGTTTCGTGATCAAATGGAAAGAACGACTCTGGTGGGACTCGAACCCACAACCTTTGAATTGCTGCTTCAGAGAGTAGCTAGTACTAGAAGTCCAATGCGCTGTCCATTGCGCCACAGAGCCTATGTGAACAGCCTTCAATTGTCACAAAAAACAAAGCATGAAGACATTAATTCAACATTTTAGAAGACATTAGTGTTTGCAAACATGCTGAATTGAAATACTATGAAAGTGGCTGTGTTTCGTGATCAAATGGAAAGAACGACTCTGGTGGGACTCGAACCCACAACCTTTGAATTACTGCTTCAGAGAGTAGCTAGTACTAGAAGTACAATGTGCTGTCCATTGCACCACAGTGCCTATGTGAACTGCCTTCAATTGTCACAAAAACAAAGCATGAAGACATTAATTCAACATGTTATTCTTTTGTTTTCGCTGCTTTCTTGGTGCAGCTCTAAGGTTTAAAAGACCTATGTGTAATAAAATTAGTGTAGGCCATTTAATCAAAGAGACAACCACAATATGCAGTTAGATACTTTGCAAACATGCTGAATTGAAATACTATGAAAGTGGCTGTGTTTTGTGATCATATGTAAAGAACGACTCTGGTGGGACTCGAACCCACAACCTTTGAATTGCTGCTTCAGAGAGTAGCTAGTACTAGAAGTCCAATGCGCTGTCCATTGCGCCACAGAGCCTATGTGAACAGCCTTCAATTGTCACAAAAAACAAAGCATGAAGACATTAATTCAACATGTTATTCTTTTGTTTTCGCTGCTTTCTTGGTGCAGCTCTAAGGTTTAAAAGACCTATGTGTAATAAAATTAGTGTAGGCCATTTAATCAAAGAAACAACCACAATATGCAGTTAGATACTTTGCAAACATGCTGAATTGAAATACTATGAAAGTGGCTGTGTTTTGTGATCAAATGGAAAGAACGACTCTGGTGGGACTTGAACCCACAACCTTTGAATTGCTGCTTCAGAGAGTAGCTAGTACTAGAAGTCCAATGCGCTGTCCATTGCGCCACAGAGCCTATGTGAACAGCCTTCAATTGTCACAAAAACAAAGCATGAAGACATTAATTCAACATTTTAGAAGACATTAGTGTTTGCAAACATGCTGAATTGAAATACTATGAAAGTGGCTGTGTTTCGTGATCAAATGGAAAGAACGACTCTGGTGGGACTCGAACCCACAACCTTTGAATTGCTGCTTCAGAGAGTAGCTAGTACTAGAAGTCCAATGCGCTGTCCATTGCGCCACAGAGCCTATGTGAACAGCCTTCAATTGTCACAAAAACAAAGCATGAAGACATTAATTCAACATGTTATTCTTTTGTTTTCGCTGCTTTCTTGGTGCAGCTCTAAGGTTTAAAAGACCTATGTGTAATAAAATTAGTGTAGGCCATTTAATCAAAGAAACAACCACAATGCAGTTAGATACTTTGCAAACATGCTGAATTGAAATACTATGAAAGTGGCTGTGTTTTGTGATCATATGTAAAGAACGACTCTGGTGGGACTCGAACCCACAACCTTTGAATTGCTGCTTCAGAGAGTAGCTAGTACTAGAAGTCCAATGCGCTGTCCATTGCGCCACAGAGCCTATGTGAACAGCCTTCAATTGTCACAAAAACAAAGCATGAAGACATTAATTCAACATTTTAGAAGACATTAGTGTTTGCAAACATGCTGAATTGAAATACTATGAAAGTGGCTGTGTTTTGTGATCAAATGGAAAGAACGACTCTGGTGGGACTCGAACCCACAACCTTTGAATTGCTGCTTCAGAGAGTAGCTAGTACTAGAAGTCCAATGCGCTGTCCATTGCGCCACAGAGCCTATGTGAACAGCCTTCAATTGTCACAAAAACAAAGCATGAAGACATTAATTCAACATGTTATTCTTTTGTTTTCGCTGCTTTCTTGGTGCAGCTCTAAGGTTTAAAAGACCTATGTGTAATAAAATTAGTGTAGGCCATTTAATCAAAGAGACAACCACAATATGCAGTTAGATACTTTGCAAACATGCTGAATTGAAATACTATGAAAGTGGCTGTGTTTTGTGATCATATGTAAAGAACGACTCTGGTGGGACTCGAACCCACAACCTTTGAATTGCTGCTTCAGAGAGTAGCTAGTACTAGAAGTCCAATGCGCTGTCCATTGCGCCACAGAGCCTATGTGAACAGCCTTCAATTGTCACAAAAAACAAAGCATGAAGACATTAATTCAACATGTTATTCTTTTGTTTTCGCTGCTTTCTTGGTGCAGCTCTAAGGTTTAAAAGACCTATGTGTAATAAAATTAGTGTAGGCCATTTAATCAAAGAAACAACCACAATATGCAGTTAGATACTTTGCAAACATGCTGAATTGAAATACTATGAAAGTGGCTGTGTTTTGTGATCATATGGAAAGAACGACTCTGGTGGGACTTGAACCCACAACCTTTGAATTGCTGCTTCAGAGAGTAGCTAGTACTAGAAGTCCAATGCGCTGTCCATTGCGCCACAGAGCCTATGTGAACAGCCTTCAATTGTCACAAAAACAAAGCATGAAGACATTAATTCAACATTTTAGAAGACATTAGTGTTTGCAAACATGCTGAATTGAAATACTATGAAAGTGGCTGTGTTTCGTGATCAAATGGAAAGAACGACTCTGGTGGGACTCGAACCCACAACCTTTGAATTGCTGCTTCAGAGAGTAGCTAGTACTAGAAGTCCAATGCGCTGTCCATTGCGCCACAGAGCCTATGTGAACAGCCTTCAATTGTCACAAAAACAAAGCATGAAGACATTAATTCAACATGTTATTCTTTTGTTTTCGCTGCTTTCTTGGTGCAGCTCTAAGGTTTAAAAGACCTATGTGTAATAAAATTAGTGTAGGCCATTTAATCAAAGAAACAACCACAATATGCAGTTAGATACTTTGCAAACATGCTGAATTGAAATACTATGAAAGTGGCTGTGTTTTGTGATCATATGTAAAGAACGACTCTGGTGGGACTTGAACCCACAACCTTTGAATTGCTGCTTCAGAGAGTAGCTAGTACTAGAAGTCCAATGCGCTGTCCATTGCGCCACAGAGCCTATGTGAACAGCCTTCAATTGTCACAAAAACAAAGCATGAAGACATTAATTCAACATTTTAGAAGACATTAGTGTTTGCAAACATGCTGAATTGAAATACTATGAAAGTGGCTGTGTTTTGTGATCATATGTAAAGAACGACTCTGGTGGGACTCGAACCCACAACCTTTGAATTGCTGCTTCAGAGAGTAGCTAGTACTAGAAGTCCAATGCGCTGTCCATTGCGCCACAGAGCCTATGTGAACAGCCTTCAATTGTCACAAAAACAAAGCATGAAGACATTAATTCAACATGTTATTCTTTTGTTTTCGCTGCTTTCTTGGTGCAGCTCTAAGGTTTAAAAGACCTATGTGTAATAAAATTAGTGTAGGCCATTTAATCAAAGAGACAACCACAATATGCAGTTAGATACTTTGCAAACATGCTGAATTGAAATACTATGAAAGTGGCTGTGTTTTGTGATCATATGTAAAGAATGACTCTGGTGGGACTTGAACCCACAACCTTTGAATTGCTGCTTCAGAGAGTAGCTAGTACTAGAAGTCCAATGCGCTGTCCATTGCGCCACAGAGCCTATGTGAACAGCCTTCAATTGTCACAAAAAACAAAGCATGAAGACATTAATTCAACATGTTATTCTTTTGTTTTCGCTGCTTTCTTGGTGCAGCTCTAAGGTTTAAAAGACCTATGTGTAATAAAATTAGTGTAGGCCATTTAATCAAAGAAACAACCACAATATGCAGTTAGATACTTTGCAAACATGCTGAATTGAAATACTATGAAAGTGGCTGTGTTTTGTGATCAAATGGAAAGAACGACTCTGGTGGGACTCGAACCCACAACCTTTGAATTGCTGCTTCAGAGAGTAGCTAGTACTAGAAGTCCAATGCGCTGTCCATTGCGCCACAGAGCCTATGTGAACAGCCTTCAATTGTCACAAAAACAAAGCATGAAGACATTAATTCAACATTTTAGAAGACATTAGTGTTTGCAAACATGCTGAATTGAAATACTATGAAAGTGGCTGTGTTTCGTGATCAAATGGAAAGAACGACTCTGGTGGGACTCGAACCCACAACCTTTGAATTGCTGCTTCAGAGAGTAGCTAGTACTAGAAGTCCAATGCGCTGTCCATTGCGCCACAGAGCCTATGTGAACAGCCTTCAATTGTCACAAAAAACAAAGCATGAAGACATTAATTCAACATTTTAGAAGACATTAGTGTTTGCAAACATGCTGAATTGAAATACTATGAAAGTGGCTGTGTTTTGTGATCATATGTAAAGAACGACTCTGGTGGGACTCGAACCCACAACCTTTGAATTGCTGCTTCAGAGAGTAGCTAGTACTAGAAGTCCAATGCGCTGTCCATTGCGCCACAGAGCCTATGTGAACAGCCTTCAATTGTCACAAAAAACAAAGCATGAAGACATTAATTCAACATTTTAGAAGACATTAGTGTTTGCAAACATGCTGAATTGAAATACTATGAAAGTGGCTGTGTTTTGTGATCAAATGGAAAGAACGACTCTGGTGGGACTCGAACCCACAACCTTTGAATTACTGCTTCAGAGAGTAGCTAGTACTAGAAGTCCAATGCGCTGTCCATTGCGCCACAGAGCCTATGTGAACAGCCTTCAATTGTCACAAAAACAAAGCATGAAGACATTAATTCAACATTTTAGAAGACATTAGTGTTTGCAAACATGCTGAATTGAAATACTATGAAAGTGGCTGTGTTTGTGATCAAATGTAAAGAACGACTCTGGTGGGACTCGAACCCACAACCTTTGAATTGCTGCTTCAGAGAGTAGCTAGTACTAGAAGTCCAATGCGCTGTCCATTGCGCCACAGAGCCTATGTGAACAGCCTTCAATTGTCACAAAAACAAAGCATGAAGACATTAATTCAACATTTTAGAAGACATTAGTGTTTGCAAACATGCTGAATTGAAATACTATGAAAGTGGCTGTGTTTTGTGATCAAATGGAAAGAACGACTCTGGTGGGACTCGAACCCACAACCTTTGAATTGCTGCTTCAGAGAGTAGCTAGTACTAGAAGTCCAATGCGCTGTCCATTGCGCCACAGAGCCTATGTGAACAGCCTTCAATTGTCACAAAAACAAAGCATGAAGACATTAATTCAACATGTTATTCTTTTGTTTTCGCTGCTTTCTTGGTGCAGCTCTAAGGTTTAAAAGACCTATGTGTAATAAAATTAGTGTAGGCCATTTAATCAAAGAAACAACCACAATATGCAGTTAGATACTTTGCAAACATGCTGAATTGAAATACTATGAAAGTGGCTGTGTTTTGTGATCATATGTAAAGAACGACTCTGGTGGGACTTGAACCCACAACCTTTGAATTGCTGCTTCAGAGAGTAGCTAGTACTAGAAGTCCAATGCGCTGTCCATTGCGCCACAGAGCCTATGTGAACAGCCTTCAATTGTCACAAAAACAAAGCATGAAGACATTAATTCAACATTTTAGAAGACATTAGTGTTTGCAAACATGCTGAATTGAAATACTATGAAAGTGGCTGTGTTTTGTGATCAAATGGAAAGAACGACTCTGGTGGGACTCGAACCCACAACCTTTGAATTGCTGCTTCAGAGAGTAGCTAGTACTAGAAGTCCAATGCGCTGTCCATTGCGCCACAGAGCCTATGTGAACAGCCTTCAATTGTCACAAAAACAAAGCATGAAGACATTAATTCAACATGTTATTCTTTTGTTTTCGCTGCTTTCTTGGTGCAGCTCTAAGGTTTAAAAGACCTATGTGTAATAAAATTAGTGTAGGCCATTTAATCAAAGAGACAACCACAATATGCAGTTAGATACTTTGCAAACATGCTGAATTGAAATACTATGAAAGTGGCTGTGTTTTGTGATCATATGTAAAGAATGACTCTGGTGGGACTTGAACCCACAACCTTTGAATTGCTGCTTCAGAGAGTAGCTAGTACTAGAAGTCCAATGCGCTGTCCATTGCGCCACAGAGCCTATGTGAACAGCCTTCAATTGTCACAAAAAACAAAGCATGAAGACATTAATTCAACATGTTATTCTTTTGTTTTCGCTGCTTTCTTGGTGCAGCTCTAAGGTTTAAAAGACCTATGTGTAATAAAATTAGTGTAGGCCATTTAATCAAAGAGACAACCACAATATGCAGTTAGATACTTTGCAAACATGCTGAATTGAAATACTATGAAAGTGGCTGTGTTTTGTGATCATATGTAAAGAACGACTCTGGTGGGACTCGAACCCACAACCTTTGAATTGCTGCTTCAGAGAGTAGCTAGTACTAGAAGTCCAATGCGCTGTCCATTGCGCCACAGAGCCTATGTGAACAGCCTTCAATTGTCACAAAAAACAAAGCATGAAGACATTAATTCAACATGTTATTCTTTTGTTTTCGCTGCTTTCTTGGTGCAGCTCTAAGGTTTAAAAGACCTATGTGTAATAAAATTAGTGTAGGCCATTTAATCAAAGAAACGACCACAACGTGCAGTTAGATACTTTGCAAACATGCTGAATTGAAATACTATGAAAGTGGCTGTGTTTTGTGATCATATGTAAAGAATGACTCTGGTGGGACTTGAACCCACAACCTTTGAATTGCTGCTTCAGAGAGTAGCTAGTACTAGAAGTCCAATGCGCTGTCCATTGCGCCACAGAGCCTATGTGAACAGCCTTCAATTGTCACAAAAACAAAGCATGAAGACATTAATTCAACATTTTAGAAGACATTAGTGTTTGCAAACATGCTGAATTGAAATACTATGAAAGTGGCTGTGTTTTGTGATCAAATGGAAAGAACGACTCTGGTGGGACTCGAACCCACAACCTTTGAATTGCTGCTTCAGAGAGTAGCTAGTACTAGAAGTCCAATGCGCTGTCCATTGCGCCACAGAGCCTATGTGAACAGCCTTCAATTGTCACAAAAACAAAGCATGAAGACATTAATTCAACATGTTATTCTTTTGTTTTCGCTGCTTTCTTGGTGCAGCTCTAAGGTTTAAAAGACCTATGTGTAATAAAATTAGTGTAGGCCATTTAATCAAAGAGACAACCACAATATGCAGTTAGATACTTTGCAAACATGCTGAATTGAAATACTATGAAAGTGGCTGTGTTTTGTGATCATATGTAAAGAATGACTCTGGTGGGACTTGAACCCACAACCTTTGAATTGCTGCTTCAGAGAGTAGCTAGTACTAGAAGTCCAATGCGCTGTCCATTGCGCCACAGAGCCTATGTGAACAGCCTTCAATTGTCACAAAAACAAAGCATGAAGACATTAATTCAACATTTTAGAAGACATTAGTGTTTGCAAACATGCTGAATTGAAATACTATGAAAGTGGCTGTGTTTTGTGATCATATGTAAAGAACGACTCTGGTGGGACTCGAACCCACAACCTTTGAATTGCTGCTTCAGAGAGTAGCTAGTACTAGAAGTCCAATGCGCTGTCCATTGCGCCACAGAGCCTATGTGAACAGCCTTCAATTGTCACAAAAACAAAGCATGAAGACATTAATTCAACATGTTATTCTTTTGTTTTCGCTGCTTTCTTGGTGCAGCTCTAAGGTTTAAAAGACCTATGTGTAATAAAATTAGTGTAGGCCATTTAATCAAAGAGACAACCACAATATGCAGTTAGATACTTTGCAAACATGCTGAATTGAAATACTATGAAAGTGGCTGTGTTTTGTGATCATATGTAAAGAATGACTCTGGTGGGACTTGAACCCACAACCTTTGAATTGCTGCTTCAGAGAGTAGCTAGTACTAGAAGTCCAATGCGCTGTCCATTGCGCCACAGAGCCTATGTGAACAGCCTTCAATTGTCACAAAAACAAAGCATGAAGACATTAATTCAACATTTTAGAAGACATTAGTGTTTGCAAACATGCTGAATTGAAATACTATGAAAGTGGCTGTGTTTCGTGATCAAATGGAAAGAACGACTCTGGTGGGACTCGAACCCACAACCTTTGAATTGCTGCTTCAGAGAGTAGCTAGTACTAGAAGTCCAATGCGCTGTCCATTGCGCCACAGAGCCTATGTGAACAGCCTTCAATTGTCACAAAAACAAAGCATGAAGACATTAATTCAACATGTTATTCTTTTGTTTTCGCTGCTTTCTTGGTGCAGCTCTAAGGTTTAAAAGACCTATGTGTAATAAAATTAGTGTAAGCCATTTAATCAAAGAAACAACCACAATATGCAGTTAGATACTTTGCAAACATGCTGAATTGAAATACTATGAAAGTGGCTGTGTTTCGTGATCAAATGGAAAGAATGACTCTGGTGGGACTTGAACCCACAACCTTTGAATTGCTGCTTCAGAGAGTAGCTAGTACTAGAAGTCCAATGCGCTGTCCATTGCGCCACAGAGCCTATGTGAACAGCCTTCAATTGTCACAAAAACAAAGCATGAAGACATTAATTCAACATTTTAGAAGGCATTAGTGTTTGCAAACATGCTGAATTGAAATACTATGAAAGTGGCTGTGTTTTGTGATCATATGTAAAGAACGACTCTGGTGGGACTCGAACCCACAACCTTTGAATTGCTGCTTCAGAGAGTAGCTAGTACTAGAAGTCCAATGCGCTGTCCATTGCGCCACAGAGCCTATGTGAACAGCCTTCAATTGTCACAAAAACAAAGCATGAAGACATTAATTCAACATTTTAGAAGACATTAGTGTTTGCAAACATGCTGAATTGAAATACTATGAAAGTGGCTGTGTTTTGTGATCAAATGGAAAGAACGACTCTGGTGGGACTCGAACCCACAACCTTTGAATTGCTGCTTCAGAGAGTAGCTAGTACTAGAAGTCCAATGCGCTGTCCATTGCGCCACAGAGCCTATGTGAACAGCCTTCAATTGTCACAAAAACAAAGCATGAAGACATTAATTCAACATGTTATTCTTTTGTTTTCGCTGCTTTCTTGGTGCAGCTCTAAGGTTTAAAAGACCTATGTGTAATAAAATTAGTGTAGGCCATTTAATCAAAGAGACAACCACAATATGCAGTTAGATACTTTGCAAACATGCTGAATTGAAATACTATGAAAGTGGCTGTGTTTTGTGATCATATGTAAAGAATGACTCTGGTGGGACTTGAACCCACAACCTTTGAATTGCTGCTTCAGAGAGTAGCTAGTACTAGAAGTCCAATGCGCTGTCCATTGCGCCACAGAGCCTATGTGAACAGCCTTCAATTGTCACAAAAACAAAGCATGAAGACATTAATTCAACATTTTAGAAGACATTAGTGTTTGCAAACATGCTGAATTGAAATACTATGAAAGTGGCTGTGTTTCGTGATCAAATGGAAAGAACGACTCTGGTGGGACTCGAACCCACAACCTTTGAATTGCTGCTTCAGAGAGTAGCTAGTACTAGAAGTCCAATGCGCTGTCCATTGCGCCACAGAGCCTATGTGAACAGCCTTCAATTGTCACAAAAACAAAGCATGAAGACATTAATTCAACATGTTATTCTTTTGTTTTCGCTGCTTTCTTGGTGCAGCTCTAAGGTTTAAAAGACCATGTGTAATAGAATTATGTGTACAGCCTTCAATTGTCAAAAAACAAAGCATGAAGACATTAATTCAACATTTAGATACTTTGCAAACATGCTGAATTGAAATACTATGAAAGTGGCTGTGTTTTGTGATCAAATGGAAAGAACGACTCTGGTGGGACTTGAACCCACAACCTTTGAATTGCTGCTTCAGAGAGTAGCTAGTACTAGAAGTCCAATGCGCTGTCCATTGCGCCACAGAGCCTATGTGAACAGCCTTCAATTGTCACAAAAACAAAGCATGAAGACATTAATTCAACATTTTAGAAGGCATTAGTGTTTGCAAACATGCTGAATTGAAATACTATGAAAGTGGCTGTGTTTTGTGATCATATGTAAAGAACGACTCTGGTGGGACTCGAACCCACAACCTTTGAATTGCTGCTTCAGAGAGTAGCTAGTACTAGAAGTCCAATGCGCTGTCCATTGCGCCACAGAGCCTATGTGAACAGCCTTCAATTGTCACAAAAACAAAGCATGAAGACATTAATTCAACATTTTAGAAGACATTAGTGTTTGCAAACATGCTGAATTGAAATACTATGAAAGTGGCTGTGTTTCGTGATCAAATGGAAAGAACGACTCTGGTGGGACTCGAACCCACAACCTTTGAATTGCTGCTTCAGAGAGTAGCTAGTACTAGAAGTCCAATGCTGTCCATTGCACCACAGAGCCTATGTGAACAGCCTTCAATTGTCACAAAAACAAAGCATGAAGACATTAATTCAACATGTTATTCTTTTGTTTTCGCTGCTTTCTTGGTGCAGCTCTAAGGTTTAAAAGACCTATGTGTAATAAAATTAGTGTAGGCCATTTAATCAAAGAGACAACCACAATATGCAGTTAGATACTTTGCAAACATGCTGAATTGAAATACTATGAAAGTGGCTGTGTTTTGTGATCATATGTAAAGAATGACTCTGGTGGGACTTGAACCCACAACCTTTGAATTGCTGCTTCAGAGAGTAGCTAGTACTAGAAGTCCAATGCGCTGTCCATTGCGCCACAGAGCCTATGTGAACAGCCTTCAATTGTCACAAAAACAAAGCATGAAGACATTAATTCAACATTTTAGAAGACATTAGTGTTTGCAAACATGCTGAATTGAAATACTATGAAAGTGGCTGTGTTTTGTGATCATATGTAAAGAACGACTCTGGTGGGACTCGAACCCACAACCTTTGAATTGCTGCTTCAGAGAGTAGCTAGTACTAGAAGTCCAATGCGCTGTCCATTGCGCCACAGAGCCTATGTGAACAGCCTTCAATTGTCACAAAAACAAAGCATGAAGACATTAATTCAACATTTTAGAAGACATTAGTGTTTGCAAACATGCTGAATTGAAATACTATGAAAGTGGCTGTGTTTCGTGATCAAATGGAAAGAACGACTCTGGTGGGACTCGAACCCACAACCTTTGAATTACTGCTTCAGAGAGTAGCTAGTACTAGAAGTCCAATGCGCTGTCCATTGCACCACAGAGCCTATGTGAACAGCCTTCAATTGTCACAAAAACAAAGCATGAAGACATTAATTCAACATGTTATTCTTTTGTTTTCGCTGCTTTCTTGGTGCAGCTCTAAGGTTTAAAAGACCTATGTGTAATAAAATTAGTGTAGGCCATTTAATCAAAGAGACAACCACAATATGCAGTTAGATACTTTGCAAACATGCTGAATTGAAATACTATGAAAGTGGCTGTGTTTTGTGATCATATGTAAAGAATGACTCTGGTGGGACTTGAACCCACAACCTTTGAATTGCTGCTTCAGAGAGTAGCTAGTACTAGAAGTCCAATGCGCTGTCCATTGCGCCACAGAGCCTATGTGAACAGCCTTCAATTGTCACAAAAAACAAAGCATGAAGACATTAATTCAACATGTTATTCTTTTGTTTTCGCTGCTTTCTTGGTGCAGCTCTAAGGTTTAAAAGACCTATGTGTAATAAAATTAGTGTAGGCCATTTAATCAAAGAGACAACCACAATATGCAGTTAGATACTTTGCAAACATGCTGAATTGAAATACTATGAAAGTGGCTGTGTTTTGTGATCATATGTAAAGAACGACTCTGGTGGGACTTGAACCCACAACCTTTGAATTGCTGCTTCAGAGAGTAGCTAGTACTAGAAGTCCAATGCGCTGTCCATTGCGCCACAGAGCCTATGTGAACAGCCTTCAATTGTCACAAAAACAAAGCATGAAGACATTAATTCAACATTTTAGAAGACATTAGTGTTTGCAAACATGCTGAATTGAAATACTATGAAAGTGGCTGTGTTTTGTGATCAAATGGAAAGAACGACTCTGGTGGGACTCGAACCCACAACCTTTGAATTGCTGCTTCAGAGAGTAGCTAGTACTAGAAGTCCAATGCGCTGTCCATTGCGCCACAGAGCCTATGTGAACAGCCTTCAATTGTCACAAAAACAAAGCATGAAGACATTAATTCAACATGTTATTCTTTTGTTTTCGCTGCTTTCTTGGTGCAGCTCTAAGGTTTAAAAGACCTATGTGTAATAAAATTAGTGTAGGCCATTTAATCAAAGAGACAACCACAATATGCAGTTAGATACTTTGCAAACATGCTGAATTGAAATACTATGAAAGTGGCTGTGTTTTGTGATCATATGTAAAGAATGACTCTGGTGGGACTTGAACCCACAACCTTTGAATTGCTGCTTCAGAGAGTAGCTAGTACTAGAAGTCCAATGCGCTGTCCATTGCGCCACAGAGCCTATGTGAACAGCCTTCAATTGTCACAAAAACAAAGCATGAAGACATTAATTCAACATTTTAGAAGACATTAGTGTTTGCAAACATGCTGAATTGAAATACTATGAAAGTGGCTGTGTTTCGTGATCAAATGGAAAGAACGACTCTGGTGGGACTCGAACCCACAACCTTTGAATTACTGCTTCAGAGAGTAGCTAGTACTAGAAGTACAATGCGCTGTCCATTGCACCACAGAGCCTATGTGAACAGCCTTCAATTGTCACAAAAACAAAGCATGAAGACATTAATTCAACATGTTATTCTTTTGTTTTCGCTGCTTTCTTGGTGCAGCTCTAAGGTTTAAAAGACCTATGTGTAATAAAATTAGTGTAGGCCATTTAATCAAAGAGACAACCACAATATGCAGTTAGATACTTTGCAAACATGCTGAATTGAAATACTATGAAAGTGGCTGTGTTTTGTGATCATATGTAAAGAATGACTCTGGTGGGACTTGAACCCACAACCTTTGAATTGCTGCTTCAGAGAGTAGCTAGTACTAGAAGTCCAATGCGCTGTCCATTGCGCCACAGAGCCTATGTGAACAGCCTTCAATTGTCACAAAAAACAAAGCATGAAGACATTAATTCAACATGTTATTCTTTTGTTTTCGCTGCTTTCTTGGTGCAGCTCTAAGGTTTAAAAGACCTATGTGTAATAAAATTAGTGTAGGCCATTTAATCAAAGAGACAACCACAATATGCAGTTAGATACTTTGCAAACATGCTGAATTGAAATACTATGAAAGTGGCTGTGTTTTGTGATCATATGTAAAGAACGACTCTGGTGGGACTTGAACCCACAACCTTTGAATTGCTGCTTCAGAGAGTAGCTAGTACTAGAAGTCCAATGCGCTGTCCATTGCGCCACAGAGCCTATGTGAACAGCCTTCAATTGTCACAAAAACAAAGCATGAAGACATTAATTCAACATTTTAGAAGACATTAGTGTTTGCAAACATGCTGAATTGAAATACTATGAAAGTGGCTGTGTTTCGTGATCAAATGGAAAGAACGACTCTGGTGGGACTCGAACCCACAACCTTTGAATTGCTGCTTCAGAGAGTAGCTAGTACTAGAAGTCCAATGCGCTGTCCATTGCGCCACAGAGCCTATGTGAACAGCCTTCAATTGTCACAAAAACAAAGCATGAAGACATTAATTCAACATTTTAGAAGACATTAGTGTTTGCAAACATGCTGAATTGAAATACTATGAAAGTGGCTGTGTTTCGTGATCAAATGGAAAGAACGACTCTGGTGGGACTCGAACCCACAACCTTTGAATTGCTGCTTCAGAGAGTAGCTAGTACTAGAAGTCCAATGCGCTGTCCATTGCGCCACAGAGCCTATGTGAACAGCCTTCAATTGTCACAAAAACAAAGCATGAAGACATTAATTCAACATGTTATTCTTTTGTTTTCGCTGCTTTCTTGGTGCAGCTCTAAGGTTTAAAAGACCTATGTGTAATAAAATTAGTGTAGGCCATTTAATCAAAGAGACAACCACAATATGCAGTTAGATACTTTGCAAACATGCTGAATTGAAATACTATGAAAGTGGCTGTGTTTTGTGATCATATGTAAAGAATGACTCTGGTGGGACTTGAACCCACAACCTTTGAATTGCTGCTTCAGAGAGTAGCTAGTACTAGAAGTCCAATGCGCTGTCCATTGCGCCACAGAGCCTATGTGAACAGCCTTCAATTGTCACAAAAAACAAAGCATGAAGACATTAATTCAACATGTTATTCTTTTGTTTTCGCTGCTTTCTTGGTGCAGCTCTAAGGTTTAAAAGACCTATGTGTAATAAAATTAGTGTAGGCCATTTAATCAAAGAGACAACCACAATATGCAGTTAGATACTTTGCAAACATGCTGAATTGAAATACTATGAAAGTGGCTGTGTTTTGTGATCATATGTAAAGAACGACTCTGGTGGGACTTGACCCACAACCTTTGAATTGCTGCTTCAGAGAGTAGCTAGTACTAGAAGTCCAATGCGCTGTCCATTGCGCCACAGAGCCTATGTGAACAGCCTTCAATTGTCACAAAAACAAAGCATGAAGACATTAATTCAACATTTTAGAAGACATTAGTGTTTGCAAACATGCTGAATTGAAATACTATGAAAGTGGCTGTGTTTCGTGATCAAATGGAAAGAACGACTCTGGTGGGACTCGAACCCACAACCTTTGAATTACTGCTTCAGAGAGTAGCTAGTACTAGAAGTCCAATGCGCTGTCCATTGCGCCACAGAGCCTATGTGAACAGCCTTCAATTGTCACAAAAAACAAAGCATGAAGACATTAATTCAACATGTTATTCTTTTGTTTTCGCTGCTTTCTTGGTGCAGCTCTAAGGTTTAAAAGACCTATGTGTAATAAAATTAGTGTAGGCCATTTAATCAAAGAACAACCACAATATGCAGTTAGATACTTTGCAAACATGCTGAATTGAAATACTATGAAAGTGGCTGTGTTTTGTGATCATATGTAAAGAATGACTCTGGTGGGACTTGAACCCACAACCTTTGAATTGCTGCTTCAGAGAGTAGCTAGTACTAGAAGTCCAATGCGCTGTCCATTGCGCCACAGAGCCTATGTGAACAGCCTTCAATTGTCACAAAAACAAAGCATGAAGACATTAATTCAACATGTTATTCTTTTGTTTTCGCTGCTTTCTTGGTGCAGCTCTAAGGTTTAAAAGACCTATGTGTAATAAAATTAGTGTAGGCCATTTAATCAAAGAGACAACCACAATATGCAGTTAGATACTTTGCAAACATGCTGAATTGAAATACTATGAAAGTGGCTGTGTTTTGTGATCATATGTAAAGAACGACTCTGGTGGGACTTGACCCACAACCTTTGAATTGCTGCTTCAGAGAGTAGCTAGTACTAGAAGTCCAATGCGCTGTCCATTGCGCCACAGAGCCTATGTGAACAGCCTTCAATTGTCACAAAAACAAAGCATGAAGACATTAATTCAACATTTTAGAAGACATTAGTGTTTGCAAACATGCTGAATTGAAATACTATGAAAGTGGCTGTGTTTCGTGATCAAATGGAAAGAACGACTCTGGTGGGACTCGAACCCACAACCTTTGAATTGCTGCTTCAGAGAGTAGCTAGTACTAGAAGTCCAATGCGCTGTCCATTGCGCCACAGAGCCTATGTGAACAGCCTTCAATTGTCACAAAAACAAAGCATGAAGACATTAATTCAACATTTTAGAAGACATTAGTGTTTGCAAACATGCTGAATTGAAATACTATGAAAGTGGCTGTGTTTCGTGATCAAATGGAAAGAACGACTCTGGTGGGACTCGAACCCACAACCTTTGAATTGCTGCTTCAGAGAGTAGCTAGTACTAGAAGTACAATGCGCTGTCCATTGCGCCACAGAGCCTATGTGAACAGCCTTCAATTGTCACAAAAACAAAGCATGAAGACATTAATTCAACATGTTATTCTTTTGTTTTCGCTGCTTTCTTGGTGCAGCTCTAAGGTTTAAAAGACCTATGTGTAATAAAATTAGTGTAGGCCATTTAATCAAAGAGACAACCACAATATGCAGTTAGATACTTTGCAAACATGCTGAATTGAAATACTATGAAAGTGGCTGTGTTTTGTGATCATATGTAAAGAATGACTCTGGTGGGACTTGAACCCACAACCTTTGAATTGCTGCTTCAGAGAGTAGCTAGTACTAGAAGTCCAATGCGCTGTCCATTGCGCCACAGAGCCTATGTGAACAGCCTTCAATTGTCACAAAAAACAAAGCATGAAGACATTAATTCAACATGTTATTCTTTTGTTTTCGCTGCTTTCTTGGTGCAGCTCTAAGGTTTAAAAGACCTATGTGTAATAAAATTAGTGTAGGCCATTTAATCAAAGAGACAACCACAATATGCAGTTAGATACTTTGCAAACATGCTGAATTGAAATACTATGAAAGTGGTTGTGTTTTGTGATCATATGTAAAGAACGACTCTGGTGGGACTCGACCCACAACCTTTGAATTGCTGCTTCAGAGAGTAGCTAGTACTAGAAGTCCAATGCGCTGTCCATTGCGCCACAGAGCCTATGTGAACAGCCTTCAATTGTCACAAAAAACAAAGCATGAAGACATTAATTCAACATTTTAGAAGACATTAGTGTTTGCAAACATGCTGAATTGAAATACTATGAAAGTGGCTGTGTTTCGTGATCAAATGGAAAGAACGACTCTGGTGGGACTCGAACCCACAACCTTTGAATTGCTGCTTCAGAGAGTAGCTAGTACTAGAAGTCCAATGCGCTGTCCATTGCGCCACAGAGCCTATGTGAACAGCCTTCAATTGTCACAAAAAACAAAGCATGAAGACATTAATTCAACATGTTATTCTTTTGTTTTCTGCTTTCTTGGTGCAGCTCTAAGGTTTAAAAGACCTATGTGTAATAAAATTAGTGTAGGCCATTTAATCAAAGAAACGACCACAACGTGCAGTTAGATACTTTGCAAACATGCTGAATTGAAATACTATGAAAGTGGCTGTGTTTTGTGATCATATGTAAAGAACGACTCTGGTGGGACTTGAACCCACAACCTTTGAATTGCTGCTTCAGAGAGTAGCTAGTACTAGAAGTCCAATGCGCTGTCCATTGCGCCACAGAGCCTATGTGAACAGCCTTCAATTGTCACAAAAACAAAGCATGAAGACATTAATTCAACATTTTAGAAGACATTAGTGTTTGCAAACATGCTGAATTGAAATACTATGAAAGTGGCTGTGTTTCGTGATCAAATGGAAAGAACGACTCTGGTGGGACTCGAACCCACAACCTTTGAATTGCTGCTTCAGAGAGTAGCTAGTACTAGAAGTCCAATGCGCTGTCCATTGCGCCACAGAGCCTATGTGAACAGCCTTCAATTGTCACAAAAACAAAGCATGAAGACATTAATTCAACATGTTATTCTTTTGTTTTCGCTGCTTTCTTGGTGCAGCTCTAAGGTTTAAAAGACCTATGTGTAATAAAATTAGTGTAGGCCATTTAATCAAAGAGACAACCACAATATGCAGTTAGATACTTTGCAAACATGCTGAATTGAAATACTATGAAAGTGGCTGTGTTTTGTGATCATATGTAAAGAATGACTCTGGTGGGACTTGAACCCACAACCTTTGAATTGCTGCTTCAGAGAGTAGCTAGTACTAGAAGTCCAATGCGCTGTCCATTGCGCCACAGAGCCTATGTGAACAGCCTTCAATTGTCACAAAAAACAAAGCATGAAGACATTAATTCAACATGTTATTCTTTTGTTTTCGCTGCTTTCTTGGTGCAGCTCTAAGGTTTAAAAGACCTATGTGTAATAAAATTAGTGTAGGCCATTTAATCAAAGAGACAACCACAATATGCAGTTAGATACTTTGCAAACATGCTGAATTGAAATACTATGAAAGTGGCTGTGTTTTGTGATCATATGTAAAGAACTCTGGTGGGACTCGACCCACAACCTTTGAATTGCTGCTTCAGAGAGTAGCTAGTACTAGAAGTCCAATGCGCTGTCCATTGCGCCACAGAGCCTATGTGAACAGCCTTCAATTGTCACAAAAACAAAGCATGAAGACATTAATTCAACATTTTAGAAGACATTAGTGTTTGCAAACATGCTGAATTGAAATACTATGAAAGTGGCTGTGTTTCGTGATCAAATGGAAAGAACGACTCTGGTGGGACTCGAACCCACAACCTTTGAATTGCTGCTTCAGAGAGTAGCTAGTACTAGAAGTCCAATGCGCTGTCCATTGCGCCACAGAGCCTATGTGAACAGCCTTCAATTGTCACAAAAACAAAGCATGAAGACATTAATTCAACATTTTAGAAGACATTAGTGTTTGCAAACATGCTGAATTGAAATACTATGAAAGTGGCTGTGTTTTGTGATCATATGTAAAGAACGACTCTGGTGGGACTCGAACCCACAACCTTTGAATTGCTGCTTCAGAGAGTAGCTAGTACTAGAAGTCCAATGCGCTGTCCATTGCGCCACAGAGCCTATGTGAACAGCCTTCAATTGTCACAAAAACAAAGCATGAAGACATTAATTCAACATTTTAGAAGACATTAGTGTTTGCAAACATGCTGAATTGAAATACTATGAAAGTGGCTGTGTTTCGTGATCAAATGGAAAGAACGACTCTGGTGGGACTCGAACCCACAACCTTTGAATTGCTGCTTCAGAGAGTAGCTAGTACTAGAAGTCCAATGCGCTGTCCATTGCGCCACAGAGCCTATGTGAACAGCCTTCAATTGTCACAAAAACAAAGCATGAAGACATTAATTCAACATGTTATTCTTTTGTTTTCGCTGCTTTCTTGGTGCAGCTCTAAGGTTTAAAAGACCTATGTGTAATAAAATTAGTGTAGGCCATTTAATCAAAGAGACAACCACAATATGCAGTTAGATACTTTGCAAACATGCTGAATTGAAATACTATGAAAGTGGCTGTGTTTTGTGATCATATGTAAAGAATGACTCTGGTGGGACTTGAACCCACAACCTTTGAATTGCTGCTTCAGAGAGTAGCTAGTACTAGAAGTCCAATGCGCTGTCCATTGCGCCACAGAGCCTATGTGAACAGCCTTCAATTGTCACAAAAACAAAGCATGAAGACATTAATTCAACATGTTATTCTTTTGTTTTGCTTTCTTGGTGCAGCTCTAAGGTTTAAAAGACCTATGTGTAATAAAATTAGTGTAGGCCATTTAATCAAAGAAACAACCACAATATGCAGTTAGATACTTTGCAAACATGCTGAATTGAAATACTATGAAAGTGGCTGTGTTTTGTGATCATGTAAAGAACGACTCTGGTGGGACTTGAACCCACAACCTTTGAATTGCTGCTTCAGAGAGTAGCTAGTACTAGAAGTCCAATGCGCTGTCCATTGCGCCACAGAGCCTATGTGAACAGCCTTCAATTGTCACAAAAACAAAGCATGAAGACATTAATTCAACATTTTAGAAGACATTAGTGTTTGCAAACATGCTGAATTGAAATACTATGAAAGTGGCTGTGTTTCGTGATCAAATGGAAAGAACGACTCTGGTGGGACTCGAACCCACAACCTTTGAATTGCTGCTTCAGAGAGTAGCTAGTACTAGAAGTCCAATGCGCTGTCCATTGCACCACAGAGCCTATGTGAACAGCCTTCAATTGTCACAAAAACAAAGCATGAAGACATTAATTCAACATGTTATTCTTTTGTTTTCGCTGCTTTCTTGGTGCAGCTCTAAGGTTTAAAAGACCTATGTGTAATAAAATTAGTGTAGGCCATTTAATCAAAGAAACAACCACAACGTGCAGTTAGATACTTTGCAAACATGCTGAATTGAAATACTATGAAAGTGGCTGTGTTTTGTGATCATATGGAAAGAACGACTCTGGTGGGACTCAAACCCACAACCTTTGAATTGCTGCTTCAGAGAGTAGCTAGTACTAGAAGTCCAATGCGCTGTCCATTGCGCCACAGAGACTATGTGAACAGCCTTCAATTGTCACAAAAAACAAAGCATGAAGACATTAATTCAACATTTTAGAAGACATTAGTGTTTGCAAACATGCTGAATTGAAATACTATGAAAGTGGCTGTGTTTTGTGATCAAATGGAAAGAACGACTCTGGTGGGACTCGACCCACAACCTTTGAATTGCTGCTTCAGAGAGTAGCTAGTACTAGAAGTCCAATGCGCTGTCCATTGCGCCACAGAGCCTATGTGAACAGCCTTCAATTGTCACAAAAAACAAAGCATGAAGACATTAATTCAACATTTTAGAAGACATTAGTGTTTGCAAACATGCTGAATTGAAATACTATGAAAGTGGCTGTGTTTTGTGATCATATGTAAAGAACGACTCTGGTGGGACTCGAACCCACAACCTTTGAATTGCTGCTTCAGAGAGTAGCTAGTACTAGAAGTCCAATGCGCTGTCCATTGCGCCACAGAGCCTATGTGAACAGCCTTCAATTGTCACAAAAAACAAAGCATGAAGACATTAATTCAACATGTTATTCTTTTGTTTTCGCTGCTTTCTTGGTGCAGCTCTAAGGTTTAAAAGACCTATGTGTAATAAAATTAGTGTAGGCCATTTAATCAAAGAAACAACCACAATATGCAGTTAGATACTTTGCAAACATGCTGAATTGAAATACTATGAAAGTGGCTGTGTTTTGTGATCATATGTAAAGAACGACTCTGGTGGGACTTGAACCCACAACCTTTGAATTGCTGCTTCAGAGAGTAGCTAGTACTAGAAGTCCAATGCGCTGTCCATTGCGCCACAGAGCCTATGTGAACAGCCTTCAATTGTCACAAAAACAAAGCATGAAGACATTAATTCAACATGTTATTCTTTTGTTTTCGCTGCTTTCTTGGTGCAGCTCTAAGGTTTAAAAGACCTATGTGTAATAAAATTAGTGTAGGCCATTTAATCAAAGAGACAACCACAATATGCAGTTAGATACTTTGCAAACATGCTGAATTGAAATACTATGAAAGTGGCTGTGTTTTGTGATCATATGTAAAGAATGACTCTGGTGGGACTTGAACCCACAACCTTTGAATTGCTGCTTCAGAGAGTAGCTAGTACTAGAAGTCCAATGCGCTGTCCATTGCGCCACAGAGCCTATGTGAACAGCCTTCAATTGTCAAAAAAACAAAGCATGAAGACATTAATTCAACATTTTAGAAGGCATTAGTGTTTGCAAACATGCTGAATTGAAATACTATGAAAGTGGTTGTGTTTTGTGATCATATGTAAAGAACGACTCTGGTGAGACTCGAACCCACAACCTTTGAATTGCTGCTTCAGAGAGTAGCTAGTACTAGAAGTCCAATGCGCTGTCCATTGCGCCACAGAGCCTATGTGAACAGCCTTCAATTGTCACAAAAAACAAAGCATGAAGACATTAATTCAACATGTAATTCTTTTGTTTTCGCTGCTTTCTTGGTGCAGCTCTAAGGTTTAAAAGACCTATGTGTAATAAAATTAGTGTAGGCCATTTAATCAAAGAAACAACCACAATATGCAGTTAGATACTTTGCAAACATGCTGAATTGAAATACTATGAAAGTGGCTGTGTTTCGTGATCATATGTAAAGAATGACTCTGGTGGGACTCGAACCCACAACCTTTGAATTGCTGCTTCAGAGAGTAGCTAGTACTAGAAGTCCAATGCGCTGTCCATTGCGCCACAGAGCCTATGTGAACAGCCTTCAATTGTCACAAAAACAAAGCATGAAGACATTAATTCAACATGTTATTCTTTTGTTTTCGCTGCTTTCTTGGTGCAGCTCTAAGGTTTAAAAGACCTATGTGTAATAAAATTAGTGTAGGCCATTTAATCAAAGAGACAACCACAATATGCAGTTAGATACTTTGCAAACATGCTGAATTGAAATACTATGAAAGTGGCTGTGTTTTGTGATCATATGTAAAGAATGACTCTGGTGGGACTTGAACCCACAACCTTTGAATTGCTGCTTCAGAGAGTAGCTAGTACTAGAAGTCCAATGCGCTGTCCATTGCGCCACAGAGCCTATGTGAACAGCCTTCAATTGTCACAAAAACAAAGCATGAAGACATTAATTCAACATTTTAGAAGACATTAGTGTTTGCAAACATGCTGAATTGAAATACTATGAAAGTGGCTGTGTTTTGTGATCATATGTAAAGAACGACTCTGGTGGGACTCGAACCCACAACCTTTGAATTGCTGCTTCAGAGAGTAGCTAGTACTAGAAGTCCAATGCGCTGTCCATTGCGCCACAGAGCCTATGTGAACAGCCTTCAATTGTCACAAAAACAAAGCATGAAGACATTAATTCAACATTTTAGAAGACATTAGTGTTTGCAAACATGCTGAATTGAAATACTATGAAAGTGGCTGTGTTTTGTGATCATATGTAAAGAACGACTCTGGTGGGACTCGAACCCACAACCTTTGAATTGCTGCTTCAGAGAGTAGCTAGTACTAGAAGTCCAATGCGCTGTCCATTGCGCCACAGAGCCTATGTGAACAGCCTTCAATTGTCACAAAAACAAAGCATGAAGACATTAATTCAACATGTTATTCTTTTGTTTTCGCTGCTTTCTTGGTGCAGCTCTAAGGTTTAAAAGACCTATGTGTAATAAAATTAGTGTAGGCCATTTAATCAAAGAGACAACCACAATATGCAGTTAGATACTTTGCAAACATGCTGAATTGAAATACTATGAAAGTGGCTGTGTTTTGTGATCATATGTAAAGAATGACTCTGGTGGGACTTGAACCCACAACCTTTGAATTGCTGCTTCAGAGAGTAGCTAGTACTAGAAGTCCAATGCGCTGTCCATTGCGCCACAGAGCCTATGTGAACAGCCTTCAATTGTCACAAAAAACAAAGCATGAAGACATTAATTCAACATTTTAGAAGGCATTAGTGTTTGCAAACATGCTGAATTGAAATACTATGAAAGTGGCTGTGTTTTGTGATCATATGTAAAGAACGACTCTGGTGGGACTTGAACCCACAACCTTTGAATTGCTGCTTCAGAGAGTAGCTAGTACTAGAAGTCCAATGCGCTGTCCATTGCGCCACAGAGCCTATGTGAACAGCCTTCAATTGTCACAAAAAACAAAGCATGAAGACATTAATTCAACATTTTAGAAGACATTAGTGTTTGCAAACATGCTGAATTGAAATACTATGAAAGTGGCTGTGTTTTGTGATCATATGTAAAGAATGACTCTGGTGGGACTTGAACCCACAACCTTTGAATTGCTGCTTCAGAGAGTAGCTAGTACTAGAAGTCCAATGCGCTGTCCATTGCGCCACAGAGCCTATGTGAACAGCCTTCAATTGTCACAAAAAACAAAGCATGAAGACATTAATTCAACATGTTATTCTTTTGTTTTCGCTGCTTTCTTGGTGCAGCTCTAAGGTTTAAAAGACCTATGTGTAATAAAATTAGTGTAGGCCATTTAATCAAAGAGACAACCACAATATGCAGTTAGATACTTTGCAAACATGCTGAATTGAAATACTATGAAAGTGGCTGTGTTTTGTGATCATATGTAAAGAATGACTCTGGTGGGACTTGAACCACAACCTTTGAATTGCTGCTTCAGAGAGTAGCTAGTACTAGAAGTCCAATGCGCTGTCCATTGCGCCACAGAGCCTATGTGAACAGCCTTCAATTGTCACAAAAACAAAGCATGAAGACATTAATTCAACATTTTAGAAGACATTAGTGTTTGCAAACATGCTGAATTGAAATACTATGAAAGTGGCTGTGTTTCGTGATCAAATGGAAAGAACGACTCTGGTGGGACTCGAACCCACAACCTTTGAATTACTGCTTCAGAGAGTAGCTAGTACTAGAAGTACAATGCGCTGTCCATTGCACCACAGAGCCTATGTGAACAGCCTTCAATTGTCACAAAAAACAAAGCATGAAGACATTAATTCAACATGTTATTCTTTTGTTTTCGCTGCTTTCTTGGTGCAGCTCTAAGGTTTAAAAGACCTATGTGTAATAAAATTAGTGTAGGCCATTTAATCAAAGAGACAACCACAATATGCAGTTAGATACTTTGCAAACATGCTGAATTGAAATACTATGAAAGTGGCTGTGTTTTGTGATCATATGTAAAGAATGACTCTGGTGGGACTTGAACCACAACCTTTGAATTGCTGCTTCAGAGAGTAGCTAGTACTAGAAGTCCAATGCGCTGTCCATTGCGCCACAGAGCCTATGTGAACAGCCTTCAATTGTCACAAAAAACAAAGCATGAAGACATTAATTCAACATGTTATTCTTTTGTTTTCGCTGCTTTCTTGGTGCAGCTCTAAGGTTTAAAAGACCTATGTGTAATAAAATTAGTGTAGGCCATTTAATCAAAGAGACAACCACAATATGCAGTTAGATACTTTGCAAACATGCTGAATTGAAATACTATGAAAGTGGCTGTGTTTTGTGATCATATGTAAAGAATGACTCTGGTGGGACTTGAACCACAACCTTTGAATTGCTGCTTCAGAGAGTAGCTAGTACTAGAAGTCCAATGCGCTGTCCATTGCGCCACAGAGCCTATGTGAACAGCCTTCAATTGTCACAAAAAACAAAGCATGAAGACATTAATTCAACATTTTAGAAGGCATTAGTGTTTGCAAACATGCTGAATTGAAATACTATGAAAGTGGCTGTGTTTTGTGATCATATGTAAAGAACGACTCTGGTGGGACTTGAACCCACAACCTTTGAATTGCTGCTTCAGAGAGTAGCTAGTACTAGAAGTCCAATGCGCTGTCCATTGCGCCACAGAGCCTATGTGAACAGCCTTCAATTGTCAAAAAAACAAAGCATGAAGACATTAATTCAACATTTTAGAAGGCATTAGTGTTTGCAAACATGCTGAATTGCAATACTATGAAAGTGGCTGTGTTTTGTGATCATATGTAAAGAATGACTCTGGTGGGACTTGAACCCACAACCTTTGAATTGCTGCTTCAGAGAGTAGCTAGTACTAGAAGTCCAATGCGCTGTCCATTGCGCCACAGAGCCTATGTGAACAGCCTTCAATTGTCACAAAAAACAAAGCATGAAGACATTAATTCAACATGTTATTCTTTTGTTTTCGCTGCTTTCTTGGTGCAGCTCTAAGGTTTAAAAGACCTATGTGTAATAAAATTAGTGTAGGCCATTTAATCAAAGAGACAACCACAATATGCAGTTAGATACTTTGCAAACATGCTGAATTGAAATACTATGAAAGTGGCTGTGTTTTGTGATCATATGTAAAGAATGACTCTGGTGGGACTTGAACCACAACCTTTGAATTGCTGCTTCAGAGAGTAGCTAGTACTAGAAGTCCAATGCGCTGTCCATTGCGCCACAGAGCCTATGTGAACAGCCTTCAATTGTCACAAAAAACAAAGCATGAAGACATTAATTCAACATTTTAGAAGACATTAGTGTTTGCAAACATGCTGAATTGAAATACTATGAAAGTGGCTGTGTTTCGTGATCAAATGGAAAGAACGACTCTGGTGGGACTCGAACCCACAACCTTTGAATTACTGCTTCAGAGAGTAGCTAGTACTAGAAGTACAATGTGCTGTCCATTGCACCACAGTGCCTATGTGAACTGCCTTCAATTGTCACAAAAACAAAGCATGAAGACATTAATTCAACATGTTATTCTTTTGTTTTCGCTGCTTTCTTGGTGCAGCTCTAAGGTTTAAAAGACCTATGTGTAATAAAATTAGTGTAGGCCATTTAATCAAAGAGACAACCACAATATGCAGTTAGATACTTTGCAAACATGCTGAATTGAAATACTATGAAAGTGGCTGTGTTTTGTGATCATATGTAAAGAATGACTCTGGTGGGACTTGAACCCACAACCTTTGAATTGCTGCTTCAGAGAGTAGCTAGTACTAGAAGTCCAATGCGCTGTCCATTGCGCCACAGAGCCTATGTGAACAGCCTTCAATTGTCACAAAAAACAAAGCATGAAGACATTAATTCAACATTTTAGAAGACAATGGTGTTTGCAAACATGCTGAATTGAAATACTATGAAAGTGGCTGTGTTTTGTGATCATATGTAAAGACTGACTCTGGTGGGACTTGAACCCACAACCTTTGAATTGCTGCTTCAGAGAGTAGCTAGTACTAGAAGTCCAATGCGCTGTCCATTGCGCCACAGAGCCTATGTGAACAGCCTTCAATTGTCAAAAAACAAAGCATGAAGACATTAATTCAACATTTTAGAAGGCATTAGTGTTTGCAAACATGCTGAATTGAAATACTATGAAAGTGGTTGTGTTTTGTGATCATATGTAAAGAACGACTCTGGTGAGACTCGAACCCACAACCTTTGAATTACTGCTTCAGAGAGTAGCTAGTACTAGAAGTCCAATGCGCTGTCCATTGCGCCACAGAGCCTATGTGAACAGCCTTCAATTGTCACAAAAACAAAGCATGAAGACATTAATTCAACATTTTAGAAGACATTAGTGTTTGCAAACATGCTGAATTGAAATACTATGAAAGTGGCTGTGTTTCGTGATCAAATGGAAAGAACGACTCTGGTGGGACTCGAACCCACAACCTTTGAATTGCTGCTTCAGAGAGTAGCTAGTACTAGAAGTCCAATGCGCTGTCCATTGCGCCACAGAGCCTATGTGAACAGCCTTCAATTGTCAAAAAACAAAGCATGAAGACATTAATTCAACATTTTAGAAGACATTAGTGTTTGCAAACATGCTGAATTGAAATACTATGAAAGTGGCTGTGTTTCGTGATCAAATGGAAAGAACGACTCTGGTGGGACTCGAACCCACAACCTTTGAATTACTGCTTCAGAGAGTAGCTAGTACTAGAAGTACAATGTGCTGTCCATTGCACCACAGTGCCTATGTGAACTGCCTTCAATTGTCACAAAAACAAAGCATGAAGACATTAATTCAACATGTTATTCTTTTGTTTTCGCTGCTTTCTTGGTGCAGCTCTAAGGTTTAAAAGACCTATGTGTAATAAAATTAGTGTAGGCCATTTAATCAAAGAGACAACCACAATATGCAGTTAGATACTTTGCAAACATGCTGAATTGAAATACTATGAAAGTGGCTGTGTTTTGTGATCATATGTAAAGAATGACTCTGGTGGGACTTGAACCACAACCTTTGAATTGCTGCTTCAGAGAGTAGCTAGTACTAGAAGTCCAATGCGCTGTCCATTGCGCCACAGAGCCTATGTGAACAGCCTTCAATTGTCACAAAAAACAAAGCATGAAGACATTAATTCAACATTTTAGAAGGCATTAGTGTTTGCAAACATGCTGAATTGAAATACTATGAAAGTGGCTGTGTTTTGTGATCATATGTAAAGAATGACTCTGGTGGGACTTGAACCCACAACCTTTGAATTGCTGCTTCAGAGAGTAGCTAGTACTAGAAGTCCAATGCGCTGTCCATTGCGCCACAGAGCCTATGTGAACAGCCTTCAATTGTCAAAAAAACAAAGCATGAAGACATTAATTCAACATTTTAGAAGACATTAGTGTTAGCAAACATGCTGAATTGCAATACTATGAAAGTGGCTGTGTTTTGTGATCATATGTAAAGAACGACTCTGGTGGGACTCGAATCCACAACCTTTGAATTGCTGCTTCAGAGAGTAGCTAGTACTAGAAGTCCAATGCGCTGTCCATTGCGCCACAGAGCCTATGTGAACAGCCTTCAATTGTCACAAAAAACAAAGCATGAAGACATTAATTCAACATGTTATTCTTTTGTTTTCGCTGCTTTCTTGGTGCAGCTCTAAGGTTTAAAAGACCTATGTGTAATAAAATTAGTGTAGGCCATTTAATCAAAGAGACAACCACAATATGCAGTTAGATACTTTGCAAACATGCTGAATTGAAATACTATGAAAGTGGCTGTGTTTTGTGATCATATGTAAAGAATGACTCTGGTGGGACTTGAACCACAACCTTTGAATTGCTGCTTCAGAGAGTAGCTAGTACTAGAAGTCCAATGCGCTGTCCATTGCGCCACAGAGCCTATGTGAACAGCCTTCAATTGTCACAAAAAACAAAGCATGAAGACATTAATTCAACATTTTAGAAGACATTAGTGTTTGCAAACATGCTGAATTGAAATACTATGAAAGTGGCTGTGTTTCGTGATCAAATGGAAAGAACGACTCTGGTGGGACTCGAACCCACAACCTTTGAATTACTGCTTCAGAGAGTAGCTAGTACTAGAAGTACAATGTGCTGTCCATTGCACCACAGTGCCTATGTGAACTGCCTTCAATTGTCACAAAAACAAAGCATGAAGACATTAATTCAACATGTTATTCTTTTGTTTTCGCTGCTTTCTTGGTGCAGCTCTAAGGTTTAAAAGACCTATGTGTAATAAAATTAGTGTAGGCCATTTAATCAAAGAGACAACCACAATATGCAGTTAGATACTTTGCAAACATGCTGAATTGAAATACTATGAAAGTGGCTGTGTTTTGTGATCATATGTAAAGAATGACTCTGGTGGGACTTGAACCCACAACCTTTGAATTGCTGCTTCAGAGAGTAGCTAGTACTAGAAGTCCAATGCGCTGTCCATTGCGCCACAGAGCCTATGTGAACAGCCTTCAATTGTCACAAAAAACAAAGCATGAAGACATTAATTCAACATTTTAGAAGACAATGGTGTTTGCAAACATGCTGAATTGAAATACTATGAAAGTGGCTGTGTTTTGTGATCATATGTAAAGAACGACTCTGGTGGGACTCGAACCCACAACCTTTGAATTGCTGCTTCAGAGAGTAGCTAGTACTAGAAGTCCAATGCGCTGTCCATTGCGCCACAGAGCCTATGTGAACAGCCTTCAATTGTCACAAAAAACAAAGCATGAAGACATTAATTCAACATTTTAGAAGACATTAGTGTTTGCAAACATGCTGAATTGAAATACTATGAAAGTGGCTGTGTTTCGTGATCAAATGGAAAGAACGACTCTGGTGGGACTCGAACCCACAACCTTTGAATTACTGCTTCAGAGAGTAGCTAGTACTAGAAGTCCAATGTGCTGTCCATTGCACCACAGTGCCTATGTGAACGGCCTTCAATTGTCACAAAAAACAAAGCATGAAGACATTAATTCAACATTTTAGAAGACATTAGTGTTTGCAAACATGCTGAATTGAAATACTATGAAAGTGGCTGTGTTTTGTGATCATATGTAAAGAACGACTCTGGTGGGACTCGAACCCACAACCTTTGAATTGCTGCTTCAGAGAGTAGCTAGTACTAGAAGTCCAATGCGCTGTCCATTGCGCCACAGAGCCTATGTGAACAGCCTTCAATTGTCACAAAAACAAAGCATGAAGACATTAATTCAACATTTTAGAAGACATTAGTGTTAGCAAACATGCTGAATTGAAATACTATGAAAGTGGCTGTGTTTTGTGATCATATGTAAAGAATGACTCTGGTGGGACTTGAACCCACAACCTTTGAATTGCTGCTTCAGAGAGTAGCTAGTACTAGAAGTCCAATGCGCTGTCCATTGCGCCACAGAGCCTATGTGAACAGCCTTCAATTGTCACAAAAACAAAGCATGAAGACATTAATTCAACATTTTAGAAGGCATTAGTGTTTGCAAACATGCTGAATTGAAATACTATGAAAGTGGTTGTGTTTTGTGATCATATGTAAAGAACGACTCTGGTGGGACTCGGACCCACAACCTTTGAATTGCTGCTTCAGAGAGTAGCTAGTACTAGAAGTCCAATGCGCTGTCCATTGCGCCACAGAGCCTATGTGAACAGCCTTCAATTGTCACAAAAAACAAAGCATGAAGACATTAATTCAACATTTTAGAAGACATTAGTGTTTGCAAACATGCTGAATTGAAATACTATGAAAGTGGCTGTGTTTCGTGATCAAATGGAAAGAACGACTCTGGTGGGACTCGAACCCACAACCTTTGAATTACTGCTTCAGAGAGTAGCTAGTACTAGAAGTACAATGTGCTGTCCATTGCACCACAGTGCCTATGTGAGCAGCCTTCAATTGTCACAAAAAACAAAGCATGAAGACATTAATTCAACATGTTATTCTTTTGTTTTCACTGCTTTCTTGGTGCAGCTCTAAGGTTTAAAAGACCTATGTGTAATAAAATTAGTGTAGGCCATTTAATCAAAGAAACGACCACAACGTGCAGTTAGATACTTTGCAAACATGCTGAATTGAAATACTATGAAAGTGGCTGTGTTTTGTGATCATATGTAAAGAACGACTCTGGTGGGACTCGAACCCATAACCTTTGAATTGCTGCTTCAGAGAGTAGCTAGTACTAGAAGTCCAATGCGCTGTCCATTGCGCCACAGAGCCTATGTGAACAGCCTTCAATTGTCACAAAAAACAAAGCATGAAGACATTAATTCAACATTTTAGAAGACATTAGTGTTTGCAAACATGCTGAATTGAAATACTATGAAAGTGGCTGTGTTTCGTGATCAAATGGAAAGAACGACTCTGGTGGGACTCGACCCACAACCTTTGAATTGCTGCTTCAGAGAGTAGCTAGTACTAGAAGTCCAATGCGCTGTCCATTGCACCACAGTGCCTATGTGAACGGCCTTCAATTGTCACAAAAAACAAAGCATGAAGACATTAATTCAACATTTTAGAAGACATTAGTGTTTGCAAACATGCTGAATTGAAATACTATGAAAGTGGCTGTGTTTTGTGATCATATGTAAAGAACGACTCTGGTGGGACTCGAACCCACAACCTTTGAATTGCTGCTTCAGAGAGTAGCTAGTACTAGAAGTCCAATGCGCTGTCCATTGCGCCACAGAGCCTATGTGAACAGCCTTCAATTGTCACAAAAAACAAAGCATGAAGACATTAATTCAACATTTTAGAAGACATTAGTGTTAGCAAACATGCTGAATTGCAATACTATGAAAGTGGCTGTGTTTTGTGATCATATGTAAAGAACGACTCTGGTGGGACTCGAACCCACAACCTTTGAATTGCTGCTTCAGAGAGTAGCTAGTACTAGAAGTCCAATGCGCTGTCCATTGCGCCACAGAGCCTATGTGAACAGCCTTCAATTGTCACAAAAAACAAAGCATGAAGACATTAATTCAACATGTTATTCTTTTGTTTTCGCTGCTTTCTTGGTGCAGCTCTAAGGTTTAAAAGACCTATGTGTAATAAAATTAGTGTAGGCCATTTAATCAAAGAGACAACCACAATATGCAGTTAGATACTTTGCAAACATGCTGAATTGAAATACTATGAAAGTGGCTGTGTTTTGTGATCATATGTAAAGAATGACTCTGGTGGGACTTGAACCACAACCTTTGAATTGCTGCTTCAGAGAGTAGCTAGTACTAGAAGTCCAATGCGCTGTCCATTGCGCCACAGAGCCTATGTGAACAGCCTTCAATTGTCACAAAAAACAAAGCATGAAGACATTAATTCAACATTTTAGAAGACATTAGTGTTTGCAAACATGCTGAATTGAAATACTATGAAAGTGGCTGTGTTTCGTGATCAAATGGAAAGAACGACTCTGGTGGGACTCGAACCCACAACCTTTGAATTACTGCTTCAGAGAGTAGCTAGTACTAGAAGTACAATGTGCTGTCCATTGCACCACAGTGCCTATGTGAACTGCCTTCAATTGTCACAAATAACAAAGCATGAAGACATTAATTCAACATGTTATTCTTTTGTTTTCGCTGCTTTCTTGGTGCAGCTCTAAGGTTTAAAAGACCTATGTGTAATAAAATTAGTGTAGGCCATTTAATCAAAGAGACAACCACAATATGCAGTTAGATACTTTGCAAACATGCTGAATTGAAATACTATGAAAGTGGCTGTGTTTTGTGATCATATGTAAAGAATGACTCTGGTGGGACTTGAACCCACAACCTTTGAATTGCTGCTTCAGAGAGTAGCTAGTACTAGAAGTCCAATGCGCTGTCCATTGCGCCACAGAGCCTATGTGAACAGCCTTCAATTGTCACAAAAACAAAGCATGAAGACATTAATTCAACATTTTAGAAGACATTAGTGTTTGCAAACATGCTGAATTGAAATACTATGAAAGTGGCTGTGTTTTGTGATCATATGTAAAGACGACTCTGGTGGGACTTGAACCCACAACCTTTGAATTGCTGCTTCAGAGAGTAGCTAGTACTAGAAGTCCAATGCGCTGTCCATTGCGCCACAGAGCCTATGTGAACAGCCTTCAATTGTCACAAAAACAAAGCATGAAGACATTAATTCAACATTTTAGAAGACATTAGTGTTTGCAAACATGCTGAATTGAAATACTATGAAAGTGGCTGTGTTTTGTGATCATATGTAAAGAACGACTCTGGTGGGACTCGAACCCACAACCTTTGAATTGCTGCTTCAGAGAGTAGCTAGTACTAGAAGTCCAATGCGCTGTCCATTGCGCCACAGAGCCTATGTGAACAGCCTTCAATTGTCACAAAAACAAAGCATGAAGACATTAATTCAACATTTTAGAAGACATTAGTGTTTGCAAACATGCTGAATTGAAATACTATGAAAGTGGCTGTGTTTCGTGATCATATGGAAAGAACGACTCTGGTGGGACTCGAACCCACAACCTTTGAATTGCTGCTTCAGAGAGTAGCTAGTACTAGAAGTCCAATGCGCTGTCCATTGCGCCACAGAGCCTATGTGAACAGCCTTCAATTGTCACAAAAACAAAGCATGAAGACATTAATTCAACATTTTAGAAGACATTAGTGTTTGCAAACATGCTGAATTGAAATACTATGAAAGTGGCTGTGTTTCGTGATCAAATGGAAAGAACGACTCTGGTGGGACTCGAACCCACAACCTTTGAATTGCTGCTTCAGAGAGTAGCTAGTACTAGAAGTACAATGCGCTGTCCATTGCGCCACAGAGCCTATGTGAACAGCCTTCAATTGTCACAAAAACAAAGCATGAAGACATTAATTCAACATGTTATTCTTTTGTTTTCGCTGCTTTCTTGGTGCAGCTCTAAGGTTTAAAAGACCTATGTGTAATAAAATTAGTGTAGGCCATTTAATCAAAGAGACAACCACAATATGCAGTTAGATACTTTGCAAACATGCTGAATTGAAATACTATGAAAGTGGCTGTGTTTTGTGATCATATGTAAAGAATGACTCTGGTGGGACTTGAACCACAACCTTTGAATTGCTGCTTCAGAGAGTAGCTAGTACTAGAAGTCCAATGCGCTGTCCATTGCGCCACAGAGCCTATGTGAACAGCCTTCAATTGTCACAAAAAACAAAGCATGAAGACATTAATTCAACATTTTAGAAGGCATTAGTGTTTGCAAACATGCTGAATTGAAATACTATGAAAGTGGCTGTGTTTTGTGATCATATGTAAAGAATGACTCTGGTGGGACTTGAACCCACAACCTTTGAATTGCTGCTTCAGAGAGTAGCTAGTACTAGAAGTCCAATGCGCTGTCCATTGCGCCACAGAGCCTATGTGAACAGCCTTCAATTGTCAAAAAACAAAGCATGAAGACATTAATTCAACATTTTAGAAGACATTAGTGTTTGCAAACATGCTGAATTGAAATACTATGAAAGTGGCTGTGTTTTGTGATCATATGTAAAGAACGACTCTGGTGGGACTCGAACCCACAACCTTTGAATTGCTGCTTCAGAGAGTAGCTAGTACTAGAAGTCCAATGCGCTGTCCATTGCGCCACAGAGCCTATGTGAACAGCCTTCAATTGTCACAAAAAACAAAGCATGAAGACATTAATTCAACATGTTATTCTTTTGTTTTCGCTGCTTTCTTGGTGCAGCTCTAAGGTTTAAAAGACCTATGTGTAATAAAATTAGTGTAGGCCATTTAATCAAAGAGACAACCACAATATGCAGTTAGATACTTTGCAAACATGCTGAATTGAAATACTATGAAAGTGGCTGTGTTTTGTGATCATATGTAAAGAATGACTCTGGTGGGACTTGAACCACAACCTTTGAATTGCTGCTTCAGAGAGTAGCTAGTACTAGAAGTCCAATGCGCTGTCCATTGCGCCACAGAGCCTATGTGAACAGCCTTCAATTGTCACAAAAAACAAAGCATGAAGACATTAATTCAACATTTTAGAAGACATTAGTGTTTGCAAACATGCTGAATTGAAATACTATGAAAGTGGCTGTGTTTCGTGATCAAATGGAAAGAACGACTCTGGTGGGACTCGAACCCACAACCTTTGAATTACTGCTTCAGAGAGTAGCTAGTACTAGAAGTACAATGCTGTCCATTGCACCACAGAGCCTATGTGAACTGCCTTCAATTGTCACAAAAACAAAGCATGAAGACATTAATTCAACATGTTATTCTTTTGTTTTCGCTGCTTTCTTGGTGCAGCTCTAAGGTTTAAAAGACCTATGTGTAATAAAATTAGTGTAGGCCATTTAATCAAAGAGACAACCACAATATGCAGTTAGATACTTTGCAAACATGCTGAATTGAAATACTATGAAAGTGGCTGTGTTTTGTGATCATATGTAAAGAATGACTCTGGTGGGACTTGAACCCACAACCTTTGAATTGCTGCTTCAGAGAGTAGCTAGTACTAGAAGTCCAATGCGCTGTCCATTGCGCCACAGAGCCTATGTGAACAGCTTTCAATTGTCACAAAAAACAAAGCATGAAGACATTACTTCAACATTTTAGAAGACTATAGTGTTTGCAAACATATTGAATTGAAATACTATGAAAGTGGCTGTGTTTTGTGATCATATGTAAAGAACGACTCTGGTGGGACTCGAACCCACAACCTTTGAATTGCTGCTTCAGAGAGTAGCTAGTACTAGAAGTCCAATGCGCTGTCCATTGCGCCACAGAGCCTATGTGAACAGCCTTCAATTGTCACAAAAAACAAAGCATGAAGACATTAATTCAACATTTTAGAAGACATTAGTGTTTGCAAACATGCTGAATTGAAATACTATGAAAGTGGCTGTGTTTCGTGATCAAATGGAAAGAACGACTCTGGTGGGACTCGAACCCACAACCTTTGAATTACTGCTTCAGAGAGTAGCTAGTACTAGAAGTACAATGTGCTGTCCATTGCGCCACAGAGCCTATGTGAACAGCCTTCAATTGTCAAAAAAACAAAGCATGAAGACATTAATTCAACATTTTAGAAGACATTAGTGTTTGCAAACATGCTGAATTGAAATACTATGAAAGTGGCTGTGTTTTGTGATCATATGTAAAGAACGACTCTGGTGGGACTCAACCCACAACCTTTGAATTGCTGCTTCAGAGAGTAGCTAGTACTAGAAGTCCAATGCGCTGTCCATTGCGCCACAGAGCCTATGTGAACAGCCTTCAATTGTCACAAAAAACAAAGCATGAAGACATTAATTCAACATTTTAGAAGACATTAGTGTTAGCAAACATGCTGAATTGCAATACTATGAAAGTGGCTGTGTTTTGTGATCATATGTAAAGAATGACTCTAGTGGGACTTGAACCCACAACCTTTGAATTGCTGCTTCAGAGAGTAGCTAGTACTAGAAGTCCAATGCGCTGTCCATTGCGCCACAGAGCCTATGTGAACAGCCTTCAATTGTCACAAAAAACAAAGCATGAAGACATTAATTCAACATTTTAGAAGACAATGGTGTTTGCAAACATGCTGAATTGAAATACTATGAAAGTGGCTGTGTTTTGTGATCATATGTAAAGAACGACTCTGGTGGGACTCGAACCCACAACCTTTGAATTGCTGCTTCAGAGAGTAGCTAGTACTAGAAGTCCAATGCGCTGTCCATTGCGCCACAGAGCCTATGTGAACAGCCTTCAATTGTCACAAAAAACAAAGCATGAAGACATTAATTCAACATTTTAGAAGACATTAGTGTTTGCAAACATGCTGAATTGAAATACTATGAAAGTGGCTGTGTTTCGTGATCAAATGGAAAGAACGACTCTGGTGGGACTCGAACCCACAACCTTTGAATTACTGCTTCAGAGAGTAGCTAGTACTAGAAGTACAATGTGCTGTCCATTGCACCACAGTGCCTATGTGAACTGCCTTCAATTGTCACAAAAAACAAAGCATGAAGACATTAATTCAACATGTTATTCTTTTGTTTTCGCTGCTTTCTTGGTGCAGCTCTAAGGTTTAAAAGACCTATGTGTAATAAAATTAGTGTAGGCCATTTAATCAAAGAAACAACCACAACGTGCAGTTAGATACTTTGCAAACATGCTGAATTGAAATACTATGAAAGTGGCTGTGTTTTGTGATCATATGGAAAGAACGACTCTGGTGGGACTCAAACCCACAACCTTTGAATTGCTGCTTCAGAGAGTAGCTAGTACTAGAAGTCCAATGCGCTGTCCATTGCGCCACAGAGCCTATGTGAACAGCCTTCAATTGTCACAAAAAACAAAGCATGAAGACATTAATTCAACATTTTAGAAGACATTAGTGTTTGCAAACATGCTGAATTGAAATACTATGAAAGTGGCTGTGTTTCGTGATCAAATGGAAAGAACGACTCTGGTGGGACTCGACCCACAACCTTTGAATTGCTGCTTCAGAGAGTAGCTAGTACTAGAAGTCCAATGTGCTGTCCATTGCGCCACAGAGCCTATGTGAACAACCTTCAATTGTCACAAAAAACAAAGCATGAAGACATTAATTCAACATTTTAGAAGACATTAGTGTTTGCAAACATGCTGAATTGAAATACTATGAAAGTGGCTGTGTTTTGTGATCATATGTAAAGAACGACTCTGGTGGGACTCGAACCCACAACCTTTGAATTGCTGCTTCAGAGAGTAGCTAGTACTAGAAGTCCAATGCGCTGTCCATTGCGCCACAGAGCCTATGTGAACAGCCTTCAATTGTCACAAAAACAAAGCATGAAGACATTAATTCAACATTTTAGAAGACATTAGTGTTAGCAAACATGCTGAATTGAAATACTATGAAAGTGGCTGTGTTTTGTGATCATATGTAAAGAACGACTCTGGTGGGACTCGAACCCACAACCTTTGAATTGCTGCTTCAGAGAGTAGCTAGTACTAGAAGTCCAATGCGCTGTCCATTGCGCCACAGAGCCTATGTGAACAGCCTTCAATTGTCACAAAAACAAAGCATGAAGACATTAATTCAACATGTTATTCTTTTGTTTTCGCTGCTTTCTTGGTGCAGCTCTAAGGTTTAAAAGACCTATGTGTAATAAAATTAGTGTAGGCCATTTAATCAAAGAGACAACCACAATATGCAGTTAGATACTTTGCAAACATGCTGAATTGAAATACTATGAAAGTGGCTGTGTTTTGTGATCATATGTAAAGAATGACTCTGGTGGGACTTGAACCACAACCTTTGAATTGCTGCTTCAGAGAGTAGCTAGTACTAGAAGTCCAATGCGCTGTCCATTGCGCCACAGAGCCTATGTGAACAGCCTTCAATTGTCACAAAAAACAAAGCATGAAGACATTAATTCAACATTTTAGAAGACATTAGTGTTTGCAAACATGCTGAATTGAAATACTATGAAAGTGGCTGTGTTTCGTGATCAAATGGAAAGAACGACTCTGGTGGGACTCGAACCCACAACCTTTGAATTACTGCTTCAGAGAGTAGCTAGTACTAGAAGTCCAATGCGCTGTCCATTGCGCCACAGAGCCTATGTGAGCAGCCTTCAATTGTCACAAAAAACAAAGCATGAAGACATTAATTCAACATGTTATTCTTTTGTTTTCACTGCTTTCTTGGTGCAGCTCTAAGGTTTAAAAGACCTATGTGTAATAAAATTAGTGTAGGCCATTTAATCAAAGAGACAACCACAATATGCAGTTAGATACTTTGCAAACATGCTGAATTGAAATACTATGAAAGTGGCTGTGTTTTGTGATCATATGTAAAGAATGACTCTGGTGGGACTTGAACCCACAACCTTTGAATTGCTGCTTCAGAGAGTAGCTAGTACTAGAAGTCCAATGCGCTGTCCATTGCGCCACAGAGCCTATGTGAACAGCCTTCAATTGTCACAAAAACAAAGCATGAAGACATTAATTCAACATTTTAGAAGACATTAGTGTTTGCAAACATGCTGAATTGAAATACTATGAAAGTGGCTGTGTTTCGTGATCAAATGGAAAGAACGACTCTGGTGGGACTCGAACCCACAACCTTTGAATTGCTGCTTCAGAGAGTAGCTAGTACTAGAAGTACAATGCTGTCCATTGCGCCACAGAGCCTATGTGAACTGCCTTCAATTGTCACAAAAACAAAGCATGAAGACATTAATTCAACATGTTATTCTTTTGTTTTCGCTGCTTTCTTGGTGCAGCTCTAAGGTTTAAAAGACCTATGTGTAATAAAATTAGTGTAGGCCATTTAATCAAAGAAACGACCACAACGTGCAGTTAGATACTTTGCAAACATGCTGAATTGAAATACTATGAAAGTGGCTGTGTTTTGTGATCATATGTAAAGAACGACTCTGGTGGGACTCGAACCCACAACCTTTGAATTGCTGCTTCAGAGAGTAGCTAGTACTAGAAGTCCAATGCGCTGTCCATTGCGCCACAGAGCCTATGTGAACAGCCTTCAATTGTCACAAAAAACAAAGCATGAAGACATTAATTCAACATTTTAGAAGACATTAGTGTTTGCAAACATGCTGAATTGAAATACTATGAAAGTGGCTGTGTTTCGTGATCAAATGGAAAGAACGACTCTGGTGGGACTCGACCCACAACCTTTGAATTGCTGCTTCAGAGAGTAGCTAGTACTAGAAGTCCAATGTGCTGTCCATTGCGCCACAGAGCCTATGTGAACGGCCTTCAATTGTCACAAAAAACAAAGCTTGAAGACATTAATTCAACATTTTAGAAGACATTAGTGTTTGCAAACATGCTGAATTGAAATACTATGAAAGTGGCTGTGTTTTGTGATCATATGTAAAGAACGACTCTGGTGGGACTCGAACCCACAACCTTTGAATTGCTGCTTCAGAGAGTAGCTAGTACTAGAAGTCCAATGCGCTGTCCATTGCGCCACAGAGCCTATGTGAACAGCCTTCAATTGTCACAAAAACAAAGCATGAAGACATTAATTCAACATTTTAGAAGACATTAGTGTTTGCAAACATGCTGAATTGAAATACTATGAAAGTGGCTGTGTTTGTGATCAAATGGAAAGAACGACTCTGGTGGGACTCGACCCACAACCTTTGAATTGCTGCTTCAGAGAGTAGCTAGTACTAGAAGTCCAATGCGCTGTCCATTGCGCCACAGAGCCTATGTGAACAGCCTTCAATTGTCACAAAAAACAAAGCATGAAGACATTAATTCAACATTTTAGAAGACATTAGTGTTTGCAAACATGCTGAATTGAAATACTATGAAAGTGGCTGTGTTTCGTGATCAAATGGAAAGAACGACTCTGGTGGGACTCGAACCCACAACCTTTGAATTACTGCTTCAGAGAGTAGCTAGTACTAGAAGTACAATGTGCTGTCCATTGCACCACAGTGCCTATGTGAACTGCCTTCAATTGTCACAAAAAACAAAGCATGAAGACATTAATTCAACATGTTATTCTTTTGTTTTCGCTGCTTTCTTGGTGCAGCTCTAAGGTTTAAAAGACCTATGTGTAATAAAATTAGTGTAGGCCATTTAATCAAAGAGACAACCACAATATGCAGTTAGATACTTTGCAAACATGCTGAATTGAAATACTATGAAAGTGGCTGTGTTTTGTGATCATATGTAAAGAACGACTCTGGTGGGACTCGAACCCACAACCTTTGAATTGCTGCTTCAGAGAGTAGCTAGTACTAGAAGTCCAATGCGCTGTCCATTGCGCCACAGAGCCTATGTGAACAGCCTTCAATTGTCACAAAAAACAAAGCATGAAGACATTAATTCAACATGTTATTCTTTTGTTTTCGCTGCTTTCTTGGTGCAGCTCTAAGGTTTAAAAGACCTATGTGTAATAAAATTAGTGTAGGCCATTTAATCAAAGAAACAACCACAACGTGCAGTTAGATACTTTGCAAACATGCTGAATTGAAATACTATGAAAGTGGCTGTGTTTTGTGATCATATGGAAAGAACGACTCTGGTGGGACTTGAACCCACAACCTTTGAATTGCTGCTTCAGAGAGTAGCTAGTACTAGAAGTCCAATGCGCTGTCCATTGCGCCACAGAGCCTATGTGAACAGCCTTCAATTGTCACAAAAACAAAGCATGAAGACATTAATTCAACATTTTAGAAGACATTAGTGTTTGCAAACATGCTGAATTGAAATACTATGAAAGTGGCTGTGTTTCGTGATCAAATGGAAAGAACGACTCTGGTGGGACTCGAACCCACAACCTTTGAATTGCTGCTTCAGAGAGTAGCTAGTACTAGAAGTCCAATGCGCTGTCCATTGCACCACAGAGCCTATGTGAACAGCCTTCAATTGTCACAAAAACAAAGCATGAAGACATTAATTCAACATGTTATTCTTTTGTTTTCGCTGCTTTCTTGGTGCAGCTCTAAGGTTTAAAAGACCTATGTGTAATAAAATTAGTGTAGGCCATTTAATCAAAGAAACGACCACAACGTGCAGTTAGATACTTTGCAAACATGCTGAATTGAAATACTATGAAAGTGGCTGTGTTTTGTGATCATATGTAAAGAACGACTCTGGTGGGACTCGAACCCATAACCTTTGAATTGCTGCTTCAGAGAGTAGCTAGTACTAGAAGTCCAATGCGCTGTCCATTGCGCCACAGAGCCTATGTGAACAGCCTTCAATTGTCACAAAAACAAAGCATGAAGACATTAATTCAACATTTTAGAAGACATTAGTGTTAGCAAACATGCTGAATTGCAATACTATGAAAGTGGCTGTGTTTTGTGATCATATGTAAAGAACGACTCTGGTGGGACTCGAACCCACAACCTTTGAATTGCTGCTTCAGAGAGTAGCTAGTACTAGAAGTCCAATGCGCTGTCCATTGCGCCACAGAGCCTATGTGAACAGCCTTCAATTGTCACAAAAACAAAGCATGAAGACATTAATTCAACATGTTATTCTTTTGTTTTCGCTGCTTTCTTGGTGCAGCTCTAAGGTTTAAAAGACCTATGTGTAATAAAATTAGTGTAGGCCATTTAATCAAAGAGACAACCACAATATGCAGTTAGATACTTTGCAAACATGCTGAATTGAAATACTATGAAAGTGGCTGTGTTTTGTGATCATATGTAAAGAACGACTCTGGTGGGACTCGAACCCACAACCTTTGAATTGCTGCTTCAGAGAGTAGCTAGTACTAGAAGTCCAATGCGCTGTCCATTGCGCCACAGAGCCTATGTGAACAGCCTTCAATTGTCACAAAAACAAAGCATGAAGACATTAATTCAACATGTTATTCTTTTGTTTTCGCTGCTTTCTTGGTGCAGCTCTAAGGTTTAAAAGACCTATGTGTAATAAAATTAGTGTAGGCCATTTAATCAAAGAAACAACCACAATATGCAGTTAGATACTTTGCAAACATGCTGAATTGAAATACTATGAAAGTGGCTGTGTTTTTGATCATATGTAAAGAACGACTCTGGTGGGACTTGAACCCACAACCTTTGAATTGCTGCTTCAGAGAGTAGCTAGTACTAGAAGTCCAATGCGCTGTCCATTGCGCCACAGAGCCTATGTGAACAGCCTTCAATTGTCACAAAAACAAAGCATGAAGACATTAATTCAACATTTTAGAAGACATTAGTGTTTGCAAACATGCTGAATTGAAATACTATGAAAGTGGCTGTGTTTCGTGATCAAATGGAAAGAACGACTCTGGTGGGACTCGAACCCACAACCTTTGAATTACTGCTTCAGAGAGTAGCTAGTACTAGAAGTACAATGCGCTGTCCATTGCACCACAGAGCCTATGTGAACAGCCTTCAATTGTCACAAAAACAAAGCATGAAGACATTAATTCAACATGTTATTCTTTTGTTTTCGCTGCTTTCTTGGTGCAGCTCTAAGGTTTAAAAGACCTATGTGTAATAAAATTAGTGTAGGCCATTTAATCAAAGAAACAACCACAACGTGCAGTTAGATACTTTGCAAACATGCTGAATTGAAATACTATGAAAGTGGCTGTGTTTTGTGATCATATGTAAAGAACGACTCTGGTGGGACTCGAACCCACAACCTTTGAATTGCTGCTTCAGAGAGTAGCTAGTACTAGAAGTCCAATGCGCTGTCCATTGCGCCACAGAGCCTATGTGAACAGCCTTCAATTGTCACAAAAACAAAGCATGAAGACATTAATTCAACATTTTAGAAGACATTAGTGTTTGCAAACATGCTGAATTGAAATACTATGAAAGTGGCTGTGTTTTGTGATCATATGTAAAGAACGACTCTGGTGGGACTTGAACCCACAACCTTTGAATTGCTGCTTCAGAGAGTAGCTAGTACTAGAAGTCCAATGCGCTGTCCATTGCGCCACAGAGCCTATGTGAACAGCCTTCAATTGTCACAAAAACAAAGCATGAAGACATTAATTCAACATGTTATTCTTTTGTTTTCGCTGCTTTCTTGGTGCAGCTCTAAGGTTTAAAAGACCTATGTGTAATAAAATTAGTGTAGGCCATTTAATCAAAGAAACAACCACAATATGCAGTTAGATACTTTGCAAACATGCTGAATTGAAATACTATGAAAGTGGCTGTGTTTTGTGATCATATGTAAAGAACGACTCTGGTGGGACTCGAACCCACAACCTTTGAATTGCTGCTTCAGAGAGTAGCTAGTACTAGAAGTCCAATGCGCTGTCCATTGCGCCACAGAGCCTATGTGAACAGCCTTCAATTGTCACAAAAACAAAGCATGAAGACATTAATTCAACATTTTAGAAGACATTAGTGTTTGCAAACATGCTGAATTGAAATACTATGAAAGTGGCTGTGTTTCGTGATCAAATGGAAAGAACGACTCTGGTGGGACTCGAACCCACAACCTTTGAATTGCTGCTTCAGAGAGTAGCTAGTACTAGAAGTCCAATGCGCTGTCCATTGCGCCACAGAGCCTATGTGAACAGCCTTCAATTGTCACAAAAACAAAGCATGAAGACATTAATTCAACATGTTATTCTTTTGTTTTCGCTGCTTTCTTGGTGCAGCTCTAAGGTTTAAAAGACCTATGTGTAATAAAATTAGTGTAGGCCATTTAATCAAAGAAACAACCACAATATGCAGTTAGATACTTTGCAAACATGCTGAATTGAAATACTATGAAAGTGGCTGTGTTTTGTGATCATATGTAAAGAACGACTCTGGTGGGACTCGAACCCACAACCTTTGAATTGCTGCTTCAGAGAGTAGCTAGTACTAGAAGTCCAATGCGCTGTCCATTGCGCCACAGAGCCTATGTGAACAGCCTTCAATTGTCACAAAAACAAAGCATGAAGACATTAATTCAACATTTTAGAAGACATTAGTGTTTGCAAACATGCTGAATTGAAATACTATGAAAGTGGCTGTGTTTTGTGATCATATGTAAAGAACGACTCTGGTGGGACTCGAACCCACAACCTTTGAATTGCTGCTTCAGAGAGTAGCTAGTACTAGAAGTCCAATGCGCTGTCCATTGCGCCACAGAGCCTATGTGAACAGCCTTCAATTGTCACAAAAAACAAAGCATGAAGACATTAATTCAACATGTTATTCTTTTGTTTTCGCTGCTTTCTTGGTGCAGCTCTAAGGTTTAAAAGACCTATGTGTAATAAAATTAGTGTAGGCCATTTAATCAAAGAGACAACCACAATATGCAGTTAGATACTTTGCAAACATGCTGAATTGAAATACTATGAAAGTGGCTGTGTTTTGTGATCATATGTAAAGAACGACTCTGGTGGGACTCGAACCCACAACCTTTGAATTGCTGCTTCAGAGAGTAGCTAGTACTAGAAGTCCAATGCGCTGTCCATTGCGCCACAGAGCCTATGTGAACAGCCTTCAATTGTCACAAAAAACAAAGCATGAAGACATTAATTCAACATGTTATTCTTTTGTTTTCGCTGCTTTCTTGGTGCAGCTCTAAGGTTTAAAAGACCTATGTGTAATAAAATTAGTGTAGGCCATTTAATCAAAGAAACAACCACAATATGCAGTTAGATACTTTGCAAACATGCTGAATTGAAATACTATGAAAGTGGCTGTGTTTTTGATCATATGTAAAGAACGACTCTGGTGGGACTTGAACCCACAACCTTTGAATTGCTGCTTCAGAGAGTAGCTAGTACTAGAAGTCCAATGCGCTGTCCATTGCGCCACAGAGCCTATGTGAACAGCCTTCAATTGTCACAAAAACAAAGCATGAAGACATTAATTCAACATTTTAGAAGACATTAGTGTTTGCAAACATGCTGAATTGAAATACTATGAAAGTGGCTGTGTTTCGTGATCAAATGGAAAGAACGACTCTGGTGGGACTCGAACCCACAACCTTTGAATTGCTGCTTCAGAGAGTAGCTAGTACTAGAAGTACAATGCGCTGTCCATTGCACCACAGTGCCTATGTGAACAGCCTTCAATTGTCACAAAAACAAAGCATGAAGACATTAATTCAACATGTTATTCTTTTGTTTTCGCTGCTTTCTTGGTGCAGCTCTAAGGTTTAAAAGACCTATGTGTAATAAAATTAGTGTAGGCCATTTAATCAAAGAAACAACCACAATATGCAGTTAGATACTTTGCAAACATGCTGAATTGAAATACTATGAAAGTGGCTGTGTTTTGTGATCATATGTAAAGAATGACTCTGGTGGGACTTGAACCCACAACCTTTGAATTGCTGCTTCAGAGAGTAGCTAGTACTAGAAGTACAATGCGCTGTCCATTGCGCCACAGAGCCTATGTGAACAGCCTTCAATTGTCACAAAAACAAAGCATGAAGACATTAATTCAACATTTTAGAAGACATTAGTGTTTGCAAACATGCTGAATTGAAATACTATGACAGTGGCTGTGTTTCGTGATCAAATGGAAAGAACGACTCTGGTGGGACTCGACCCACAACCTTTGAATTGCTTCTTCAGAGAGTAGCTAGTACTAGAAGTCCAATGTGCTGTCCATTGCGCCACAGAGCCTATGTGAACAACCTTCAATTGTCACAAAAAACAAAGCATGAAGACATTAATTCAACATTTTAGAAGACATTAGTGTTTGCAAACATGCTGAATTGAAATACTATGAAAGTGGCTGTGTTTCGTGATCAAATGTAAAGAACGACTCTGGTGGGACTCGAACCCACAACCTTTGAATTACTGCTTCAGAGAGTAGCTAGTACTAGAAGTACAATGTGCTGTCCATTGCACCACAGTGCCTATGTGAACAGCCTTCAATTGTCACAAAAACAAAGCATGAAGACATTAATTCAACATGTTATTGTTTTGTTTTCGCTGCTTTCTTGGTGCAGCTCTAAGGTTTAAAAGACCTATGTGTAATAAAATTAGTGTAGGCCATTTAATCAAAGAGACAACCACAATATGCAGTTAGATACTTTGCAAACATGCTGAATTGAAATACTATGAAAGTGGCTGTGTTTTGTGATCATATGTAAAGAATGACTCTGGTGGGACTTAAACCCACAACCTTTGAATTGCTGCTTCAGAGAGTAGCTAGTACTAGAAGTCCAATGCGCTGTCCATTGCGCCACAGAGCCTATGTGAACAGCCTTCAATTGTCACAAAAACAAAGCATGAAGACATTAATTCAACATTTTAGAAGACATTAGTGTTTGCAAACATGCTGAATTGAAATACTATGAAAGTGGCTGTGTTTTGTGATCAAATGGAAAGAACGACTCTGGTGGGACTCGAACCCACAACCTTTGAATTGCTGCTTCAGAGAGTAGCTAGTACTAGAAGTCCAATGCGCTGTCCATTGCGCCACAGAGCCTATGTGAACAGCCTTCAATTGTCACAAAAACAAAGCATGAAGACATTAATTCAACATGTTATTCTTTTGTTTTCGCTGCTTTCTTGGTGCAGCTCTAAGGTTTAAAAGACCTATGTGTAATAAAATTAGTGTAGGCCATTTAATCAAAGAGACAACCACAATATGCAGTTAGATACTTTGCAAACATGCTGAATTGAAATACTATGAAAGTGGCTGTGTTTTGTGATCATATGTAAAGAACGACTCTGGTGGGACTTGAACCCACAACCTTTGAATTGCTGCTTCAGAGAGTAGCTAGTACTAGAAGTCCAATGCGCTGTCCATTGCGCCACAGAGCCTATGTGAACAGCCTTCAATTGTCACAAAAAACAAAGCATGAAGACATTAATTCAACATTTTAGAAGACATTAGTGTTTGCAAACATGCTGAATTGCAATACTATGAAAGTGGCTGTGTTTTGTGATCATATGTAAAGAACGACTCTGGTGGGACTCCAACCCACAACCTTTGAATTGCTGCTTCAGAGAGTAGCTAGTACTAGACGTCCAATGCGCTGTCCATTGCGCCACAGAGCCTATGTGAACAGCCTTCAATTGTCACAAAAAACAAAGCATGAAGACATTAATTCAACATGTTATTCTTTTGTTTTCGCTGCTTTCTGGTGCAGCTCTAAGGTTTAAAAGACCTATGTGTAATAAAATTAGTGTAGGCCATTTAATCAAAGAGACAACCACAATATGCAGTTAGATACTTTGCAAACATGCTGTATTGAAATACTATGAAAGTGGCTGTGTTTTGTGATCATATGTAAAGAATGACTCTGGTGGGACTTGAACCCACAACCTTTGAATTGCTGCTTCAGAGAGTAGCTAGTACTAGAAGTCCAATGCGCTGTCCATTGCGCCACAGAGCCTATGTGAACAGCCTTCAATTGTCACAAAAAACAAAGCATGAAGACATTAATTCAACATGTTATTCTTTTGTTTTCGCTGCTTTCTTGGTGCAGCTCTAAGGTTTAAAAGACCTATGTGTAATAAAATTAGTGTAGGCCATTTAATCAAAGAGACAACCACAATATGCAGTTAGATACTTTGCAAACATGCTGAATTGAAATACTATGAAAGTGGCTGTGTTTGTGATCATATGTAAAGAACGACTCTGGTGGGACTCGAACCCACAACCTTTGAATTGCTGCTTCAGAGAGTAGCTAGTACTAGAAGTCCAATGCGCTGTCCATTGCGCCACAGAGCCTATGTGAACAGCCTTCAATTGTCACAAAAACAAAGCATGAAGACATTAATTCAACATGTTATTCTTTTGTTTTCGCTGCTTTCTTGGTGCAGCTCTAAGGTTTAAAAGACCTATGTGTAATAAAATTAGTGTAGGCCATTTAATCAAAGAAACAACCACAATGCAGTTAGATACTTTGCAAACATGCTGAATTGAAATACTATGAAAGTGGCTGTGTTTTGTGATCATATGTAAAGAATGACTCTGGTGGGACTTGAACCCACAACCTTTGAATTGCTGCTTCAGAGAGTAGCTAGTACTAGAAGTCCAATGCGCTGTCCATTGCGCCACAGAGCCTATGTGAACAGCCTTCAATTGTCACAAAAACAAAGCATGAAGACATTAATTCAACATTTTAGAAGACATTAGTGTTTGCAAACATGCTGAATTGAAATACTATGAAAGTGGCTGTGTTTTGTGATCATATGGAAAGAACGACTCTGGTGGGACTCGAACCCACAACCTTTGAATTGCTGCTTCAGAGAGTAGCTAGTACTAGAAGTCCAATGCGCTGTCCATTGCGCCACAGAGCCTATGTGAACAGCCTTCAATTGTCACAAAAACAAAGCATGAAGACATTAATTCAACATGTTATTCTTTTGTTTTCGCTGCTTTCTTGGTGCAGCTCTAAGGTTTAAAAGACCTATGTGTAATAAAATTAGTGTAGGCCATTTAATCAAAGAGACAACCACAATATGCAGTTAGATACTTTGCAAACATGCTGAATTGAAATACTATGAAAGTGGCTGTGTTTTGTGATCATATGTAAAGAATGACTCTGGTGGGACTTGAACCCACAACCTTTGAATTGCTGCTTCAGAGAGTAGCTAGTACTAGAAGTCCAATGCGCTGTCCATTGCGCCACAGAGCCTATGTGAACAGCCTTCAATTGTCACAAAAAACAAAGCATGAAGACATTAATTCAACATTTTAGAAGACATTAGTGTTTGCAAACATGCTGAATTGAAATACTATGAAAGTGGCTGTGTTTCGTGATCAAATGGAAAGAACGACTCTGGTGGGACTCGAACCCACAACCTTTGAATTGCTGCTTCAGAGAGTAGCTAGTACTAGAAGTCCAATGCGCTGTCCATTGCGCCACAGAGCCTATGTGAACAGCCTTCAATTGTCACAAAAAACAAAGCATGAAGACATTAATTCAACATGTTATTCTTTTGTTTTCGCTGCTTTCTTGGTGCAGCTCTAAGGTTTAAAAGACCTATGTGTAATAAAATTAGTGTAGGCCATTTAATCAAAGAAATGACCACAACGTGCAGTTAGATACTTTGCAAACATGCTGAATTGAAATACTATGAAAGTGGCTGTGTTTCTTGATCAAATGGAAAGAACGACTCTGGTGGGACTTAAACCCACAACCTTTGAATTGCTGCTTCAGAGAGTAGCTAGTACTAGAAGTCCAATGCGCTGTCCATTGCGCCACAGAGACTATGTGAACAGCCTTCAATTGTCACAAAAAACAAAGCATGAAGACATTAATTCAACATTTTAGAAGGCATTAGTGTTTGCAAACATGCTGAATTGAAATACTATGAAAGTGGCTGTGTTTTGTGATCATATGTAAAGAACGACTCTGGTGGGACTCGAACCCACAACCTTTGAATTGCTGCTTCAGAGAGTAGCTAGTACTAGAAGTCCAATGCGCTGTCCATTGCGCCACAGAGCCTATGTGAACAGCCTTCAATTGTCACAAAAAACAAAGCATGAAGACATTAATTCAACATTTTAGAAGACATTAGTGTTTGCAAACATGCTGAATTGAAATACTATGAAAGTGGCTGTGTTTCGTGATCAAATGGAAAGAACGACTCTGGTGGGACTCGAACCCACAACCTTTGAATTACTGCTTCAGAGAGTAGCTAGTACTAGAAGTACAATGTGCTGTCCATTGCGCCACAGTGCCTATGTGAAGTGCCTTCAATTGTCACAAATAACAAAGCATGAAGACATTAATTCAACATGTTATTCTTTTGTTTTCGCTGCTTTCTTGGTGCAGCTCTAAGGTTTAAAAGACCTATGTGTAATAAAATTAGTGTAGGCCATTTAATCAATTAGACAACCACAATATGCAGTTAGATACTTTGCAAACATGCTGAATTGAAATACTATGAAAGTGGCTGTGTTTTGTGATCATATGTAAAGAATGACTCTGGTGGGACTTGAACCCACAACCTTTGAATTGCTGCTTCAGAGAGTAGCTAGTACTAGAAGTCCAATGCGCTGTCCATTGCGCCACAGAGCCTATGTGAGCAGCCTTCAATTGTCACAAAAAACAAAGCATGAAGACATTAATTCAACATGTTATTCTTTTGTTTTCACTGCTTTCTTGGTGCAGCTCTAAGGTTTAAAAGACCTATGTGTAATAAAATTAGTGTAGGCCATTTAATCAAAGAGACAACCACAATATGCAGTTAGATACTTTGCAAACATGCTGAATTGAAATACTATGAAAGTGGTTGTGTTTTGTGATCATATGTAAAGAACGACTCTGGTGGGACTCGACCCACAACCTTTGAATTGCTGCTTCAGAGAGTAGCTAGTACTAGAAGTCCAATGCGCTGTCCATTGCGCCACAGAGCCTATGTGAACAGCCTTCAATTGTCACAAAAACAAAGCATGAAGACATTAATTCAACATTTTAGAAGACATTAGTGTTTGCAAACATGCTGAATTGAAATACTATGAAAGTGGCTGTGTTTCGTGATCAAATGGAAAGAACGACTCTGGTGGGACTCGAACCCACAACCTTTGAATTACTGCTTCAGAGAGTAGCTAGTACTAGAAGTCCAATGCGCTGTCCATTGCGCCACAGAGCCTATGTGAACAGCCTTCAATTGTCACAAAAAACAAAGCAGGAAGACATTAATTCAACATTTTAGAAGGCATTAGTGTTTGCAAACATGCTGAATTGAAATACTATGAAAGTGGTTGTGTTTTGTGATCATATGTAAAGAACGACTCTGGTGGGACTCGGACCCACAACCTTTGAATTGCTGCTTCAGAGAGTAGCTAGTACTAGAAGTCCAATGCGCTGTCCATTGCGCCACAGAGCCTATGTGAACAGCCTTCAATTGTCACAAAAACAAAGCATGAAGACATTAATTCAACATTTTAGAAGACATTAGTGTTTGCAAACATGCTGAATTGAAATACTATGAAAGTGGCTGTGTTTCGTGATCAAATGGAAAGAACGACTCTGGTGGGACTCGAACCCACAACCTTTGAATTGCTGCTTCAGAGAGTAGCTAGTACTAGAAGTCCAATGCGCTGTCCATTGCGCCACAGAGCCTATGTGAACAGCCTTCAATTGTCACAAAAACAAAGCATGAAGACATTAATTCAACATGTTATTCTTTTGTTTTCGCTGCTTTCTTGGTGCAGCTCTAAGGTTTAAAAGACCTATGTGTAATAAAATTAGTGTAGGCCATTTAATCAAAGAGACAACCACAATATGCAGTTAGATACTTTGCAAACATGCTGAATTGAAATACTATGAAAGTGGCTGTGTTTTGTGATCATATGTAAAGAACGACTCTGGTGGGACTTGAACCCACAACCTTTGAATTGCTGCTTCAGAGAGTAGCTAGTACTAGAAGTCCAATGCGCTGTCCATTGCGCCACAGAGCCTATGTGAACAGCCTTCAATTGTCACAAAAACAAAGCATGAAGACATTAATTCAACATTTTAGAAGACATTAGTGTTTGCAAACATGCTGAATTGAAATACTATGAAAGTGGCTGTGTTTCGTGATCAAATGGAAAGAACGACTCTGGTGGGACTCGAACCCACAACCTTTGAATTACTGCTTCAGAGAGTAGCTAGTACTAGAAGTCCAATGCGCTGTCCATTGCGCCACAGAGCCTATGTGAACAGCCTTCAATTGTCACAAAAAACAAAGCATGAAGACATTAATTCAACATGTTATTCTTTTGTTTTCGCTGCTTTCTTGGTGCAGCTCTAAGGTTTAAAAGACCTATGTGTAATAAAATTAGTGTAGGCCATTTAATCAAAGAAACGACCACAACGTGCAGTTAGATACTTTGCAAACATGCTGAATTGAAATACTATGAAAGTGGCTGTGTTTTGTGATCATATGTAAAGAATGACTCTGGTGGGACTTGAACCCACAACCTTTGAATTGCTGCTTCAGAGAGTAGCTAGTACTAGAAGTCCAATGCGCTGTCCATTGCGCCACAGAGCCTATGTGAACAGCCTTCAATTGTCACAAAAACAAAGCATGAAGACATTAATTCAACATTTTAGAAGACATTAGTGTTTGCAAACATGCTGAATTGAAATACTATGAAAGTGGCTGTGTTTTGTGATCATATGTAAAGAACGACTCTGGTGGGACTTGAACCCACAACCTTTGAATTGCTGCTTCAGAGAGTAGCTAGTACTAGAAGTCCAATGCGCTGTCCATTGCGCCACAGAGCCTATGTGAACAGCCTTCAATTGTCACAAAAACAAAGCATGAAGACATTAATTCAACATGTTATTCTTTTGTTTTCGCTGCTTTCCTGGTGCAGCTCTAAGGTTTAAAAGACCTATGTGTAATAAAATTAGTGTAGGCCATTTAATCAAAGAGACAACCACAATATGCAGTTAGATACTTTGCAAACATGCTGTATTGAAATACTATGAAAGTGGCTGTGTTTTGTGATCATATGTAAAGAATGACTCTGGTGGGACTTGAACCCACAACCTTTGAATTGCTGCTTCAGAGAGTAGCTAGTACTAGAAGTCCAATGCGCTGTCCATTGCGCCACAGAGCCTATGTGAACAGCCTTCAATTGTCACAAAAACAAAGCATGAAGACATTAATTCAACATTTTAGAAGACATTAGTGTTTGCAAACATGCTGAATTGAAATACTATGAAAGTGGCTGTGTTTCGTGATCAAATGGAAAGAACGACTCTGGTGGGACTCGAACCCACAACCTTTGAATTGCTGCTTCAGAGAGTAGCTAGTACTAGAAGTCCAATGCGCTGTCCATTGCGCCACAGAGCCTATGTGAACAGCCTTCAATTGTCACAAAAACAAAGCATGAAGACATTAATTCAACATGTTATTCTTTTGTTTTCGCTGCTTTCTTGGTGCAGCTCTAAGGTTTAAAAGACCTATGTGTAATAAAATTAGTGTAGGCCATTTAATCAAAGAAACAACCACAATATGCAGTTAGATACTTTGCAAACATGCTGAATTGAAATACTATGAAAGTGGCTGTGTTTTGTGATCAAATGGAAAGAATGACTCTGGTGGGACTTGAACCCACAACCTTTGAATTGCTGCTTCAGAGAGTAGCTAGTACTAGAAGTCCAATGCGCTGTCCATTGCGCCACAGAGCCTATGTGAACAGCCTTCAATTGTCACAAAAACAAAGCATGAAGACATTAATTCAACATTTTAGAAGGCATTAGTGTTTGCAAACATGCTGAATTGAAATACTATGAAAGTGGCTGTGTTTTGTGATCATATGTAAAGAACGACTCTGGTGGGACTCGAACCCACAACCTTTGAATTGCTGCTTCAGAGAGTAGCTAGTACTAGAAGTCCAATGCGCTGTCCATTGCGCCACAGAGCCTATGTGAACAGCCTTCAATTGTCACAAAAACAAAGCATGAAGACATTAATTCAACATTTTAGAAGACATTAGTGTTTGCAAACATGCTGAATTGAAATACTATGAAAGTGGCTGTGTTTTGTGATCAAATGGAAAGAACGACTCTGGTGGGACTCGAACCCACAACCTTTGAATTACTGCTTCAGAGAGTAGCTAGTACTAGAAGTACAATGCGCTGTCCATTGCGCCACAGAGCCTATGTGAACAGCCTTCAATTGTCACAAAAAACAAAGCATGAAGACATTAATTCAACATGTTATTCTTTTGTTTTCGCTGCTTTCTTGGTGCAGCTCTAAGGTTTAAAAGACCTATGTGTAATAAAATTAGTGTAGGCCATTTAATCAAAGAGACAACCACAATATGCAGTTAGATACTTTGCAAACATGCTGAATTGAAATACTATGAAAGTGGCTGTGTTTTGTGATCATATGTAAAGAATGACTCTGGTGGGACTTGAACCCACAACCTTTGAATTGCTGCTTCAGAGAGTAGCTAGTACTAGAAGTCCAATGCGCTGTCCATTGCGCCACAGAGCCTATGTGAACAGCCTTCAATTGTCACAAAAACAAAGCATGAAGACATTAATTCAACATTTTAGAAGACATTAGTGTTTGCAAACATGCTGAATTGAAATACTATGAAAGTGGCTGTGTTTCGTGATCAAATGGAAAGAACGACTCTGGTGGGACTCGAACCCACAACCTTTGAATTGCTGCTTCAGAGAGTAGCTAGTACTAGAAGTCCAATGCGCTGTCCATTGCGCCACAGAGCCTATGTGAACAGCCTTCAATTGTCACAAAAACAAAGCATGAAGACATTAATTCAACATGTTATTCTTTTGTTTTCGCTGCTTTCTTGGTGCAGCTCTAAGGTTTAAAAGACCTATGTGTAATAAAATTAGTGTAGGCCATTTAATCAAAGAAACAACCACAATGCAGTTAGATACTTTGCAAACATGCTGAATTGAAATACTATGAAAGTGGCTGTGTTTTGTGATCAAATGGAAAGAATGACTCTGGTGGGACTTGAACCCACAACCTTTGAATTGCTGCTTCAGAGAGTAGCTAGTACTAGAAGTCCAATGCGCTGTCCATTGCGCCACAGAGCCTATGTGAACAGCCTTCAATTGTCACAAAAACAAAGCATGAAGACATTAATTCAACATTTTAGAAGGCATTAGTGTTTGCAAACATGCTGAATTGAAATACTATGAAAGTGGTTGTGTTTTGTGATCATATGTAAAGAACGACTCTGGTGGGACTCGAACCCACAACCTTTGAATTGCTGCTTCAGAGAGTAGCTAGTACTAGAAGTCCAATGCGCTGTCCATTGCGCCACAGAGCCTATGTGAACAGCCTTCAATTGTCACAAAAAACAAAGCATGAAGACATTAATTCAACATTTTAGAAGACATTAGTGTTTGCAAACATGCTGAATTGAAATACTATGAAAGTGGCTGTGTTTCGTGATCAAATGGAAAGAACGACTCTGGTGGGACTCGAACCCACAACCTTTGAATTACTGCTTCAGAGAGTAGCTAGTACTAGAAGTACAATGTGCTGTCCATTGCACCACAGTGCCTATGTGAAGCCTTCAATTGTCACAAATAACAAAGCATGAAGACATTAATTCAACATGTTATTCTTTTGTTTTCGCTGCTTTCTTGGTGCAGCTCTAAGGTTTAAAAGACCTATGTGTAATAAAATTAGTGTAGGCCATTTAATCAAAGAGACAACCACAATATGCAGTTAGATACTTTGCAAACATGCTGAATTGAAATACTATGAAAGTGGCTGTGTTTTGTGATCATATGTAAAGAATGACTCTGGTGGGACTTGAACCCACAACCTTTGAATTGCTGCTTCAGAGAGTAGCTAGTACTAGAAGTCCAATGCGCTGTCCATTGCGCCACAGAGCCTATGTGAGCAGCCTTCAATTGTCACAAAAAACAAAGCATGAAGACATTAATTCAACATGTTATTCTTTTGTTTTCACTGCTTTCTTGGTGCAGCTCTAAGGTTTAAAAGACCTATGTGTAATAAAATTAGTGTAGGCCATTTAATCAAAGAGACAACCACAATATGCAGTTAGATACTTTGCAAACATGCTGAATTGAAATACTATGAAAGTGGTTGTGTTTTGTGATCATATGTAAAGAACGACTCTGGTGGGACTCGACCCACAACCTTTGAATTGCTGCTTCAGAGAGTAGCTAGTACTAGAAGTCCAATGCGCTGTCCATTGCGCCACAGAGCCTATGTGAACAGCCTTCAATTGTCACAAAAACAAAGCATGAAGACATTAATTCAACATTTTAGAAGACATTAGTGTTTGCAAACATGCTGAATTGAAATACTATGAAAGTGGCTGTGTTTCGTGATCAAATGGAAAGAACGACTCTGGTGGGACTCGAACCCACAACCTTTGAATTACTGCTTCAGAGAGTAGCTAGTACTAGAAGTCCAATGCGCTGTCCATTGCGCCACAGAGCCTATGTGAACAGCCTTCAATTGTCACAAAAAACAAAGCATGAAGACATTAATTCAACATGTTATTCTTTTGTTTTCGCTGCTTTCTTGGTGCAGCTCTAAGGTTTAAAAGACCTATGTGTAATAAAATTAGTGTAGGCCATTTAATCAAAGAAACAACCACAATATGCAGTTAGATACTTTGCAAACATGCTGAATTGAAATACTATGAAAGTGGCTGTGTTTTGTGATCATATGGAAAGAACGACTCTGGTGGGACTTGAACCCACAACCTTTGAATTGCTGCTTCAGAGAGTAGCTAGTACTAGAAGTCCAATGCGCTGTCCATTGCGCCACAGAGCCTATGTGAACAGCCTTCAATTGTCACAAAAACAAAGCATGAAGACATTAATTCAACATTTTAGAAGACATTAGTGTTTGCAAACATGCTGAATTGAAATACTATGAAAGTGGCTGTGTTTCGTGATCAAATGGAAAGAACGACTCTGGTGGGACTCGACCCACAACCTTTGAATTGCTGCTTCAGAGAGTAGCTAGTACTAGAAGTCCAATGTGCTGTCCATTGCACCACAGTGCCTATGTGAACGGCCTTCAATTGTCACAAAAAACAAAGCATGAAGACATTAATTCAACATTTTAGAAGACATTAGTGTTTGCAAACATGCTGAATTGAAATACTATGAAAGTGGCTGTGTTTTGTGATCATATGTAAAGAACGACTCTGGTGGGACTCGAACCCACAACCTTTGAATTGCTGCTTCAGAGAGTAGCTAGTACTAGAAGTCCAATGCGCTGTCCATTGCGCCACAGAGCCTATGTGAACAGCCTTCAATTGTCACAAAAACAAAGCATGAAGACATTAATTCAACATGTTATTCTTTTGTTTTCGCTGCTTTCTTGGTGCAGCTCTAAGGTTTAAAAGACCTATGTGTAATAAAATTAGTGTAGGCCATTTAATCAAAGAGACAACCACAATATGCAGTTAGATACTTTGCAAACATGCTGAATTGAAATACTATGAAAGTGGCTGTGTTTTGTGATCATATGTAAAGAATGACTCTGGTGGGACTTGAACCCACAACCTTTGAATTGCTGCTTCAGAGAGTAGCTAGTACTAGAAGTCCAATGCGCTGTCCATTGCGCCACAGAGCCTATGTGAACAGCCTTCAATTGTCACAAAAAACAAAGCATGAAGACATTAATTCAACATGTTATTCTTTTGTTTTCGCTGCTTTCTTGGTGCAGCTCTAAGGTTTAAAAGACCTATGTGTAATAAAATTAGTGTAGGCCATTTAATCAAAGAGACAACCACAATATGCAGTTAGATACTTTGCAAACATGCTGAATTGAAATACTATGAAAGTGGCTGTGTTTTGTGATCATATGTAAAGAATGACTCTGGTGGGACTTGAACCCACAACCTTTGAATTGCTGCTTCAGAGAGTAGCTAGTACTAGAAGTCCAATGCGCTGTCCATTGCGCCACAGAGCCTATGTGAACAGCCTTCAATTGTCACAAAAACAAAGCATGAAGACATTAATTCAACATTTTAGAAGACATTAGTGTTTGCAAACATGCTGAATTGAAATACTATGAAAGTGGCTGTGTTTTGTGATCATATGGAAAGAACGACTCTGGTGGGACTCGAACCCACAACCTTTGAATTGCTGCTTCAGAGAGTAGCTAGTACTAGAAGTCCAATGCGCTGTCCATTGCGCCACAGAGCCTATGTGAACAGCCTTCAATTGTCACAAAAACAAAGCATGAAGACATTAATTCAACATGTTATTCTTTTGTTTTCGCTGCTTTCTTGGTGCAGCTCTAAGGTTTAAAAGACCTATGTGTAATAAAATTAGTGTAGGCCATTTAATCAAAGAGACAACCACAATATGCAGTTAGATACTTTGCAAACATGCTGAATTGAAATACTATGAAAGTGGCTGTGTTTTGTGATCATATGTAAAGAATGACTCTGGTGGGACTTGAACCCACAACCTTTGAATTGCTGCTTCAGAGAGTAGCTAGTACTAGAAGTCCAATGCGCTGTCCATTGCGCCACAGAGCCTATGTGAACAGCCTTCAATTGTCACAAAAAACAAAGCATGAAGACATTAATTCAACATGTTATTCTTTTGTTTTCGCTGCTTTCTTGGTGCAGCTCTAAGGTTTAAAAGACCTATGTGTAATAAAATTAGTGTAGGCCATTTAATCAAAGAGACAACCACAATATGCAGTTAGATACTTTGCAAACATGCTGAATTGAAATACTATGAAAGTGGCTGTGTTTTGTGATCATATGTAAAGAATGACTCTGGTGGGACTTGAACCCACAACCTTTGAATTGCTGCTTCAGAGAGTAGCTAGTACTAGAAGTCCAATGCGCTGTCCATTGCGCCACAGAGCCTATGTGAACAGCCTTCAATTGTCACAAAAAACAAAGCATGAAGACATTAATTCAACATTTTAGAAGGCATTAGTGTTTGCAAACATGCTGAATTGAAATACTATGAAAGTGGCTGTGTTTTGTGATCATATGGAAAGAACGACTCTGGTGGGACTCGAACCCACAACCTTTGAATTGCTGCTTCAGAGAGTAGCTAGTACTAGAAGTCCAATGCGCTGTCCATTGCGCCACAGAGCCTATGTGAACAGCCTTCAATTGTCACAAAAAACAAAGCATGAAGACATTAATTCAACATGTTATTCTTTTGTTTTCGCTGCTTTCTTGGTGCAGCTCTAAGGTTTAAAAGACCTATGTGTAATAAAATTAGTGTAGGCCATTTAATCAAAGAGACAACCACAATATGCAGTTAGATACTTTGCAAACATGCTGAATTGAAATACTATGAAAGTGGCTGTGTTTTGTGATCATATGTAAAGAATGACTCTGGTGGGACTTGAACCCACAACCTTTGAATTGCTGCTTCAGAGAGTAGCTAGTACTAGAAGTCCAATGCGCTGTCCATTGCGCCACAGAGCCTATGTGAACAGCCTTCAATTGTCACAAAAAACAAAGCATGAAGACATTAATTCAACATTTTAGAAGACATTAGTGTTTGCAAACATGCTGAATTGAAATACTATGAAAGTGGCTGTGTTTCGTGATCAAATGGAAAGAACGACTCTGGTGGGACTCGAACCCACAACCTTTGAATTGCTGCTTCAGAGAGTAGCTAGTACTAGAAGTCCAATGCGCTGTCCATTGCGCCACAGAGCCTATGTGAACAGCCTTCAATTGTCACAAAAACAAAGCATGAAGACATTAATTCAACATGTTATTCTTTTGTTTTCGCTGCTTTCTTGGTGCAGCTCTAAGGTTTAAAAGACCTATGTGTAATAAAATTAGTGTAGGCCATTTAATCAAAGAAACGACCACAATATGCAGTTAGATACTTTGCAAACATGCTGAATTGAAATACTATGAAAGTGGCTGTGTTTCGTGATCAAATGGAAAGAATGACTCTGGTGGGACTTGAACCCACAACCTTTGAATTGCTGCTTCAGAGAGTAGCTAGTACTAGAAGTCCAATGCGCTGTCCATTGCGCCACAGAGCCTATGTGAACAGCCTTCAATTGTCACAAAAACAAAGCATGAAGACATTAATTCAACATTTTAGAAGGCATTAGTGTTTGCAAACATGCTGAATTGAAATACTATGAAAGTGGCTGTGTTTTGTGATCATATGTAAAGAACGACTCTGGTGGGACTCGACCCACAACCTTTGAATTGCTGCTTCAGAGAGTAGCTAGTACTAGAAGTCCAATGCGCTGTCCATTGCGCCACAGAGCCTATGTGAACAGCCTTCAATTGTCACAAAAACAAAGCATGAAGACATTAATTCAACATTTTAGAAGACATTAGTGTTTGCAAACATGCTGAATTGAAATACTTGAAAGTGGCTGTGTTTCGTGATCAAATGGAAAGAACGACTCTGGTGGGACTCGAACCCACAACCTTTGAATTGCTGCTTCAGAGAGTAGCTAGTACTAGAAGTCCAATGCGCTGTCCATTGCGCCACAGAGCCTATGTGAACAGCCTTCAATTGTCACAAAAACAAAGCATGAAGACATTAATTCAACATGTTATTCTTTTGTTTTCGCTGCTTTCTTGGTGCAGCTCTAAGGTTTAAAAGACCTATGTGTAATAAAATTAGTGTAGGCCATTTAATCAAAGAAACAACCACAATATGCAGTTAGATACTTTGCAAACATGCTGAATTGAAATACTATGAAAGTGGCTGTGTTTCGTGATCAAATGGAAAGAATGACTCTGGTGGGACTTGAACCCACAACCTTTGAATTGCTGCTTCAGAGAGTAGCTAGTACTAGAAGTCCAATGCGCTGTCCATTGCGCCACAGAGCCTATGTGAACAGCCTTCAATTGTCAAAAAAACAAAGCATGAAGACATTAATTCAACATTTTAGAAGACATTAGTGTTAGCAAACATGCTGAATTGAAATACTATGAAAGTGGCTGTGTTTCGTGATCAAATGGAAAGAACGACTCTGGTGGGACTCGACCCACAACCTTTGAATTGCTGCTTCAGAGAGTAGCTAGTACTAGAAGTCCAATGCGCTGTCCATTGCGCCACAGAGCCTATGTGAACAGCCTTCAATTGTCAAAAAAACAAAGCATGAAGACATTAATTCAACATTTTAGAAGACATTAGTGTTAGCAAACATGCTGAATTGCAATACTATGAAAGTGGCTGTGTTTTGTGATCATATGTAAAGAACGACTCTGGTGGGACTCGAACCCACAACCTTTGAATTGCTGCTTCAGAGAGTAGCTAGTACTAGAAGTCCAATGCGCTGTCCATTGCGCCACAGAGCCTATGTGAACAGCCTTCAATTGTCACAAAAAACAAAGCATGAAGACATTAATTCAACATGTTATTCTTTTGTTTTCGCTGCTTTCTTGGTGCAGCTCTAAGGTTTAAAAGACCTATGTGTAATAAAATTAGTGTAGGCCATTTAATCAAAGAGACAACCACAATATGCAGTTAGATACTTTGCAAACATGCTGAATTGAAATACTATGAAAGTGGCTGTGTTTTGTGATCATATGTAAAGAATGACTCTGGTGGGACTTGAACCCACAACCTTTGAATTGCTGCTTCAGAGAGTAGCTAGTACTAGAAGTCCAATGCGCTGTCCATTGCGCCACAGAGACTATGTGAACAGCCTTCAATTGTCACAAAAAACAAAGCATGAAGACATTAATTCAACATTTTAGAAGACATTAGTGTTTGCAAACATGCTGAATTGAAATACTATGAAAGTGGCTGTGTTTCGTGATCAAATGGAAAGAACGACTCTGGTGGGACTCGAACCCACAACCTTTGAATTGCTGCTTCAGAGAGTAGCTAGTACTAGAAGTCCAATGCGCTGTCCATTGCGCCACAGAGCCTATGTGAACAGCCTTCAATTGTCACGAAAAACAAAGCATGAAGACATTAATTCAACATGTTATTCTTTTGTTTTCGCTGCTTTCTTGGTGCAGCTCTAAGGTTTAAAAGACCTATGTGTAATAAAATTAGTGTAAGCCATTTAATCAAAGAAACAACCACAATATGCAGTTAGATACTTTGCAAACATGCTGAATTGAAATACTATGAAAGTGGCTGTGTTTCGTGATCAAATGGAAAGAATGACTCTGGTGGGACTTGAACCCACAACCTTTGAATTGCTGCTTCAGAGAGTAGCTAGTACTAGAAGTCCAATGCGCTGTCCATTGCGCCACAGAGCCTATGTGAACAGCCTTCAATTGTCACAAAAACAAAGCATGAAGACATTAATTCAACATTTTAGAAGACATTAGTGTTTGCAAACATGCTGAATTGAAATACTATGAAAGTGGCTGTGTTTTGTGATCATATGTAAAGAATGACTCTGGTGGGACTTGAACCCACAACCTTTGAATTGCTGCTTCAGAGAGTAGCTAGTACTAGAAGTCCAATGCGCTGTCCATTGCGCCACAGAGCCTATGTGAACAGCCTTCAATTGTCACAAAAACAAAGCATGAAGACATTAATTCAACATTTTAGAAGACATTAGTGTTTGCAAACATGCTGAATTGAAATACTATGAAAGTGGCTGTGTTTCGTGATCAAATGGAAAGAACGACTCTGGTGGGACTCGAACCCACAACCTTTGAATTGCTGCTTCAGAGAGTAGCTAGTACTAGAAGTCCAATGCGCTGTCCATTGCGCCACAGAGCCTATGTGAACAGCCTTCAATTGTCACAAAAACAAAGCATGAAGACATTAATTCAACATGTTATTCTTTTGTTTTCGCTGCTTTCTTGGTGCAGCTCTAAGGTTTAAAAGACCTATGTGTAATAAAATTAGTGTAGGCCATTTAATCAAAGAAACAACCACAATATGCAGTTAGATACTTTGCAAACATGCTGAATTGAAATACTATGAAAGTGGCTGTGTTTCGTGATCAAATGGAAAGAATGACTCTGGTGGGACTTGAACCCACAACCTTTGAATTGCTGCTTCAGAGAGTAGCTAGTACTAGAAGTCCAATGCGCTGTCCATTGCGCCACAGAGCCTATGTGAACAGCCTTCAATTGTCACAAAAACAAAGCATGAAGACATTAATTCAACATTTTAGAAGACATTAGTGTTTGCAAACATGCTGAATTGAAATACTATGAAAGTGGCTGTGTTTGTGATCATATGTAAAGAGTGACTCTGGTGGGACTCGAACCCACAACCTTTGAATTGCTGCTTCAGAGAGTAGCTAGTACTAGAAGTCCAATGCGCTGTCCATTGCGCCACAGAGCCTATGTGAACAGCTTTCAATTGTCACAAAAAACAAAGCATGAAGACATTAATTCAACATGTTATTCTTTTGTTTTCGCTGCTTTCTTGGTGCAGCTCTAAGGTTTAAAAGACCTATGTGTAATAAAATTAGTGTAGGCCATTTAATCAAAGAAACGACCACAACGTGCAGTTAGATACTTTGCAAATACTATGAAAGTGGCTGTGTTTCGTGATCAAATGGAAAGAACGACTCTGGTGGGACTCGTGTCCACAACCTTTGAATTGCTGCTTCAGAGAGTAGCTAGTACTAGAAGTCCATTGCTCCACAGAGCCTATGTGAATAGCCTTCAATTGTCACAAAAAACAAAGCATGAAGACATTAATTCAACATTTTAGAAGGCATTAGTGTTTGCAAACATGCTGAATTGCAATACTATGAAAGTGGCTGTGTTTTGTGATCATATGTAAAGAATGACTCTGGTGGGACTCGAACCCACAACCTTTGAATTGCTGCTTCAGAGAGTAGCTAGTACTAGAAGTCCAATGCGCTGTCCATTGCGCCACAGAGCCTATGTGAACAGCCTTCAATTGTCACAAAAAACAAAGCATGAAGACATTAATTCAACATGTTATTCTTTTGTTTTCGCTGCTTTCCTGGTGCAGCTCTAAGGTTTAAAAGACCTATGTGTAATAAAATTAGTGTAGGCCATTTAATCAAAGAGACAACCACAATATGCAGTTAGATACTTTGCAAACATGCTGAATTGAAATACTATGAAAGTGGCTGTGTTTTGTGATCATATGTAAAGAATGACTTTGGTGGGACTTGAACCCACAACCTTTGAATTGCTGCTTCAGAGAGTAGCTAGTACTATAAGTCCAATGCGCTGTCCATTGCGCCACAGAGCCTATGTGAACAGCCTTCAATTGTCACAAAAACAAAGCATGAAGACATTAATTCAACATTTTAGAAGACATTAGTGTTTGCAAACATGCTGAATTGAAATACTTTGAAAGTTGCTGTGTTTCGTGATCAAATGGAAAGAACGACTCTGGTGGGACTCGAACCCACAACCTTTGAATTGCTGCTTCAGAGAGTAGCTAGTACTAGAAGTCCAATGCGCTGTCCATTGCGCCACAGAGCCTATGAGAACAGCCTTCAATTGTCACGAAAAACAAAGCATGAAGACATTAATTCAACATGTTATTCTTTTGTTTTCGCTGCTTTCTTGGTGCAGCTCTAAGGTTTAAAAGACCTATGTGTAATAAAATTAGTGTAAGCCATTTAATCAAAGAAACGACCACAACGTGCAGTTAGATACTTTGCAAACATGCTGAATTGAAATACTATGAAAGTGGCTGTGTTTCGTGATCAAATGGAAAGAATGACTCTGGTGGAACTTGAACCCACAACCTTTGAATTGCTGCTTCAGAGAGTAGCTAGTACTAGAAGTCCAATGCGCTGTCCATTGCGCCACAGAGCCTATGTGAACAGCCTTCAATTGTCACAAAAAACAAAGCAGGAAGACATTAATTCAACATTTTAGAAGGCATTAGTGTTTGCAAACATGCTGAATTGAAATACTATGAAAGTGGTTGTGTTTTGTGATCATATGTAAAGAACGACTCTGGTGGGACTCGGACCCACAACCTTTGAATTGCTGCTTCAGAGAGTAGCTAGTACTAGAAGTCCAATGCGCTGTCCATTGCGCCACAGAGCCTATGTGAACAGCCTTCAATTGTCACAAAAAACAAAGCATGAAGACATTAATTCAACATTTTAGAAGACATTAGTATTTGCAAACATGCTGAATTGAAATACTTTGAAAGTTGCTGTGTTTCGTGATCAAATGGAAAGAACGACTCTGGTGGGACTCGAACCCACAACCTTTGAATTGCTGCTTCAGAGAGTAGCTAGTACTAGAAGCCCAAAGCGCTGTCCATTGCGCCACAGAGCCTATGAGAACAGCCTTCAATTGTCACGAAAAACAAAGCATGAAGACATTAATTCAACATGTTATTCTTTTGTTTTCGCTGCTTTCTTGGTGCAGCTCTAAGGTTTAAAAGACCTATGTGTAATAAAATTAGTGTAAGCCATTTAATCAAAGAAACGACCACAACGTGCAGTTAGATACTTTGCAAACATACTGAATTGAAATACTATGAAAGTGGCTGTGTTTCGTGATCAAATGGAAAGAATGACTCTGGTGGAACTTGAACCCACAACCTTTGAATTGCTGCTTCAGAGAGTAGCTAGTACTAGAAGTCCAATGCGCTGTCCATTGCGCCACAGAGCCTATGTGAACAGCCTTCAATTGTCACAAAAAACAAAGCATGAAGACATTAATTCAACATTTTAGAAGACATTAGTGTTTGCAAACATGCTGAATTGAAATACTATGACAGTGGCTGTGTTTCGTGATCAAATGGAAAGAACGACTCTGGTGGGACTCGACCCACAACCTTTGAATTGCTGCTTCAGAGAGTAGCTAGTACTAGAAGTCCAATGCGCTGTCCATTGCGCCACAGAGCCTATGTGAACAACCTTCAATTGTCACAAAAAACAAAGCATGAAGACATTAATTCAACATTTTAGAAGACATTAGTGTTAGCAAACATGCTGAATTGCAATACTATGAAAGTGGCTGTGTTTTGTGATCATATGTAAAGAACGACTCTGGTGGGACTCGAACCCACAACCTTTGAATTGCTGCTTCAGAGAGTAGCTAGTACTAGAAGTCCAATGCGCTGTCCATTGCGCCACAGAGCCTATGTGAACAGCCTTCAATTGTCACAAAAAACAAAGCATGAAGACATTAATTCAACATGTTATTCTTTTGTTTTCGCTGCTTTCCTGGTGCAGCTCTAAGGTTTAAAAGACCTATGTGTAATAAAATTAGTGTAGGCCATTTAATCAAAGAGACAACCACAATATGCAGTTAGATACTTTGCAAACATGCTGAATTGAAATACTATGAAAGTGGCTGTGTTTTGTGATCATATGTAAAGAATGACTGTGGTGGGACTTGAACCCACAACCTTTGAATTGCTGCTTCAGAGAGTAGCTAGTACTAGAAGTCCAATGCGCTGTCCATTGCGCCACAGAGACTATGTGAACAGCCTTCAATTGTCACAAAAAACAAAGCATGAAGACATTAATTCAACATTTTAGAAGACATTAGTGTTTGCAAACATGCTGAATTGAAATACTATGAAAGTTCCTGTGTTTCGTGATCAAATGGAAAGAACTACTCTGGTGGGACTCGAACCCACAACCTTTGAATTGCTGCTTCAGAGAGTAGCTAGCACTAGAAGTCCAAAGCGCTGTCCATTGCGCCACAGAGCCTATGTGAACAGCCTTCAATTGTCACGAAAAACAAAGCATGAAGACATTAATTCAACATGTTATTCTTTTGTTTTCGCTGCTTTCTTGGTGCAGCTCTAAGGTTTAAAAGACCTATGTGTAATAAAATTAGTGTAAGCCATTTAATCAAAGAAACGACCACAACGTGCAGTTAGATACTTTGCAAACATGCTGAATTGAAATACTATGAAAGTGGCTGTGTTTCGTGATCAAATGGAAAGAATGACTCGGGTGGAACTTGAACCCACAACCTTTGAATTGCTGCTTCAGAGAGTAGCTAGTACTAGAAGTCCAATGCGTTGTCCATTGCGCCACAGAGCCTATGTGAACAGCCTTCAATTGTCACAAAAAACAAAGCATGAAGACATTAATTCAACATTTTAGAAGACATTAGTGTTTGCAAACATGCTGAATTGAAATACTATGAAAGTGGCTGTTTTTGTGATCATATGTAAAGAGTGACTCTGGTGGGACTCGAACCCACAACCTTTGAATTGCTGCTTCAGAGAGTAGCTAGTACTAGAAGTCCAATGCGCTGTCCATTGCGCCACAGAGCCTATGTGAACAGCTTTCAATTGTCACAAAAAACAAAGCATGAAAACATTAATTCAACATGTTATTCTTTTGTTTTCGCTGCTTTCTTGGTGCAGCTCTAAGGTTTAAAAGACCTATGTGTAATAAAATTAGTGTAGGCCATTTAATCAAAGAAACGACCACAACGTGCAGTTAGATACTTTGCAAATACTATGAAAGTGGCTGTGTTTCGTGATCAAATGGAAAGAACGACTCTGGTGGGACTCGTGTCCACAACCTTTGAATTGCTGCTTCAGAGAGTAGCTAGTACTAGAAGTCCATTGCTCCACAGAGCCTATGAGAACAGACTTCAATTGTCACAAAAAACAAAGCATGAAGACATTAATTCAACATTTTAGAAGACATTAGTGTTTGCAAACATGCTGAATTGAAATACTATGAAAGTGGCTGTGTTTTGTGATCATATTTAAAGAATGACTCTGGTGGGACTTGAACCCACAACCTTTGAATTGCTGCTTCAGAGAGTAGCTGGTACTAGAAGTCCAATGCGCTGTCCATTGCGCCACAGAGCCTATATGAACAGCCTTCAATTGTCACAAAAAACAAAGCATGAAGATATTAATTCAACATACTATATAGGAAGTGGCTGTGTTTTGTGATCGCATCCACAACCTGTGAATCACTTCTATAGACATTAGTTCGTACTAGAAGTCTAATGTGCTGTCCATTGTGCCACAGAGCCTATGTTAGTAGTCTTACATAGTCAAAAAAACAACGCATTAATTGAATCATTCATCTTGTAGCTTGCTAGTTTATTTTTCTGAGAACTGCAACGCACAGAGAGGGAAAGGTGAAGGGGAACGCCTGACATGTCAGGCTTTATCCTTCCAATGATCTTCCATTGATCCTTACTATTCTACCTCCAATGATGTGTGGGACGCCAAAAATAAATGCCAATGTCATTGAATCCATGCCCATCTTTTCCTTTCCCTCCTTCCTCCCTTAGACCTGCTGAAATCCTCCTAAACAGAAACCAGTGGGAAGAAGAAGTGACGGGGAGGAAGGATGGACTCCATCTCTATGCTGGGCGGCAGCAGGAGCCCTGTGTTCCTCACAGCCTCGTCCTCCCACCACCTCCGACACGCGCAGGCCTGCTTCTTGCCCAACGGCGCCAAGGGCAGAGTTGGAGACACAGGAACTTCCTGTCCGCTTGCCTGGCCCACAGTTGCCATCCTGGGCTCAGGTGACTTCTCCAAGTGCTTGACCACCCGCCTTCTGCGCTGTGGCTTCCATGTGGTGGTTGGAAGCCGCCACCCCAAACTGGCAGCCCAGTCGTTTCCTCATGTGGTGGATGTGACGCATCATGAAGACGCTGTGGGGAAAGCCAGCATTGTGTTCCTGGCCATCCGCCGTGAGCACTATTCTGTCCTGTGGGACCTCAAGCATCTACTGGAAGGTAGGTGACAACACACACACACACACACACACACACACACACACAGACTGACAGCAAAGGGCATAGGTGTATTTTCAATATTGGGGGCGTCATCTAATGGGGGCGGGTCCTCTACAAAAAAATTTGGAGCGTTAAACCTTTAATTTCCTGCATTCTTGTGAATTTTTATGTAACAATTTATGTTGCAAATGTCTTTATTTATGTAAAGGAATTTATAATTCACCTGTGCTGTTCAGACATTACACGTGTTTCGGGATGTTTTTTTAGGAATTATGTACTGTACATCTTAACAACAGGTCTATCTTTATTTTATACGCTTCTGTCGTGAATGTTTTATTCAATTTTTTTTTTATTGCATAACAAAACACAAAAGTAATGGCTGACTGAAGGAAAATAGGTTCATGTGTGTGAAAGGTACAAAAATATAAAAGAGTCTCTTAAAAGCAAGACACAATGTAGTCCAACAGGCTAGTAGGTTGGTCTGCTCCTTGATAACTCCGAACCATGGCCTCCACTATAATGAGTATATGAGCCACAATGACTGTGAAGTGACAACTTTTCAGTAGAATACAATGTAAGAAATGAGGGACAAAGTCCACAGTCCATGTTCTGAGTAACATCCTATAGTAACATCCTATAGTTTAAAATAACATCCTATAGTTAAGATGAAGATCTTCAGCAGCCTCAGACAAATTACTGAGGATCTTCCAAAGCTGCATTGTTTTTATGAAACAAAGTTGCTTCTTTATGGTTCACCAGACAGTATTCTGTAGTTGAGCTGCCGTGGAGGGATAGTTGCACTAAGAGAGAGTGACACAAAAAGACCAACTCTGGAGGATACCCATTTCATTTATCTAACTCAGACTGCTGAAGCTTCATATGAGCTTCAGCTTTACTTTCAAGATTCAAGGTGATTCAAGGTTCAAGGTGTTTATTTTTCATTAAAATAACAAGTTATGCAATGAAATGCTTGTATCCCACCCTCCCCAACAGTGCAACAATAATAATAATAGAAAGGAAACTATGTAATAAATACAAATAAAACAACCGATAATCATATAAATAACACTTAACCAAAGTCCAGAGGTAGCTATGAAGCTGTGTACAGTGTAAAGTTTATTGTTGCGAGTTGAGTAGCCTGACGGCTCGTGGGAAGAAGCTATCCCTTAATCTGTTGGTGTTGGACTCTGCTTCTGAGCCTTCTGCCCGATGGCAGCTTGCTGGACAGTCCATGGCATGGGTGACTGGGATTAGAAATGATCCGCTTGGTTCTCTTCCTGCACCTGTCAGTGTGGAGATCCTGCATGGACGGCAGGTTAGTCCCCGTCATGTGCTTCGCTGTTTTAATCACCCTCTTTCAGATGCATTTCACACAGAATGGCAGCCAAAGTTTTGTAGGAATTCAATCTTTCTAACTATGAAAATTAATGTGTTTGGCGGTTGATCTTGTTGTCCTGCAGGCAAGATCCTGGTGGATGTGAGTAACAACCGGCGGGTGAACCAGTATCCAGAGTCTAACGCCGAGTATCTGGCTTCACTGCTGCCAGACTCTATCACGGTCAAAGGCTTCAACGTCATCTCAGCCTGGGCCATGCAACAGAGATGCCCAAAAGATGCCAGCACACAGGTACAAGCAGACATATTCTGTGCTTTGAAAATAAATAAAGAAAAAAACCTTCATATAGGATGGCCAGATGAAGCTTCATGAAGCATTTTCTTTATTTTCTGAGCCCACTAGATGTCTCTCCTGATGGGGGTTTAAAAAACGCTTTAAAAAATCCTGGCTATGTCACACTTGCTTGTCTTACACCCCTTTTGTTTATGCATTCATTTTCAGTAAGTTGAAACAAATCCGTATTTATTGGCAAGAATTGGAACAACCTAAGTCCATTTGAAGACCACGAGACATCATGATTTGTTAGGATCTGTCTTTTCTTATAGTATAACAAAGCAGCCAATTTTTGCAACTGGCTTGCTTGCTCTCTGAAACATTAATTCTGTTAAAATTAAGGCACAGATTATAAAAAAAAAAAGCCTTCACATCCAAAGCAAATTATTTCCTATACAATGGGGCTCCTGAAATAATCCCCCAGCCAGCCAACTGTCCTTATCAGTGGTGTGGATTATAAAACTACAGAGCACAACGTCAGTTCTGCCATTACGAAGCTTCTTAAAGCTAAAATGAAATGCATGAGTTTCACGGAGGACTTCTGCTATCAGGAATATAAAGGAATCTTATTACATAAAAGTTAAAATGGCTGGAAAGTAAAAGCATCATTGTTAAATATGTTAGAGTCCCCTAGAAGCATGGTTTGATATTAAAGGTGCTCTAAGCAATGTCTTCTGCTTTTTTAGGCTACATCATTTGTTGTAACATGGAGCAAACATCTCCTTACTATCTGCTGGCTGCCTGTCCCCTGAACACACTGTAAAAAAACATGGTCTCTGTAGACAGCCCAGGCCCCACAAACACCCACCAAAGCTATAGTGCCACTTGGCTAGCCATGCCGAAACACTTATTTATGAACTTCAATTTTCAATGGAACATAATCTCAAAATGAAATAGCACAATGTGGTGTTTACCATAAAACACACCGTTTCATGCCGGAAAGCAGATGTCACGCGACAAAATCAAATACTTTCACCCACAGGAAACGTTCTCGTCTCTCAGGAGTGTTTTGATCAAAACCACCGTCTGCATGACGCTCACTTTTTTCTGGCTAAACTCCACTTCCATGGCCCCTGAAAGGACCGTCATCTGGTGGTGACTGTGCCCAGATCACAATCACCTATTGGCAGCTGAACAAATTGCCGCTGGTAGCCGTCATCCCAGAGCTCTGTAGCGGTTAAATAAACTAGCAACTGCCGCTCAGAATTTATTGTTCTATGCCACACTAACTAGTGTAGAATACCTTTATTGTAGGTATATGGTCTATTAGTAAAGTAGCATTGATCACTTTTGGGGAGGGGGTACATTTGACCCCACCAAGGACAAAAATAATTCACCAGAGGCTTGGAAATGTAGACCAGAAAGGGGGAAATCCCACGCATCCTCCTCGGGCTGGACTAGTACCCAGATTTTTACCACTAGATGTCGCAACTTGGTTGTCTTCACCCTACGTCTAACCAGTCTTCCTCTCTGTAACCCTGGCTTGCTGTAGGTGTACATCTGCAGTGACTCGGTGGAGGCTCGACAGCAAATTATGGAATTAGCCCGCCAGCTCAACTTCTTGCCGGTGGATATGGGCACCCTGTCCTCTTCGCGGGATATTGAGAACATTCCCATACGGTTATTTCCTGGCTGGAAGGGCCCCGTCCTTGCTGCTGTGGCCCTCTCCATTTTCTTTTTTGCTTACTCTTTTGTACGAGATATCATCCACCCATATGTGAAATATAAGCAGAGTGACTTCTACAAGATCCCCATAGAGATGGTGAACCGGACACTGCCCACTGTTGCCATCACTCTCCTGGCCCTGGTGTACCTGGCAGGCCAGCTGGCAGCAGCCCACCAGCTCTACTTTGGTACCAAGTACAGGCATTTCCCGCACTGGCTGGAGGGCTGGCTGCAGAGCCGCAAACAGCTGGGCCTCCTCAGCTTCTTCCTGGCTGCTGTACATGTCCTCTACAGCCTCTGTCTACCAATGAGGAGGTCTGAGAGGTACCTGCTGCTCAACACTGCCTACCAGCAGGTTAGTGCCATGTCCACAGTCACACAGTGTGTTTACAAGCAGTATTCAGGTAAAGGCAATACCATGGTTTCTCAAATGCCATGTATTCAGTAGTATCAGTACTGCAGTGACTGCATGCGTGAAGGTGAGTGTGTGGAAAGCAAAACAGTACACAAAAGACAAACCAAACCCAACCAAAAACAAAACATGCTGGCCGTGTGGACGGACAAACAGACAGACAGACAGATCTTAGCTGCATCTCATAATCCCTAAATGGCCTCCTCGAGTCCTCCACTTGCCTCCCTTCCTTGCATCTTAGTCCCTCCCACCAAGAAGGCACGGGAGAGTTGCGAGGAAATCATGGGAGGAGAGAGGCAACGAGCAAATGTGTTTGTGAGGGATGATGTAACGTTGACGTTAGCTAGCTGCTAGCCGATACTAGTGATTTCTAGTCGGCAACATATTTTTGGCTTCATTTACCCTATGTACCCTTTAGTAGTACAAAAATCTTATGTGTATTGCTTTGATTACAATGTGTGGAATTACTTTACATTGCCTATTTGTGTCTATTTTGCATGGCGTCTGTATGGCATCAACAGGGGTCGCCATTGTTGTTTATGTGTGTGTGACGTCCAAACTCTAAGTGGGAGAATACGAGTTCACGACCAGTAAGTTACGGGTTTGACTGCCATTCCAGGGCACTTTCACAGGTAGAAGGTTGTAAAAACACGAGTTACGGGTTGCCTGGAACGCAGCATCAGACTGCCTCCTAAACAGCTCACAGGGATAATGTCAAGAGAGTGGGAGGATCATCACACCACGCATAAAACAACAAGTGAAAGATGATGATTGTGATTAATTGCATCTTGAGCATCCTCTGTGTTGGCAGGTCCATGCTAATGTGGAGAATGCGTGGAATGAGGAGGAGGTGTGGAGGGTGGAGATGTATGTTTCCTTTGGGATCATGAGTCTTGGGCTCCTGTCGCTCTTGGCCATCACCTCCATTCCTCGGTCCACAGCACGCTCAACTGGAGGGAGTTCAGCTTCATACAGGTACAAACATATCACCATGGGTGTAGGAAGCAAAAATATGGGTGGGTCCTCCCTTGCTAGTAGTACCTTGGCTTTAATATCAACACATGGCACTGGTACAACTAGCTTCTTTCTTTGACCAAGATTCAAAGAGCTGCGAACACTGGTTGATTAATGTTAACATTATTGGCGCTAACTAGGTAGCCTAGCAAAAACGTCAGATAACTGTTGACGTTACGGTTCTCATACCTCACGCATTGACCGTGAGACAAACGCTCACACGCCACACCTTGTATTTCTCACACGGAGAAGGCAACGCCACCAAGTTGTTCCGCTACGATGTCCCGCTAACGTTGTACATTATGGACCAGGTACAGACACACGGAGTGAAGTTTCCTGCCACCACCACGTATTGTTTGCTCCTGTGTTAAAGCCTTGGCCACCATAAGTTTGTTACTAGGCAACAACAGTCCCGGCTGTCACTACCCAATGTACATGTGCGACTCACATGTGCACTCGACTCACATTGGGTTGCGACACCGGCCACCGTACGTTTGTTACTAAGTAAGAAACATAGACGCGCAAACACACGGAGAAAGTAAGTTGGAAGAAAGCTAACATTTTTCAATATTTACTTTTTTGGCCGGAACATTTGGTAACATAACCAATTCGTGGCCAAATTATTACCTGCTTTGCAACCACAATCTTAGGCTCAGTTTGGCTGGTTTACGTTATCTGAAACTTAGGGAAATGTTGGAGGTATGGTAAGGACTGAAAATATATTTCTTCATTTTATTTCAAATGCCACTGTATTAATAGTCTTTCTAGTTACATTAAGACTACATTTATTAAAGGAGAGTGCTCTAGATTTTATTTTAATAATGTTCAATATCTGTCAAAACATAGGCCCACATTAATAATTGCATTTGTGTGTTTCAAAGATGTCAGGGAAGAAGCAAAAGAAAATTTTTTTCCTTTTAGGCACCAAAGGGCCCCCTAAAAAGGTTGCCAGATCAGAGGAGGAGACTCACATACAGTGGTTCCAATGCTCATGCATATAACCCGGGGGTTTCAACACTTATTATTATTGATCTTACTGAAGAAAACTTTAAGAGCATGATAATTCTCCAGCATGTTCTGGGGTTATAAGGAGAGTCTATTTGTCTTTGATTTCTAAGCAGATTTCCTCAATGATATCCTCACAAGGTGTAAGTCAGCTTGAATCTAAGAATATGTGTATCTATATTTTCAGATTTGACTGAGTTATAACTCTGAGAAGGAGTACAACTTGATACAAGTTGCAGCATTTGGGGTGCTAGGGGTTGTATCATAATTGCCTCCATGAGATGTTTGTCACAGCCACTGCTGCTGCCTGTACTGTAACTGCTAACCGTGTTGGCGAGCAGGTCAAATCAGCCAGGCAAAATACAAAAACCTAACTTTCACGCAGGGGCGGAGCGAGGGAGTGGCTGCTAGGGTTCCAGAATGTTTTTTCAAAAGCCCTTAATCTTTTAGGTTTTTAAAATAATTCCAACTTTGTGTCATTTCCCCTCAGTCACTCTGACTCAACCGGCAAATCAATGGAGCATAAGAGATTAGTAATGCAGTTTATGCCAAATTTCCTACCTGACCTAGAAGGCTTTAAATTGACACCCGTCAACCCACCAAATGTGGGTGAAAATGAACTTTGGCAGGTAGGTCCGTGTACATGGCGGCCAACGGATTTTCGTTTTGAAATGAAAAAAAACCAAAACGAAAAACAGCCAGTTTCCCAATTACCATTAGTAAATAGGGAAACAAAAAACGGAGAACAACCCGTTTTTCGTTTTTTGTTTTGATATTAAAAAACGGAAAACAAAAAACAATCTTGTTATCTGATTGTCTTTGATGCATTTAGATACGGTTGTATAAGTCTCATTTCTCAATTTTACAATGTTTGTTTTCGTGACCCGGAAGCGATCGTAAATAGTCTTAACTGTCTATGTAAGTGTTAAGCGGTTGTACGCTGCATACCCGGAAGTCATTTGGATATCACTGAGACGACCGTAAAAATGTTTTTAGACAAATATGCTAGTTTTATATTTGAAAACCAAAAGAATGGGATGTCTTGTGGGGATATAGCAGCTGCGTTGGGTTCCCAGTTTGGACCTATACAGGGTTCTCTGAGAGGAGTGTGCGGAGGTGGTGTGCTGAGCAGGGACTTGTCAGGGACTTCTGTCCTGACGGCCAACCAGTGTTGCCAGATTTCGCGAAACAAATACGCAACCAGGCCTGTGAACACAAGCCGAAAACTAGCGACTTTTTCTACGGAGCCCCCCCCTAAGATCCTGGAAGAGAAAAATAAATAAACTGTGTGCACGGTTTTACAATCGGTGGGGACGGATTGTCAATTTCCATCCATGTGGACAGATTGGTAAACTGTAGCCTACAGTTTATTTATTTTCTCCCCCTGAGCTTCAGGACAATGAGCACAGGAGGGAGTTAAACCACATTTTAACATTGGAAAACTGATGGGATATCGAAAACACACTTTTTCACAGTGATTTTGAGTTGTTCCCCACGACGGGTTGAATCCATTATTTTACTCTTTTCTCTTTCTCCCAGTCTTTGTTATTTTTCTTCCCGTATTTTCGCCCACATTTCTTCCTCCAAAAACTCCTACAGTAGTCACCATCAGTCGCTACTCGCGCATTTTCCTAACCAGAAAAAAACAGATTGCCCTGCTCTTCCTCTGATTGGCTAGTACTCGTTGCCATTTGGGTCAGAGCCAATAAGAAGCAGGAAGTGGGCGGAAATAAACTCTGCTGTCTCCAGTGTGTATGGGGAGGGGCCGAGGAAACAAACTCCTACGTTTAAATAACATATAGAAAATATCTGCTTGACAACTTATTATGGAGCTGGGAACAAGCCCAAATAAGCAACTACACTTTAGTAACAAGCCCAAAAAAACCGCGACCACCAATATGTGTGAGCAACTTTACATAAAGACAAGCCCAAAGTGGCGCCCTCTGCTGACCGCCAAACTCGCAGGAGTGACTTCCGGGTCACAAAAAAATAACATTATAAAATTGAGAAATGAGACGTACACCCGTATTTTATTTTCCGGTTTCCATCCATAAATGCATCAAAGACAATCGGATAACGAGATTGTTTTTCGTTTTCCGTTTTTTAATATCAAAACGAAAAACGGGTTGTTCTCCGTTTTTTGTTTCCCTATTTACTAATGGGAATTGGGAAACTGGCTGTTTTTCGTTTTTGTTTTTTTCATTTCAAAATGAAAATCCGTTGGCCGCCAAGTACACGGACCCAGGTAACTAGCCATGTGATGAATGAAGAGAACAACTGCAACTGTTTGAATCAGAAATGTTGCCAGATTAGTCTGTTTTGGTCGGTTCTGTATGTTTAGCATGGAAACGTAATCTTTATCTGGCAACGCTACTCGTAGGTCTAATCCTACATTTCTCATGAACACTTATGTTGTGACGCATTGTACAACCGCCAAGAGTGCGGTATCGATTACAAGCTACACTGAAACAGAGAAGATGCACTTTAAAGTCAAGTTAGTTATGGAAAAAACAAAAGTGGCTAGTGGAAAGTCTTTGTGGAAAGATTAGTGGAAAGATTGGGAGGTCACCTTAAACATCTGCTAGCCATGTTGGCTGGTGAGCAAAGAGGTCATTTAAAGCCCTGCCTACCGATGTTACAGGATGTAGCTTAAAAAAAACAAAAAACATTTTGCCTCTTTTTTGGTGTCAGGGGTAAAAATGAGTCATCCTCAACATTTGTTGTGTTCTGGTTTCAGAATGATGAAGACAGTTGGAGAGATTTAGATATAAACCACGATACAGGCTCTACAGGATTGTTTTCTATCTATCATTCTCAAAGGGCTTAAAAAAATGTTTTTATAGCTGCTGCAAATGGAGCATGCTGCCTGACAATACGAGGTTTTATTTTAAATCTAACGGCCTACAAGTCCAGCTGAAATAATTAGACCATTAAACAGTTGACAGAACTGTTTGGATCGTTACAAGTTTCTAAAATGTGAGAGATTATTCTGCATTTGACAACTTATTCTCACTTTAAGTAAATTTTTCCTGATAATACTTACAGACTTCTACTTAGGTAACATTTTAACTGTAGGGCTTCTACTTGTGACAGAGTGTGTTTACAGTGTGGTATTAGTACTTTTAATTACAGTAAGTAAAGGTGTGAATCTGAATACTTCTTCCAGCGCTGCTGACATGACTCGCTGGCTTCCCTATCTTTATGATCGCAGCAGTTATATTACTGTATGTATCATCATGAGTCTTCCTGTCTCTGCTCCAGTCCACTCTGGGCTACATCGCTCTGCTCATCGCTACCCTGCACGGCCTGCTGTTTGGCTGGAAGAGAGCCTTTGAGGAGGAAGCCTACCGTTTCTACCTACCCCCCAGCTTTGTGGTGGCCCTGGCCCTGCCTGTGTGTGTCATCCTGGGGAAGGTGCTGATGCTGCTCCCCTGTGTGGCCCGCAAGCTGCACCAGATCCGCCGGGGCGTGGACAGCAGTCACTACCGGTGCCAGCGCCTGGAGCCCGTGGGCTCGGCCGCCCACGTTTCACCAGAAAGAGTCACCATCATGTGATCGCTGCAGCACAGAGCTGTCATATACTGCCATTAGCTGTTTTATTGAAGCTAATGAACACTATTTTATTTTCATGGTTCTCAGTGAAATGGCATGTTACCCGTCCTTTGTTACTGTGAGCTGTTACCATAACTACCATAACTATTGACCTTGTATGCCTATTATGTTTATCTGTCCACCTGTTTTGAGAACGGCAACACACACAGAGAGCGGAAGCGGAAAACTTCCTTATATCCAGACTAACGTTTTACCAATACTTTGTTCCTGTCTTTGTGTTCTGGTAGACAATATGCTAATACATATTCTGTGGCTTTGGAGGAGCTTTGTTTATATATATATATATATATATATATATATATATATATATATATATATATATATATATATAATAGGGCGACAGCTCTCCATTGACTTGTAATGCGTGAAGGTTTCCTCATCGTCAATTTCGTCTGCTAGCTAACAGAAAAATGCCTAAAAGCTGCTGTGTGGTGATACTACCAACAGGGTTTAGTTTTTATAAGCTGAGCTTTTATGAAAACAAAAGTGGATACAGACGTAAGGAGTCAGCGGAGAGAATAGGAAGACACTAAGCTAACGTTATGTCCGACGTTACCTGTGTTAGCTTAACGTACAGACATATAGTTAGGCTAAAACTGACATTTGGATATTTGACTTTGTAACAACATGCTTGCTGCAAACGTAACGTCGGACATAACGTTAGCTTAGTGTCAGGATCCTACTGTCTCCCCATTCTCTGCTGATTTCTCACTCCACTTTCGTCTTTATTAAAGCTCAGTTTTTCAGGTCAACAGCTTATAAAACTTAAGTTATGGGTTCTTTACCCTATTGGTAGTGAATATCACCACACAGCAGCTTTTAGGCATTTTTCTGTTGTTTGCTAGCAGATGAAATTGATGAGGAGGAACCTTCCACTAGTACAAGTCAATGAAGAGCTGAGCGTTGTTTCAGACCCTAACCCACAGAGTCTCTATAGCTTTCTAGCAGACAGCCTTTAAAAGATGTGGCTGTTTACCAGACTGGGGGGGTCTAATGAAAACACATGATAAACATAATGAATTGCATTATTGGAAGTGTAGGGTTCAGGGTTTTTTCGACATCTGGGCTTCTGCTGCAAATATTCTATTTTCTCAGTGTGTCCTCGTGAGTCCAACCATTTTCATGTAAGTGCAATACGAGTACCCCTTTAATTATGTACAGTATTTATGTTAAAGGGTTGATACATTTCATGAAATACAAATTTCTTCTCTCTTCTTTGATGGTGTTTTTATATTCTTACAGCTCAAAACAAAATAACACTGAATTAACAGATGTGTAAGCGACATAGAAGAATTCCCATATTCATCAGGTTGGGGCATATTACTGGTTACTGTTATCTCCTTCAGTGCTTGAAATGGTTCTATTTTTTTTTTTTTTTGGTGACGATGTCGCACTGCAAATTGTCAAGAAATGTTTCGAGGATTTGTTGAGTATGTTGTTGTGTTCTCTTTGTGTCATGGCTTAGTTTAAATTAAACATTGAATTTATATTTTGGCAAATTTTGATTCCATAGTTTAAGAAAAATTCCTAAAACAAAGTCCGTTGAGAACTCTCACAGTAAATGAAGTGTGGATGGTTTGAGTTGTCAAGTGAATCGACAATGATGGGTCATCGGTGCAGGAGTAAAACTTTAAAACTGTTTTTATGTAGAGGGACCTGTAATATAGTGTGATGGCAACATGTACACTTTAAAAGATTTATTTTCTTTCAAAACGTGAAGCACTTCTGCCATTGAGTTGAAATAACAACATCTAGCCATCTAACTCCGTAAGTCAACATTTGAGTATCTGCTTTTTGTCAAAACTAATATCAAATCTGCATTGGAAAAAATGTGCAAATACATACATTAGTCTGTAGACTTGTAGTAGTAGTCTTGTTTTAAGTGATACTTTAAAACTCAATGTGAGAATAAATGAATAGTTTTACCTGTAGCGGTGTCAAATAAGAATTTCATTTCAATGAAGACTTTCCGTCTTGACACATTATTCTTGCAGTTATTTATTTTAATGCAGTACGGCACAACTAGGTGCAGTTAGTGAAGCTGTCAAGTCGAAAAGCCAAATTCTTCAGATACTATACTTCAGATGAACTTTTCTAGTGTATTTAATGTACTGTATGTGTAACATTCTATAAGCACGGCTCTGCTTAGCGCAGGGATCTTCAACAGGGGGTCCGGGACCTCTAGGGGTCTTCAGAGTTAGCGCAGGGGGGCCGCCAAATAATGTTTCTTATTTCAAGAATTATAAAAAGTCAGAACACATACATACGGTGGCCAACACGGGCAAACGGCCTGCAACTTCAGGAAACACATGCACATAGACAAAACACAAGCAATTTAAGAAAACAGCTTCACTAATTTAGCAACACAAACGCGCTGCAAATACACACAACACAACCAAATACATAAACGCGCTGCAAATACACACAACACAACCAAATACATAAACGCGCTGCAAATACACACAACACAACCAAATACATAAACGCGCTGCAAATACACACAACACAACCAAATACATAAACGCGCTGCAAATACACACAACACAACCAAATACATAAACGCTGCAAATACACACAACACAACCAAATACATAAACGTGCTGCAAATACACACAACACAACCAAATACATAAACGCGCTGCAAATACACACAATACAACCAAATACATAAACGCGCTGCAAATACACACAACACAACCAAATACATAAACGCACTGCAAATAAAAACCAATGCAAAAAGAAAAACAACTTCATTCATTTGACAACACATGCGTAGCATTCAGCAAACGCGCTGCATATACACACAACACAAACAAATACACAAACGCGCTGCAAATAAAAAACGATGCAAAAAGAAAAGCACACAAACCATGAAAACAAATGCAAAAAAAAAACGCTGCATCATATTCCACAACGGAAGTGCTCCAGGCCTCTAGAGGGAGCGCTAAGTGGAACAGCTGGATCTTCAACCCCACGGGAGAGAGGAGAGAGAGAGAGCGCTCTGCCTTTTTATTAGAGTCTGGCATGGACCTGCAGCCTGGAGACCTCCCATCTCATGCCTCCCGTCAATAGACTGTACATTCAATTAATATTATTTATATAATATATGAATAATACATAGTCTATGCTCCCATTTCATGTCCTCCCGACTGTTGCCGTCACCGAGCTTTGACTTTTCAAAATAAAAGCTTGCGTCTGGTCCACTATGTCTTTGTAGGCTACTTTGGTGTTTTAGATGTTTTTGAACTAAACAGTATGACAGTCCTGCTAATGAGTACAACTTTTTCAGCAGATGTCTTACTTACAACACGATGGAGTTAGCAGTTTTGTGTTTATATGTTTGGACGGGATTTATTCAGTTTGATAAATCCCACAGTCTCTATAAAGCTATCCCAATGACTGGTTTACAGGGAGGGACTAGAAATCCTGTCTGTTGTTTTTTTTTTTCAAGAGCAAATTGCTCCAGAATATAAATACAGATTGATTACTTATTTTATTACTTATTTTGTTGGTAACCGTTGTTGTATAATTACAATATGACACTTGAGGAGGCCTACACTACAGTGATGCGCCGTTCGGACGAACGTATTCCCTCACGTAAAATGGCTTAAACAAACGTCAACGTTAAACGCTGATGCAGTTTTGAATGTTTTATTACCATGAGTTCACACACACATCTCTGCTGATTGAGGATCACCTGGGACCTGAGCCGAGACACACCCACCAAACAAGAGAAAACATATAGACTTAATATTTGCAGTAGTACACTGCTTCACACCATTCTGAGATTGAACCATAGACTGTATATTATTATTATTATAAATAATAATAGTATATAAGTATTAATTAATCATATACAATCTATGGACTGAACGTGTCCCAGCCATAGACCGGTCCCATCTCTCTCTCTCCCTCTCTCCCGTGGGGTTGAAGATCCAGCTGTTCCACTTAGCGCTCCCTCTAGAGGCCTGGAGCACTTCCGTTGTGGAACATGATGCAGCGGGGGTTTTGCATTTGTTTTCATGGTTTGTGTGCTTTTCTTTTTGCTTCGTGTTGTGTGTATATGCAGCGCGTTTGCTGAATGCATATGTTGTCAAATTAATGAAGTTGTTTTTCTTTTTGCATCGGTTTTTATTCGCATCGCGTTTATGTATTTGGTTGTGTTGTGTGTATTTGCAGCGCGTTTATGTATTTGGTTGTGTTGTGTGTATTTGCAGCGCGTTTGCTGAATGCCGCGCATGTGTTGCTAAATTAGTGAAGTTGTTTTCTTAAATTGCTTGTGTTTTGTCTATGTGCATGTGTTTCCTGAAGTTGCAGGCCGTTTGCCCGTGTCGGCCACTGTACATACATTAATATGAATGCAAACTTTTAATAGCGAAGATAAATTGACTTATTTGTGAAAAAAAACATATTTACACATTGACGATAAGCTTCCTTTAAGTAAGCTAGCCACTATACAGTTCAACTTAAGGAGTCACTGTGCCTTCCAGATGGATGTTTAACATTGAAACTTGATGCATAACTAATAGCCATTTCTTTTCATCCATTCTGCCCAGTTTAATATGCAACTCAATTGTATGTACATATAGAAATATATGAGGTAGGGGGCCCCTACTCGGTTTGTCTTTCAGCTTAGGGGTCCCTGGCCTAAAAGATGTTGAAGACCCCTGGTTTAGCGTCTCAGTGTGCTGTTGTGAATCGTTTTCCCTGCTATCGTGTTAACAGTATGTTACATCAATGCTGCTGTTTCTTACAGCAGGAAGATAATCAGTGAACTGAAATCTTTCCGTCCCTTCACTTGTATTACAATGCAGCAGTAATGTACAGGAAATCAAGCAAAAATGTGATGTTATCTCAGGCGTGTCTTGTTTTCAGACTGTAGTGAAATGTGTATAAAAAGCAATGGCTGCAGCAAAATATTTGTGTTTTCTGTTCCATATCTTGCCAGTTAATTCACCCAATGTTAGTGTTTTATTCACATTTCATCTCTATATTTTTTCAGAGTCAGAGACCTGTTTATGCATGGCCATGCAAGCTGATACTTTTTTTTTAAATATATATTTAACCTTTATACAGGACACCTCATTGGGACACACAAGGGGGCAATTGCACAAAAGCAGAATTTATAAATCCAAGATAACCGATAAAGCGAGGCTTGACCTAGTCTAATCTATGCAAGCCAGGATGAAGTCATTCGTATAGACGCATCTTCACGGCTTTCTTTAACAGAACGCAGACTAATAACAATAAGGTAAAACCACTGCTGAGTGATTAATGAATCCTTACTGTTAGCCTGGTCAGGAGCAGGCTAGCTGCACAGAATAAATCTCCATGGTAATTTAGGTGCTTCTGCTTTTGTGCAACCACGTTAAGGCTAAATTCATCCAGGATAACTGGAATATCCCGGCCTAATCCCTTATCGTGGTTTTGTGCAATAGACCTCTGGTCTGATTCTCAAGAGAGACCTGTTTGGGACAAAACACAACATCAGTTACAGACAGAAACAGATTACAATAGTATACAAGATTTAAACAAAAGTGCCAAGTAGACTTAAAACACTAAAATATTGGGCGACCTCTAGCTCACTAAAGGGCATGCCCCATGTAGGCTGAATCCTTTGCAGCGGCGCAGGTTCGAGTCCAACCAGCGTGTCATCCCCATCTCTCCTGTCTATCCACTGTTACTAACTAACGGTGTTTTTCTATTACATGGTACCTGCTGGACTTGCCCCCACTCTACTCACCTTTTTTGGTTTTACATTATGAAAAAAGTCCCTGGTTCCTGCCAGCAGGTACTTTATTTAGTACTACCTTAATCAAGGTCCCAAGCAAGCTGAGGTGTTACCAAAAGGTGACATAAAACCTGCAGACTACTGAATGGTCGGAGGGAATCGTCACTAATCACTGCGTCATCATTGCTAGCGACAGTGGCTTGAGAAAGTTTACACACCCATGCTAAGTTGATTAAGAAGGGGAATAAAAAAAAAAAAATCTTTTGAAAAAAAAATTGCCTAAATTCAAAAAAAATCGTAAAATCCAACCTTTTAAGGACATCAATTTTCTTTGTGAATGATAAATGTATTGTAAATAAACAAATGTTCTTCCTTTAAATACAGGGTCCATAGGTATACACACCCCTATTTTAGATTCCATCGGGGCAGGCACATTTTTATTAAAGGCCAGTTATTACATGGATCAGGATACTATGCATCCTGATAAAGTTCCCTTGGCCTTTGGAATTAAAATAAGCCCCCCCCACCACATCATCACATACCCTTCACCATACCTAGAGATAGGCATAGGGAACTTCCCATAATATCATCTGTCAATGCAAATTAAACCAGCTATTAAGCTAACTGATATAACAACATGCCAATCTTCTGACTGTGGAAAAAGCCAAATGCCGAGAATCAAAAACAGATTTTGCTAAGTTTCCCAGTTGGTGACGCGTTGTTGACGTGCAGAAACACGGCGTTCAAATGTGTTGAATGGTTAGAAACTTTCCTAAATATAGAAAATTCACGCATGTATGTAATATATTTTGTAGTCGTCCATTGGCTCCAACAGAGTAACTTAGTTATAAAAGCTGTGTGCCATTGCCAGTAACAATTAAACCAATCCAAGTCAAGTAGGCCTATGTTTTGAGCTCTTGTACAAACTGTAGTGAGGAAAGCAATGTGTAATTGAAAAGCTTTGGGGTGTCCTTTGTTATTGTGGCCTCCATGTTTTCACACACCTGATGCTCTAGGCTATGCCCAACAGTTGGTGGTAGCACTGCAACAAGTTGTTATGCCAAACACCAATATAACAAAAGAACATGCATCCAACCCATAGACTGTTAATACAGTCTATGAGCCATCCACGTGAACGCTGGCAGTCGGAAAAACAACGTAATCACACGGCTATTCCCAGGTGGCATGAACGCACCATTAGTTTTTCTCTGCGAAAGTGGTTTCAAATAGCTCTGTAAAACTGCTTCTGGGAACAGGGCCCAAGCACAAAGAGCCCATCTAAAAGAGAGATGTTCCTGGGATTGAATACACCTTACCAGCTGTGTTCTCGTCCTCCCAAAGTCTGAATGCACAGTAGGTAAGAAACTCTGAACTAAATGGGGGCTGTGTTTGACCTGTACATGTTAGCCCTGAGACATACTGGCAACCTGGGAAAATCATGAGAAGAGCTGAGATACCAAATACACAGTATAAAATACTTTTAATGAACCAATCACACTTAAATCTTACATAACAACATCAACATCTCACATTGTGGCAAATAAAACTATTTACAACACATTTGGTTGGTTTAAGAAAAATGGCTAAAACAAAGTCCATTAGAACTTTCACAGTAAATGAAGTGTGGATGGTTTGAGTTGTCAAATGAAACGACAATGATGGGTCATCAGTGCAGGAGTAAAACTTTAAAACTGTTTTTTATGTAGAGGGACCTGTAATTTAGTGTGATGGCAACTTTAACCAACAGTACATTTTAACCAACAGTAAATCTAGAAGGAGTGGTTGGGGGGTGGTAAAATATCTAGTTTCTTTCAAAAAGTGAAGAACTTCTGCCATTGAGTTGAAAAACATCTATCCATCCAACTCCTTAAGTCAACGTTTGTTTTCTTTATACCAAGTCTGCCTTTTTGTCAACACTAATATTAAATATGCATTGGAAAATATGTGCAAATACATACGTTAGTCTGTAGTTTTAAGTGATACTTTAAAACTAAACATGAGAATAAATACTTTTACCTTTAGCAGTGTAGATACTTTGTTTCAGAGGACTTTGCACCAAATTCCACTCAAATATAGGACATTTTAAAGATGCCTTTCTTTGGGACACAACTGCATCATACTAAGAAAACAAGAGTACAGTGTCTATTCTTCCATCGTTATGAGCCATTTCAATTAAGCACACAATTACCAACGCTGATGCACAGTACATTTTACTTGAGTCTAGTATGCAACCAAAGTGCATCAATCCAGGTGGAGTGAGCGTTGGAAAACTCTTTGAAAGCTGTTTTCTATTACAAGACGTGTTTTGTCGTGGGGTCTGCATGTGCCGAACTGAACCATTATATTATCTTAAGGTAGTCTATTAATTTAAATGAGGTACATTGTAATTCCGCCATAAAACAACAAGGCACTTAATTGTTTGCTTTTTTTAAACCAGGTTCGACATTACACTTTTTCAAAGCTGTTTCTATTACAATAAGTGTTTCGTTTGTTCTGCACGTGCCGAACTACACCATTACGTCGACGTGTGGCAGTTTATCCATTTTAATTATAAGGAATATTCTATTCTCGCCGTAAAAAATATATGGCACTTAATTGTTTGTTTTTCAAACCAGGTTCGGCATTAGCTTATGGTGACCATGAGAAAATGGGTAGTCCACGCTTCCTCCGGTGCCGACATGCCTTCTAAAATGTTCCTAAAACATGTCCCATTTTATGAAACGCACATCTGTGCACCATTTCTAAGAAATAATACAAAGTCATACGTTGGAGCGCAGCTGCTCCAGGCGAGGCAGCAGCTCCTGGGCGCTGGGTCTGCAGCGGCCCTCACCGCTCCAGCACCGGCCCAGCAGAGTCCTGCATAGCCGCCCCCGCTCGGTGCCAAACACCGGTTGGTCCTGGACGGACGGCCGCAGGTTGTGCGCCACCACTGCGTAGAGCACGTGCTGTCTGTCGCCGGTGTACGGCTGCTCCTGGTGATCAGCTGCCACAAGGTGATCCCGAAAGAGAAGATGTCCGATTTAGGAGACAGACCCTCGCCTTTCAGCAGCTCCGGGGCTCTGTGCGTGTACGTGCCGCCTACGTGGCTCACCTGCGGGCTGATAGCACTCTCTTCGCACCCATGGTCCAGCTTCACGGAACAGCCGAAATCGCAGATTTTGCACACGTCTTCACTTGACACCAACACGTTGGCGGGCTTTATGTCCAGATGCACAACGCTGTGGGAGTGCAGAAAGCGCAAACCGCGTACAATGTCTGCAGAGTACCTGAGCCACCGGTCCTCCCCCAGCGGCTCCGCGCATCCGTAAATGATCTGCTGCAGATTTCTGTTCCCCACGAACTCCATCAGTATCGTCCCGATGCTGCTATCATCTCCAAAATCCACCGGCACGCAGGTGGTCGCCGCGATGACGCGCACAATGTTGCTGTGGCGCAGGTGTGCCGCGTTCAGCTCGGCCCAGAAGCTCTGCCGGGACGCCAGCTTGTTCTTGGTGCACTTCTTGACTCTCTTCAGCGCGACGGTATCCCCGAGGTACTCCGCCTTGTAGACGGAGCCGAACCCTCCGGAGCCCACAGGCTCCACGGAGCGCAGCTCCTTCCAGTGGATCACAGTGGACCAGAGCCGGCTGGCAATTTTGCTGTGGGGCCGCTGAGCGGGGACGTGTAAGGTGTTGCCAAAGGAGTATTTGGCCAGCGGGCTGCTACAGGTCCCGAGGTCCAGGGACTGGTTAGGCAGCAGGCGGGTTATGGGGATCGGTGAAGGCATCGTGCGTGGTGGAGACTGTGTTTTTGTGTTTGTGTCTGTGCAGCCTGAAGTCTGCTGCGGACTGATTAGCAGCTGCTTCTTCCTCTTCTTTTCTTATTCAATGGCGGATTGCAAACAACTTTTAGGTGCATACCGCCACCTACTGTACTGGAGTATGTAACATCATGTCAGAGTACAATTATTCTAAATTCTACTCATCAACCCTGTTGCTTTTAAAAATGTAAGTGATATTAAATATAGATAGTAAATGTATAGTGCCTTCATGGTGATTCTTATCTTCTCTCCTTCTTCTGATCCCTGTAACCCCATTAGATTCCACTCCTGCCCTGCCTTCTGACACACACACACACACGCGCGCACACGCACACGCACACACACACATACCATCCAGCCACACCGCCACTTAGTGTTGAGGAGTATGTAATGCTTTCTGTTTGGGTTCAACAAGTTCATCCCGATGGTTCAACTCAGTTTACACTTTCTGCAGGAGGGGAGGGCGTTGTAAAACGAGACACTTCTTTTAAATTCTGTCATAGTAAAGCACACTAATATTTAGCCTATGTGTGTCAAAAGTAAGTACCACGTGTGTGCATGCCACAGGCAATCTAATAAGCAACTACACAACTTTGTGCATTTTATAGTTTAGGAAGTGTACACTGACAAATTGGACTTGTGATGGGAGGGGAGGTGCACCGCTGAGAAACATGGGACACAGCTCAGAGCTTGTGTTTGCCCTGTTCAGTCTTTTTCACTGAGGCTTTCCCAGTATGCAAGGAACAGATGATCACATTCTAAACACAACTTCAGTGTAAGATGGGGATGATAACATCATCTGTCAGATCCTACTACTCATACCACACTAAAAAATACTCTGTTAAGTAAAAGACCTGCATTGAAAACGCTACTCAAAAAAAGTACTCACAGCAGTGTAAAGGATCCAAACAGTTGTGTTTAATGGTCTAATCATCTCAGCTGGACTTGTAGGCCGTTAGATTGTTGGCTAGTTTACTTTATAATAAAAGATCAGATCGCACAGCCCAAGTCAGTGTCTCTTTCACCTTCACCTTTGAACATTAAAGCTTTAGTGTGTAACGTTTCTATATTAATTAACATCCGTTACATTCCATCCGTTGCCAAATGAGTTGCTACAAAGCTAATTAAGACTATCGGCTATACACACACACACACACACATATATATATATATATATATATATATATATATATATATATATATATATATATATTATTGTATGCATCATAAAAATGTATGCAAAAAAGGCTTTAGGCTTTAATTACATTTTGTGGGTCCCTGCTCCGTCTCTCTTTCAGCTAAGGGGTCCTTGGCCTTGAAGAACCCTGGCTTAGTCATTATGGCTGATAATCTAAATCCTTATGGAGAACATGAACAGTATTTTTACATGTTGACTTTATTTCTGCTTCCTGGCCTTTGCAATGTGGTCCCCCTACCACTTACCCAAAGTCCGCCAGCCAAACCAGGCCCCTCACACATTTTGATCTGGCCCACGTATCAAGGGCCTCCTAGTTGCACGCCAAACCAAAAGGACGGTAACTGTTTTCAAACTGTAATTATGCGACACTCAAAGTAGAATTTGGCAGATTTGCCGACTCTGAGACTCAGAAATTCCCCCAGAAGCAGAGGGTTTGCATATTCAGGCTGTGAGTCGGCAGTGTGGCAGCCTGCTTTTAGTGTAATCTTTGTTTTGCTGGATTTGCTAAACTCTATGATCGCAAAAGAAGTGTTTTGCAGACGTTTTTAGGGATTTGTCGGCCAAACTGTAAATGAGAAGACTATATGAAACACGTAATAAATAATGCAGTCATAGATATTGGACTTTTTCAGAATAAAAGCCTGTAATTAAACTGAACATGTCTGGCTCTTTTTCATATCCCAATGTGGTCCTTAGTGAAACTGAGTTAGATGATCTGTTAATGGAAGACACTAACAGTTTCCTGTTCATCTGTAGTTCTGCTGGAGATCACCATGCCAAACCCAAGGCCCCCGGGCCAAATCCGGGCCCTTGCAGATTTAGATCCGGCCCGTTTATCAACTTAGGTTATAGATTTTGGCACTCCTAGTTGTGCCCAAACCAAAAACACAGGAAAGTGTTTCTTAAACTGTAATTACGTGACATTCAAAGCAGAATTTGGCAGATTTGCCGACTTTGAGACTCAGAAATTCCCACAGAAGCAGCAAGTTTTCATATTGAGGCTGTGAAACAGCAATGTCATCATTGTTTTTGCTTGATTTGATAAATTCTATAATGGCTAAGGAACTTTTTTAAGAGTTTTGTTCGGAAAAAGCGACTTTTTCTTGAGTGACAAATGTCTGAGAAAGCCACTCAAAAGAAACATGACAAAAAGCTACAATAAAAAAAGAAAGAAAAAACGTGATTTTTTTCAATGATGCAAAAGCATGTAATTAAACCATAGACAGTTAAAGAAATGGACCAACAGATCCCGATGTTCTGGATGGAGACCAGTGAAGGATATTAGAAGCACTTTTCCAGTGATGGCTGAGCGTTAGTGTGCAGCCTCCAACTGAGCTTGACGACGTAGTTGTGAGGTGGACAAACTGTCTGAAAGTTGAAAGTCTTCTGGTAGCTGTGCCAAGAGAAATCTCAGTCACTCCCAATCAGCAGAGACGGAGAGCGTAGGTATATGTTAGGAGATAACATAGACACGGGCTAATTATTGCTAACTAACATGCTAGTTAACATTAGTCATTAAACCTAAACAGCTAATGTAAGTCTAAACTGTCTGCGAGCTTACCCCGCACTATATGGTAATTCTTCTACTCTGTGACAATAAGTTGTGTGGTTATTATGCAATTGGTTTTACAAAAACGTCTGCTACGGAGCCATAACGTGAAGTATAAGGTAATAGAGCCTTTTATACACTGATGTGTTTCTTTAGAAATAAATAATGGACAACTAAAGTTTTTAAATGATACGCTTCATGGATGCTTGCTTACCCCTTGAAATAAATGTTACATGTCTGGCCCGTGATGTGATTTTCTTTTTCAGCGTGGCCCTTAGAGAAATGCAGTTTGACCCCCACTCCAGCAGTTCAGCTATGTAACAAAGTAAAGGTCCTCCTTGCTTTCTGTAGCCTTTTTCAGCACTCTCTTCACTATTTGCACTCCCTTTTCCGCTCAAATGTTTGACTGTGGGTAGTGCGGGATCCATGTGTGCAAATCAAAATTTCCTGGAATACAAATAATATTCTTCAGTCAAATATTTAGCCATTACAGTATTGGATGCCTCTATCTTGGGAATCCCATGTCTGGAGATGATTGACGTTATATGTTTGACCACGTGCTTTACCGTGAGATCTGAAAGAAGAGCTAACTCTGGGCAGCTTGGATGGCAATCTACCACAAATAGATAGTCTTTGCCACCTTAGATGGAACATTTTGTTCCCGCCTTTCTCCATGGGCCCTCTGTCCTGCTATTTCATTCTGATATTGGAAAAGAGTCTGCGGCAGTGGAATGGGTTTGGTGTAAGGTCGGCATTAGCCTACACAGAAGCAGACAGAATCGAAGTGAAGGACACGTTTCTAGGAATGACCAGACAGACCTGCAGTTGGATCCTTCTTCTTATGTTTATTGAACTTTCATTACATTGTGTAAAAAAAACACTGGAGTTGACGACTGCAGCTCTTCTCTCTCATAGCAGCAAGGTATGTAAATCAAATCAGGTTATTCTGCCAGACAATAAATAATCTGCCTCTTTGGATGATGTCAATGTTTAAAAAACAACAGATAAAAGCTGCAGCATTCATTTTTATTTCACACAACCTGTAAACATATATATACAGTATATATATATATATATTTACATGTATGTACATACATATGTATGTATATATATATACATATATAGTATGTGTGTATATACATATACAGACATATATATATATATGTGTGAGTGTGTGTGTGTTTATGTGAATAACTGCCCTATATTTTTTTTTAAAATACAACAGTAGTTTGTAAAATAGATTTGAAGTAAAATATTGAGAATTAGCAGAGTCCATCATTGTCACTTGGATGGCATCGTTGAAATGCAACGAGTAACAAAAGCAACACGGCCGGTCACGTGGAGTTTTTCTCAGCGTCAACACCGATGCCTTTATCTCTGCCGAGTGACTTTCACTCAGAGCAATGACTCCGTTTTCCCATCATATCACAACACAAAGGTGGAGAGGGCACCGTGATATTACAGGCAAGTCTGTAAAAAGACTACAAATGTCACAGTACAATAAAATATATATGTAGCTAAATGTAGTACAACCAGGCACACGCTCCCAACTGTTCAGCTAAACTGAATACTTCTGTATGTACAAATGATACATTTTAAGAACTAGAAAAGAAGTCTGTAGCACCTTTTTAGGAGCTTTAGAAGTATGTTAGCAGCTTGATCCAATACCAAAAATATATTGTAGTATTGCAGTGTTTTTTTACATACACATTCAATAAACGGTCACTGGTACCACTGAAGCTTATCAAGAAGTTTGACATAAATTGCTAAAGGTCTGGGCCTCTCACTGAAGAGCATCTCCTGTCTCCATGGTCCCCACACTGGGAACCTATGGGAGACATTCTGTTTTTTTTCCCCTTTTTCGACCCCCCCCACCCCAGTTTAGTTTAGCTTTAGAATCATGAACTTAATCTGATTGATTGCGTTCCATTGGCACTCAGAAGACAAATAGGTCAAAGTTGGAAACTCTGATTTCCGAGCTTGGAAGTCGGACAACCTCAGAGTACCCCGGGCTTAAAGTTGAACATGGCTGCCGCGTGCATCAACAGTTGTGGAAGCTGTACTAACCAGGGCTTTAAATTACCTTCTTTGCCAGCCAACACGGCTAGCAGATTAGTTACCAGCCAATCATATTTTCCAACAGCCATGTTTGTCTTCATAACTAACTTCACTTCGTCTTCTCCGTTTCAGCGTAGCTTGCAATCGATACTGCACGCTAGGCGCGTAGCCGACAGTTGTACGGCACGCCTTGACACAGGTGTTCATGGGAAATGTAGGATTAGGACCATGACTAGCGTTGCCAGAAAAAGATTACCTTTCCAAGCCAAATGCACACAACACTGCCCACATTTCTTGGCAGAAAACAGACTAATCCTGCAACCTGACACACGGTTTCTGCAGCCGGCCGATTCAAACAGACACAGTGTTGTTTGTTTCATTCATCAACAGCCAAAATGGCTAGTAACTTTATAGTGTTATCCGCCAAAATTAATTTTTGCCCACATTTGGCGGTTGGCGGTTGGTGGGTTGGCGGGTGTCAATTTAAAGCTGTGGTAGTAACATAAAATCATTAGCACTTACTAACTTCTATCTGTGGACATGTTACGCTTTGTGCTGTTTGTATGCACAAAAAACAGCGTAATGGATTGTTATCAACGAGTAGTGCTAACAATGGCTAACCTGGCTAGAGCTAACCCCACACTGTAAAATCCGACTTGTAAATGGAAAGCATTCAACTCGGGTGTGACGTCATTCCCAGCTCCGGCTTCTGAGTTCCGAGCTAAATGGAACGCACTAAGATACAAGACTCCAAATCTGGATCTGCTTTCTCCAACGGGAAGAGATTTCTTTTCTTTCAACTTTTTCATCCACAGTTTATATCTTTTTCTTTTATTCTCCCCAGATCAAATCACTAGATCATACAATCCATACAGTATGAGTTATAGATCGAGTTCAGACTGCAGTTTGCTGATTGTAAAAAAAAAAAAATTGGTTTTCATCCAACAGCTTTTCAGGCAGAAACCACTAAGAAATCAAGTAATATCTTTTTCATATAATGTCACACTGAGGTCAAAGGATGATAGAGGAGGACAAAACCACCCTAGGAGTTATTAAACATACAGTATATCTTTATGTTTGTCTTTTTAACAACTAATTTAACAACCAATAAAAAGATGATATACTTAAGTGCTATAAAATCGTCCATGTTAAGCTTCATTATTGGTTGTGCTCTCGCCTAAACCAGCGGTTGAATAGTCAAAGAAGGCCTTCTGAAATAGGCCAACAATAATCTGTGTTTAAGGTACATTGTTTGTTAAAAAAAAAAAAATAAAACTCAATGAGATACACAGAACACTTGTGCAAGTAAAGCAAAAATGACACTTTGATAGGAAAAAACACTGTCAAAATTGTACCTGTAAAAATAAAACATTTTATATTGTATTTACATGTTATTGTTCTCTAAAAGAGCTAAATATATCATCTATACATTTGTAATAAAGGTTTTAAACAAAAAGGTATTGGAGGAAATAAAGGCATTCAATTTACAAAAAAGTGCTATGATTACAACGACAAAAAAAGCAGCTTGCTAACATCTCTTGTAAAAACAACACACCTTCACAAGATAAAAAATATATAGCAAACTTCCATAAATGCTTTGAAACATTACACATTCAACTCTATATTTCACATAACCCAGACAAATATTGTGTCCATTCATGTCTCATTCAGGAAGAGAAAGAGGGAACTTAACACTTCTAGTTCATCATCATGTTTTGAATATCAGAGCACAAAAACAACGTGAGTATGTGAGGTAAATGATAACACTATTGGGTTATATATGAATCAAACATTTCATGGAACCAAGATGCACCAGCTGTTGGTTGCTGTGGTGGAGGGAAAAATATGAAGGTGCAGACTGTACATTTTGTCATATCATGTGCAGTTCAATGTCTCTTGAAATGATTAAAAGAGTGAAAAATAGTTTTGCAGATGAAATATGTATTTCTTGTGTCATGAACTAGTATAAATCAGCTAAAATCTGGCAAAACCTTTGTGACTTTTCATCGTTCAGTTTCCTTGTTCTTGTATGGCCGGGTTATTAATTGACATTTTTCAATATGTGTCAACATGATACTTCTACCAAAGCAATATATTAACCAAGTTTGTCTACAAAACCTTGCTTTCATTTTACAAAACAAGCAGAACAATACTCAAATGTTGAGCATGTATGTAATTCTTGGGAACCTCAGGAACATTAAAGGTCTCCTTCCTAGATTATGGACCGCCTTATGGGCCGCCCACAGCATTGCCCAGCCATCAGAACATTGAATTTGCTGAGTTTTTATGGCGTTTGTTCACTTGTCATAGTGTGACTTAAAGAGTAACTACTGTTTTTTTCAACCTGGACCCTATTTTCCTATGTCTTTGTGTGTAAGTGACTGAACAACAATCTTTGAAATTGGTCCAGTATTAAGCGTGAACGCTGTAAGCGGCAGCCACATACAATGTAACCCTATGGGGCAAATGTGCAGTGTCAATTTAGTCCATTAAAAGTGCTTTATTTTGCCACTGACAGACTCAGATTAATATGCTGTGTGTCTGACTACATTATGGGAAGGATCCATCCAGAGATAGGCTTTTTAAAAACCATTACAAGACCTTTCTGTTTAATGAGTAACAGCTCTGAGGTTGCTAGGACTAAACCCACCAGACTCCATTTAAAAAAATCAATTCTTTTAGCGTGTATAGAGCCAGCATATTTTTCCATGTAAATCGGTAAACTATGTGTTTATTTCAACCAAAACTAAAGTTGTGATGGTTGGAAAAGTGGGAAGACGACCCAAAATGGCTTTTCGTAGTTTTATTTTATGATATTACTCTTTAATAGAAAGGTCGACCTCCTTAGAAATCCGTTCCATAATGTTGTCAGACACTTAATATTAATTAACAGAATATTAATCTGAGCCTGTCGCTGGCAAAACAAGCACTTTTGTTAAAGTAAATCCAAACTGGACAATTACCCCATTACTATACATTGTAGCTTGTTTCTTCACTAATCAAAAGTTTGATTAAAATCAGGAAGTATTGGGTCAAAGAAGAAGTTAAAAAGATTATGGATATCTGACCACAGCTTAGATGATAGCTTTCAGTACACATTTGGGTATTCAGTGCTAGACAAACATTTCAGTCAATGACCAGCTCTACTTTGCTGCACGGTGATGGGTGTAATTACGGTAATTGTATAAGACATGAGACTAGGGCCCATAAACCCATGACTAGCAACAGCTGGAAAACAAAGTAACTGCAATAGGACTGACAACTAAGCCAAAGATAGCCTGGTTTGTGATGTAGACCTTAGCTGTAAAAGCTGTAAAAGCTGCAGTTGCCTCTTTAAAGGTATTTGACCTCATAAATGTTTACGGTCAACCCAGAATGAAAACAGGTTGCCCAAGGTGACATTTTTTAAATAAAATTAAAAGTTTTGGCTTTTCCCCTTAGGTTTCCATAGGGAATGCTATGCGACTGGATGACAGAGTGACATATGGTGCGCTGAAGTCACAAATGAGGCTAGCCCAAACTGATGATGTGTCAAAGCGATGCATCTTTTGTTTGCAAAAATATCTCTTGAACCTAAATTTTCCAATCAACAGACCCACTTATTATCACAGATGCATTCTGCATCTGCTTGATCCAACACTTCCTTGAAGCTGTATAACGTTCACACAGTCCAATGTTCAAACCCAAGACTCCTTGTTTTCAAATAGCCATCCAAAGATTCCAGCATATATCTTTGGAAATGTTAAGATTGGGTGTGAAAGGCTATTCTATGGGAAACAATGTATAAAAAATATGATGTGCATCTGTTCCAACACAGCCATTTTTGAGCCATTTTTTCCATATGTTCCACATTTAAATCACAGCAAACAGCTATTTTATATTATATGTATTGTATTAAAAATAAGGCACAACATCTGCACTCAACTGGGGTAGTGACAGCCTCGACTCTCTGTGATTTATGGAGTTTCCTGATGGACAGAAAGCTTTCCTTGTTGCCAAAGTAACGCTATCCCCTGACTACTGCTAACTGTTGCTGGGACTGGGAGCACCGGGGGACTGTTGGTGTTCACACCATAGACTGTAAAAAAAAAAAGATGGCTGACTCATTTTCACTTCCTCCCATTGTACAATAAGTGAAAGCCCAAATGTCCTGGATATGGGCATCTAGCAATTTTAAAGCCTAGAAGTGATCAAAGCGGTGAAGCTACGATGTTGAAGTCCAGCGCATACACCCACCCATGTCAATCCCAGCTGACATTTCACTTTGTTTTTATAGCATCAAATAACTAATAAAATGTCCAATCCGCAAACATGGAGGGGGTGGGGTTCATGCCCTATACCGCAGCCAGCAACAATCCAGATGCTTTGGCTTCACTTATACAGTATATGCATCTACCCCTGGATTTTAGTGCGTACTATTTGTACTCGGAAGTCAGATTTTTCGAGGTCAAAGTTGAAACGCCCCCTGGACTCGGATTTCCGAGCTCAAAATCCAACATGGCTTCCCTGTGCATCAACAGCAGTAAATAATGTAGTAACATACAGTTAATAGCACTTCTGTCTTATTTGTGTCTCACGAGATCAGTCGTACACACAGTGCCGTCCAGCTTCTATCTGTGGACATGTTTTTATGCTGTTTGTATGCACAAAAAAACAGCATAATGTGTTGATATAAACTGGCATTGCTAACAATGCCTAACCTGGCTAGAGCTAACCCCACAATGAAGAATCTGATTTGTAAATGGAAAGCATTCAACATGAGTGTGACGTCATTCCTAGCTCCGGCTTCTGAGTTCCGAGGTAAATGGAACGCACTATTACTTCGCTATCACAGGAGGTTTTCAGGCCTGGGGCAGGGGGTAAATGAATGGGGGCTTGCATTTTCACAAAATGTTACACTTCATATACTATTAAGGTGCTCCACATTGCTTAACATTGCATGAGACAAAAGCTGAATATGCATATTTTAAAGGTGCCCTGCCACACAAAACCATTTTTCCTTGTATTTAAAAAATATATATATATGTTAGGTCCATATGTGTTTGTCATGAATGTGAAAATGAACTGCTACCTTGTCTGTCAGCTCTAGCCACTGAAAAGAAATAAGCGGAGAAATCAGACCAATAACAAAAGCTGGTCAGTCTGACCTCATGTTGCCTGAGCTCATTACTATTCATGAGCTCGCCCTGTTGCGCTGGGTAAAGGATACTGCCACACTGTCATTGGCTAGCTGTTAGCCAATCAGAGTCAAGCCGCTTAGCTCGTTGAACATCAATGACAACTGGCACAAATCAAGCTGAGTCTTCTTGCAAGCTTTCTATACCACACTATAATGGCTTGAAACAAGGTAATCAAGGCATTTTTTCCACAAAATATTGTACACAGTCTATGGTAGAACATTACCACAGAGTAATGAAATACGTGTGGCAGGGCACCTTTAACTTCTATTCAGGGATGGGCAGTATTTCTGTATCTAATGTATTTAAATACGCTTTTTTGGTATTTTTTCATGTGTATTTGAAGTACTTTTTTTTCTGTATTTTTGTACTTAAAAAAGTGAAAATAGTATCAGCAAAAGATGGTGTACCTGGTCAATTTCCCAGGCTTGTTCGAGAGACATGAGAATGTATAAGTATAGCACCGTTATATTCGAGGTAGGCATAAGTCCCTTTTACCATTTTCACATTTTTGTTAAAATGGTAACCCGTGTATACTTTATAGCGAGCTGTCCTCAAAGCTAACATTAGCTTTTATGAACTTTCTTCATACAGACAAAAAGAATAGCGCAAGAATGTGTAACTTGTTTAATGCATGTGTTGGGCGACTCGTCATCAAGAAGTAGAGTAGTACAACCCACAGGAGTATTTTTTCATCCTCATATCTGTAAACCAGAAAATGTAATGGTTATAATTTTGAACATAATGCAGGGTTTTCCCCAGTGCACTGTAAGCCTGGTGGCCCACCGTACCTAAGTTGCCCTCTACCAGGCCTGAGTTGCCCCCCAATAGGCCTAAGCCACTGGTGAGTATTGTTTAATGTCTTTTTAAGACGTTTTAGTGGGGGCGGATTGGTTAGAAATATTTTCAAATCTCCAGTCCAACGCTTAGCACTAACTTTATGTACGGCCCTATGGAATCTGCGTTTAGCTTTTTAAATTCTCAATTTCACGATTCCGTCCATGATTCTGTTATAACAGAAACTACTGGGCTTTACATTAATGCTGCCATCAGGCTGTGACTGGTCCCAGCTGGGCCCACGTCCCAAAAAGACACTTGCCACCGGGCTAAATAATTTTTCTTGGGGAAGCCCTGTAACGGTGGCGGTTTTAAAACACGTTGTTAATGCATGTTTGGTTAAGCTTTACTTTTGGTTACCCGCGTGACGCTGAAAATGACTTAGCTCTGTTTGTTCCGTTTGACCCATCCACCACTCCAGCCTGCCTTCAAGTTCCTACCCGAGGCTATTTTGCAGAGGCACCATGGCTCTGTCCGGTGCTTAGCACCGCCCAAGACGATTGTGATTGGTTTAAAGAAATGCCAATAAACCAGAGCATGTTTTTCTCCCATCCCGGAATGCTGTATGGACTAGCCAGACCCTCCTCCGCATCGCTGTAGGGGAAGGTCTGGCAATGTGAGACTACTACAAACGTAACTGTGAGTCAGAATTGCTGCTTGAACAATAACCGCAGTCTCAGGAAAGAGATTCAGGTATTTGAGCTCGAGTAAGCATGCATGCTTAGAAAATTGCAGGTCACAAACAAAAATCAAAGAGTAGAGCGATAGCAGTGGCTGCATGTTGTGTTGCCATTTCTTGTAACATTTTGTACTTAAAGTACTCTCCATCAAGTACAGAGAAGAGGTATGGTAACCAAATCTGTGTTCCTCTCGAGATCTAAATAACTTCATGGAAAATCATTTTTGTAGTGTAATTATGTGTCTTGATATGTACTCTAATACTGTATGGGCTATGTGCTAGTGAACAGATGCACACTGTACGGATGACTTCACATGTAGCTGAAATGTGAAGTGAGTCCAGACTTTTGACTATGGACTATAATAGCATTTATTTTAATTTTTGTGGAAACAAAGTTAAAGTTGTTTATTTTATGCTTGGCCACTAGATCAGTGGAGTTATTGTGCTGGTGATCAAACAGAATTTTACATATAGAGTATATAGACTCTATATACATATGGTTCATTTTTGCATACCACCCTTGCAATGAGCCTTTATGATACATACAACACAATGGTACTAGGTAGCACACAACACTTAATGACTTGCAGATGTAAAATCTCTGCTTTCTGCATCTTCGCATCCGGTCAATAATGTTGTTTCAGTCCAACAGTCGCAAACAAGGTCATCTAACTACACTTCTTAGAAGTTTGACAGGAGTGTGACGTTTGATAAAATACCTGTTTATATTACCTTAAGGCACAATGACACAAGCAACAGCTCAGTAGCCATGTTCAAAACCACCAGCAGTGACACACTGAGCCTGCAGTAAAGATAACCAGACTGGGGATGGGGGGGGCTGACAGGGATCCTTACAGATCCTTACTTACTGACTGGGTAAGGCTCCTCAACAGTGAATGGCTACATGTGTTAGGTGTCACGATTCAGAGACTAATTTCTGTGTGTGTGTGTGTGTGTGTGTGTGTGTGTGTGCGCGTGGTAGATAGGGTGTTCCGGGGGGGAAATTGTAAAATGACATTCTTTGCTATCCATATAATCTCCATATTGAAATGATGCAACACATTCACACTCTCACTCCAATCACATAACATACTTTACGGACGCTCAGTCAGGTGCCTCTGGCGTTGTTAGAAACGCTAAAAGTCTTCTTTAACGTCATATTTAAACGTGCTTGGTTGTGACTCTTTGTGTCACTTTTTGACGTTTTGGGTCGGGACGTACGTTTAAGTGATATGCAGCACAATAACAGGACAGTAAGGTTTAGGAAAAACTGATGGGTGGGGTTATAAACTGTACATTTCAGTGACACACGGGACATGAATCCCGGTCTCCTGGGTGAAAATCCTGTGTTGTTTGATCCATCCCCCCCAACCAGCCTCTTTCAGCAGCATTTCAGGCATTCATACTACTCTCTACCGTTGTCTCTCGTTTTACTACATCATCTTACAGCGCAGCCGAGCTGCTGCTCTGCCCGGTGCGTCCCATACAGATGCTGAAGGGTGCTTTTCGCATTGTTTCTGACATTGAGAGACACTGCCCAAGCATCAGTATTTTACGAGTTGAGAGTGAGTGCCCTGAACGATCTACCGTTATGTTTCAAGGGAAAACTAACTCCAAAGACATATCACTTTTGCTTTCATAAAAATGTCCCCACTGTTGGAGAATAAAGATAAACCTTGACTTGTAATTCAACCAACTACCAAAATGAAAAGTGAATCTGTAATACTGTTGCTCAGTAGTTTCTACACTTATAGTCTACAATCATGTGAATGAACTTCTGCGATATGGATTGATCAAAAGAACCAGATGGATGTTTTGCATGTTTTGGCCTTTTTACTTTGAGATATTTGGATTGAGTTTTCTAAAATTCCAGGAAGCCATTGTTTTCCTATCATTTCACAACTTAACGATCTGTTGCTGCTGACAAGGTGACCATGCAAGTTATTGCATAATGCAAGCGCATACATTACAGTGATAGTACTGACAAAAATACAAGCAGACAAGATCACTGTAACGGATTAGCTGACTCTTGTAAATAGTCTAATCCATACTGATTAGAAATGAATGAAACACAATAGCTGCCTGGAACATTGCAAAAACAAATCTCCCAATATTTGGTATGCTTTGGAAAATGGTCAGCTGTCATTAATGGTATATGATGTATTAAATAGATGTAAATGGACAAAAAACAACCCAAAACTATAGTTTGGTCTCTACAACAAAAAAAGAAAGACGTAAAATAACGGTCAACTGTGGTGACAGATGAAATCACAAAGTTCAAAGTGCTGTCCAAATAATAACAATCATCCCAAAATGTGCTTACTAAGGCCAATCTATTCTAAAGCATGGGGGGTTAAGGGAAGAAAATAAAATGTCACTGCAATCAAATGACTATTACAACATTCTCCAACTCCCAAAAGACGTAATCATGTTTAAACGGACACAGCAAAGCCCTGTTCACATTATAGCAGTTTTTGATCCATTATAGTGTATGTGGTGCGTTGAGCTTTGTGAGCACGGCACATGGCTGAATTCTCCATACTTGTGCTATGCTTAAAGATGTTTACGTATATTGTAACCAGCAGGTCTTAGAAATAGTTACTTCTCTTGGTCATCACAACAGATGATGTTAGGTTGTGCAACTTGCAAATAGAATTTGGATATTGTGTCTGCACAGCCACAACACAAGAGGATCAGTTTTCTGCTATTATGTGAACACGTCATTAGGGAAGAGAGGGAGTAAAAAAACTGCCAACTTCTCAATTATAAGTGTGTGTGTGTGTGTGTGTGTGTGTGTGTGTGTGTGTGTGTGTGTGTGTGCTTTCTTTCAGTGCTGATAGCCGTGTGTTTATCATGTCATATGAAATGGACAGAAGTGCTAATATCTTCAAACACGTGTAGCATCTTGTTTCATTGTCTGAGGAAGTGTAGCTCAACATGTGTGTCAATATAAGTGTTAGAGTGTGTGTGTGTGTGTGTGTGTGTGTGTGTGTGTGTGTGTGTGTGTGTGTGTGTGTGTGTGTGTGTGTGTGTGCCAGGCCAAGCACATACTGGATCACTGAAAAGCTTGGTGGAAGCGGGGCAGTGTAGTGGGTGTGCTTAGGTTGGATATGAAGGAGGAGGGCAGCCTTTGAAGCGAGCTATCTGCAGCCTCTGGGCCTTCAGGAGACTGGGCGGAAGCTGGACCAGAGGTGCCGGCTCTTCGTTGGGTGGATAGTCGACGCCCTGCCCCCCGCTGCTGCCCCCTGCCTGGTTGTACGGGGGCCCGTTGAGTGGCAGGAAGTTAAAAAGCTGCGAGAAGTCCATCAAGGAGGAGGATGAGGCCAGAGAGTCGCCTGCTGCAGCTGATGCCATTGGGGTGGCCATTTTGGACAAGGACATGCCCTCGCTCACTTCCTCCAGCACACCCCCTTGAGGCTCCAGCTCCAGTTTGGAGGAGGAGAGTTGCGGTTCCTGGGCTGCAGAGGACGAGGAGGGCATGCTGCTCTGCAGCTCCATCAGGTAGGTCTCCAGTTCTCCCTTTAGATTCTGCTCCCGCTCCTGTGAGACGCTGTATGAGGTAAAGTTGGAGCCCAGTGGGTACTTAAAAGAAAACGGGTGTGTGGGGGTGGGGAAGGGCTCTGTGTCCAGGACAGGGCCCGTGTACATGTTAAGCTGGTGTGGCCTCGTTGTCAGCATTCCCGGGAGCTCGTCCTTGATGCCCCCGGACGCCATATCGTAGACAGCGGGCTCCAGCAAATCAGCTGGCTCAGTTTTGACCCTTAGCAGCTCCCGAGCGTGGCTCTTCTTCACGTGACGTGTCAGGTGGTCCTTCCTGCCGAAGCGCTGGGCGCAGTACTGACAGAGGAAGTCCTTGCGTCCAGTGTGCACCACCATGTGGCGCCGCACATCTTTACGGGTGTAAAATCGTCGCTCGCAATGCTCGCAGCGGTGCTTCTTCTCTTTGGTCCCGCCGGAGGACTTGCCAGCGTGTGTTTTGAGGTGCTCCAGAAGGACCCCGGTGCTGGGGAACGGCTGCAGGCACACTTGGCAGGTGAGGTCTCCGCTGTTGGCGGCATGGAGGGCGAGGTGGCGCTTGAAGCCCAGCTTGGTGTTGTAGCTCTTGCCGCACTCCTGGCAAGCAAATGCCTCCTTGTAGGGGTCGTGAGTGTGTAGGTGATTCTTTAAGTGATCCTTGCGGTGGAACATTTTCTCACAGTATGAACACTTGTGGTTTTTTTCTGGCGAGTGAGTCGCCATATGCCTTGGAACACAGACACATTCTATAAGCACTCAGAAGGGTTGCAATCACATTTTAGATAGTAGGCATGAGTTACATCATGAGAAAAAATAAACAAGTATGCATCAACTAATCATTCTGATTACTACTGAGCACTGTGTTACGCCACTGTGCCCGGCTCGGCTGGAGCTGCACTGGCCCCCCGATAGCACCTTACAGTTTACAGATGAGCAAATAAACCACTTAGATCTGTGAGTCCAGAGTGTAGCAGCACTGCACTCAATAGTAATATTTATGCTGCTGTCAAACTCCTTTTTTACAAGCGTCATATTTTAATGTTAAACTAACACTCTGTGGCAATTGTATGTATTAATTAAATTTTTTTTTTTTTACACTTTTGTTTTTAGTTGAAGCTATATTTATGAGCCAGTAGAACGAAACTGCGTTCATATGTGCACTCTGACAATATGTGTACATACAGTATGTGCAGTTGAATGACAATAAAAGCTATCTATCTATCTATCTATCTATCTATCTATCTATCTATCTATCTATCTATCTATCTATCTATCTATCTATCTATCTATCTATCTATCTATCTATCTATCTATCTATCTATCTGTGTGAAGAGAAAAGCAACATGCTGCAGCCTGCTGTGCACCGCTGTGTGTCTGTACCGTAGCAGCTTGTATTTGGAGACGAAAGCCTTGGTGCAGTCGGGGTGTGAGCAGCGGTACGGTCTTTCTCCTGTGTGAGAGTACGAGTGCACCTTCAACTTCTCCAGACTGTTGAAAGCCTTCTGACACTCCTGGCAAGAAAATTCTTCTTGGGCTTCCCCTCTGCTCTCCTGCGCCTCCCCGCGGGCGGCGTGAGCTTGGTTCTCTCCAGGAGGTGGTCGCGGTGGCCCTGGGTTCCCGTGGCCATGGCACTCTAGGGCTGAGCAGCTACATGGACCGGGGCGCAGTGCCCAACTAGTACTGATACAATTGTTCTATCCAGTTTTATGTGCTCAACACCACCCGGACTCAGCGGCCTGAGAAAGAGAGAGAGAGAAAGATCATCTGAACGGATCTGTTTCAGGTTGCTGACTGAGTTGCTGGCAGTAGTAAAGACACTAAAACCTAAGTCATAAATCGACTGATCTGAGGCCCATCTCACACAACCAGTTCAACGTAATCTGGCCCTGAGCTCAGAGCGACCATGTGAGCTACCAGTTCTTAACGCTCTGAGGTCTAAGGGCATTTTCACATGCTTCTTAAATGTACCTTTTATATTTGCATATAACTCACCCCTATGTGGCCCAATGTGCTTCACATCAAAATGGTGAGAACAAACTCTGCTTTCTGTAGTGACGCCCGCGTTTTTTCCAGAGCGATGTGTTAATAATTTGGCTCTAAAGATGAAACATTGAAGTTGGCGCTTTGAAAGTCCTCAAATCTCTTCTGAAAACAAACCTTAACTTATGATGTGTTGTACGACTTTTTTCAGTGAGTTTACCAAAGTCTTTAGGTTATATTTCATTAAAAATAGTAAATAAAAGATGGAAATGAAATTTTGTAACATTGCTTTTTGAGTAAGGGATTTGTCAAACATCGTTTGGACGTGCTGGTGCGTCTTTTGTCCTCAGAGGGTTAATTACAGGAAATGTCATCAGAAAGTCAGGGTCTTAGTATGAGCTCAAATGATACCTGCAGGGAAATTCGATTAAAGCAGCAGCTGTCTGTCTGTCTGTCCGTCTGTCTGTCTGTCTGTCTGTCCGTCCGTCTGTCTGTCTGTCTGTCCGTCCATCTGTCTGTGTGTCTGTCTCTGTCAGTTTATGTCTGTGTCTGTGTCTGTCTCTCTGCCTGTCTGTCTGTCTGTCTGTCTGGCTGTCCGTCTTTCCGTGTCTGTCCGTCTGTCTGTGTCTGTCCGTCTGTCTGTCTGTGTCTGTCCGTCTGTCCGTCTGTCTGTCTGTCTCTGCCTCTCTGCCTGGCTATGTCTGTCTGTCTGCTCATGTCTGATGAAGTTGATCTGCTTGAAATTATGCATTTATGACTTACTGGGTGCTTTTCAATAGTGTGACTTTATTAATTTCTAATAAAAAAACAGCAGGTTTTATTTCCAATTATTATCAAAAACGCTCATTCTATTATTCTCAGCTGTAATGAAGAAGTAATTGCATCAACGGTGTGGTAAACTATCACAAAGAGCGGTAGGCCTATTTGGAGAAGTTGGAGATAGCAGGATTGGATTACCTTCCCTCTCCCTCCCTCTGTTTTCCATCTGCCCGACTTCAGTCCACATGATCTGTACCACTATGTGGTAAGCGGTATATCCCCATACTCTGGTGCTGATCTCAACAAAGTCTGGATGCCTTACTAGTTCTTTGTTGCTGGCTGGGTTACAGGTATGCGATCCTACGCTAACGGCGGGGGGAGGTACCTCATAATGGCAAAATAAAACATCAGTCTAGGGTTTATTTTGTTATTATTAACATAAAGATTTATATAACACCTAGCCTATGTTTATAGAGGACATGGTCAGTCGTGGCTACCCACCTACCATTGTTCACTGGGTGTGCCAATGCAACTTTCCATTGGATGTCTGGATTAATTATCTATCACAGGTTCATCTATGCAGTACATCACAGGTCAGTGAATAACTGATGAATGTTAGCTTTGTGGGTGGGTCATCATCGGGTTGACATGTTAGCAGAAACAGCTGGTTAGCACGGCAGCTAGCAGCTAAGAATACTATTATTATTATTTATCAGTCATTTGAAAAAGAAAGGCAATACATACACATGCTTGTGCTAGTGAGGATTACCATGCAGATTGTGTATGTGAGAACACGTACGCATTTGGCTTGCCGTCCGTCTACAGCATAGCTCTTCCACCATAGAGTAGAGCGTGATGTCACATGCAAAGGGTCTATATTGTCTTTACTTCACAGAACAATCAGCTGTTTATTAAGCTTGTATCATCCTTTCACCACAAGCATTCCTACAGTTAAACTCCATGCCTTCTCTTGATGATGTCTATTATGTTTTAAACGATAATGGGTGGGGTGTATTTTGGTAAACTGACTGAATGCCCAGCTGTTTGAATGGCCCGCGGCTCGCGTAAAAAAAGACCTGGCGCGCATCTTTAGCGAAGCAGAGAGACGCTTCACGCACACTTCTGGGACGCCGTGACACCAGGGGCTGCGGGGAGGAGCCCATAGAAAAGGTCTTTTTACAGGGCCCAGAGTTTTGTGCTACGCCCCTGCGTGGAATATCAAGCATTGACTTGAAAAGCAGCAATTGCACACGGAGCCCATGGTGCATCCAGAACGCAGCGCAGACACGCCTGTTGGAGAATAAATTAAATGGTTGATGCCTGGATCAGGCATCAACCATTTGTCAGGTGACCAATGTCAATGCCTGTTTTAGATGGATTTTGAATTAAACCAATGCCTGCTTTCTCAATGGTTTTGTTTTGAAGGAGAATGTTACTTTAGAAGAGAAGTATATATGCTGGACTCGGTTGAAACCAACTAGGCCGAGCACGGGACAAGCCCAAGTCCAAATACCAATGAGTCCAAGACGAGTCCGAGACAACAAAAAAAGTGTGGAATGCGAGTCGGGTGAAAAGCGTTCTGGGAGTCTGTTGAGAGACAGGCAGCAGGCGGAGAAGGGTGAAGCAACTGCTTCCTCGTCTGCGACCCTTGGGAAACTGGTGGTGCTCCTCTGGGTGCTGTGTATGATGCTGTGCCCCTATATGCCCAAAGAGGAAGAATGCAGATGTTGTCAGGGGTGGGCCCTGGGGCCTGATATTAGTGGTCGTGATGTGCAGGGGCGATTCCAGGATTTTTTTCAAGTGGGGTTGCACAGGGGTGGACCAACAACTAGTCCCTGATTGCAGTGTGCGTTTCAGCGTAGCGCTGACCCTCGCAGATCGCCCTCTTTCAATAATGAATAATATTCAATAAAAGAGCAGCCTATTTCCTTGTTTACTGCTGCAATGAAACGCTTGGCTATGCTGTAACCTTGGTTGTCAGAGTTAAGATTCCAGTCATATTTCCTAATTGTTCTCTTTAAAATAGTGTCAAAGTTTTGTCTCGTTCTCGTAAACCGAATCTCGTGTCTTGTGGGCTTGTCACAGCCGTTATTCATTATTAATTTCACTTCTTTTCATTTTAAACCCATTTCATATATCCAAATACAATACACATTTTCTAGAATCTTAGTCTGCACTTTTTAAAGTGCAGAGCCACACCGTGCCCCCCTTCTAGCCCCACCCATGATAAGGGGTCCAGGGTTGAGCCCTCGGACGCTTCACAACGCTATGTCCCCACGTCAGAGGATTCCCCCCCCCCCATGTAATCAACAGGGCTGATCCATTGTTTTTATTGAAAATCTTTTACATAACAAGCACTCTGCAGCAGCTGCTGCCTTTTTCTTTATCACTCTCTCTCTCACTCTCTCTTTGTAAGAGCTCCACATCCACAGGTGGCCATCGAATTATGATGACCTCATCCACATTCCTGAAATCATTAAAATATTGAACCACCATGGCACTGACAACTTTAAGACAACACAAACCTATAATTTCTGTGGCCTACAAAAGAACAGACTCCCGGAATGCCTTTGTTCCCGACTCACGTTCCACTCTCCACAGCGCTGTTTTCAGACAAAAAGTCACCTCGCGAGATGGATAATGTTGTCACTTTTAACAACACTCTGAGCCTGTCAGTGGCAAAAACAATCACTTTTAGTGGACAAACATCGAGGGGGCACAACTGCCCCATTGGGTCCGGTTCACAGCGGCCCGTCACTGCGTTCTCGCTCAAAACGGGACCAATTTCAAAGATTTTTGGGGAACACTTTACTTGAAGGTATCTTCATAAGAGTGACATGACACTATCATGAACACAGTCGTGACACGTCATACAGTCCTAACATGTAAACCCTAACCTTATCCCATCCTGGGACCCTAACCATAACTGGTCTTGACAAAACCGAATGACACTTACTAAAAGAAGCGTTATGTCATAAACGTTTATGACTTGTTTATAATGTATTTCTAATGTATAATACAGTGTCATGTCACTCTTATGTACATACCTTCAAGTAAAGTGTAACTGATGTTTTTCTGTGTGGACTATCCAGCCCTTCCTCCGCAGCGCAGTGGAGGAAGGTGTGGCAATGTGAACATAAGAGTGACACTACATATGACTTAAAAGATGATAACTAATCCAGAACTTATTTTGACCATACCTCGCTCGTTGTCTGTGCAACAAGGACAACACATAATCTCTCTTTCTCAACAGGGCCTTTCTCCTTCACACCTTGTCACGTCTTCGTCTAAAATGTTAGAAACACCAAAGTAAAACCAGAAAACCCAAGAGCCCGCAAATTTAGTGTTCCTGCGTTGGTCTTAAACTAGCAAAGACACTTGCGTCGGGTCTTGGGCGGCGTCAGCGTTACCGTATCAATAGAAAACACTTAGGTGAACCATTGGCAAAATGAAAATTATTTATTTTAAAAATCGTTTTTTCCTAATGTATAATTGATTTTATATCCCTGTGCAGGGTCTCCCAGCCAAAGTCTGCAGCATGTCCTGTAGGCAGGAGATGGACGCATGGAGACCTCCATGTCCCAGTGAGTGGGCACGTCACTGGGACACGCCACAACACTGACCACTCCGATTTAAAAATGGCCAGCGGTGCTTTATACAAAATCTGTAATACCCCCATAGCCAAACCCACTTCCACGTACGTACCTTCCTTTAGAGCAGGGCAATATGGAGAAAATCACAATGTTTTTGACCAAATACACTGATGGCGATATTGTGGCGATAATGTAGAGTTGACTATTGGTGTTTTCACAAAATATTAACACAATGTGAGTTTTGATAAATAATCACAAATAATGTCAATACAATGACTTAAGTGGGTAAAGGCAAACAATAAAAAAGCTAGTAAGTCTGGTAAGTTCAGAAAATGACAACACTTTACTTTAATGCAGGCTTTAGGAGCAGGAAAAGACAACACTTATGTCATGTCACAATATTACGAAATCCAAAATGTAAGAAGATAACCAGCCTCATAATCAATGCAGATAAACAAACGCGTACAGTTAACCAACTTGCACTGCAGAATGAAGTAACTCACCCAATCAGCTTTGTTTTAGTATCAGTCTAGAAACATATTTGAGATTCCATATGCAGAGAGATGCATAAAAATAAGTTAACTTCTTACATTTGATCATGCAGCTATTTCAAACAGATGGATTCTTGATTTAACCCAACAATGAGTTCTAAACAGACACATTTAATTTAATAAAACATAAATAGATGACACTGTGCTGAATAAACACAGGAGATATATGATATATGCAGGAAAGAAACAAAAGCAGATACATATAGATTACATCTGCCCAGTGATTCAGATCCTTTACTTCATTAAAAGTACTAACACAGCCCTATAAAAATACTCTGTTACAAGTTAAAGTCCTGCATTGAAAATGTTACTTCAGTAAAAGTATGTGAGTTTCATTAGAAAAATTTACTTAAAGTATTAAAAGTAAGAGTAATCAAAGTGGATGGTTGGAGTGATAACTAGCTGGACTGAGTGTTTTTCTTCTTTTTTCTGTTTTGTCCAAATAAAATAAAATGTTTAATGCCTGTAGTGTCCCATCTGTACTATATGTATCTCGGGTAAGCATACACATGTGGATGTACAGATTCTTGACTGTGGGTACTACAGCTAACACATTTAATCCTTGGTCCCCTTTCTGTTTTATGTTATGTGCCTCAATGTACTGTTTTTGTGTGTCAAATGTATAAAATACTCAATAAATATAACTTTCAGGTAGGTCCAGGTAAAAAAGTACACATAACATATTACAAGGGGATAGACACAAACACACACTCAAACAAAAACACATACAGGCATACTGACTACCACATATTACATAAGGTGAACACACAAACACACATACAAACATACATACATACATACATACATACATACATACATACATACATACATACATACATACATACATACATACATACATACATAGACACATTGTGCCTACATTCATACATACATACACACATACACACATACATACACACACATACATACATACATACATACATACATGCATACATACAAACATACATACATACATTAATGCATACATACATACATACATACATACATACATGCATACATACAAACATGCATACATACATACATACATACATACATACATACATACATACATACATACATACATACATACATACATACATACATGCACACACACACACACACACACACACACACACACACACACACACACACACACACACACACACACACACATACATACATACATACATACAAATAGCTATGCAATGATAATTGGCACATTAATCAGTACATTAAATTCCTTAGCACAACATGGCAGGTGGGAACATTACTTGCCACAAACAAATGGCTAGCGCTGGTCCATCTTGGACACCTCAACAGGATGCTATGTGCACCATTGTATGCCACCTTTATCTTATTTATTTTTACTGCTTTACTGTAGCTGCACCATAGGTGAGCTGTATCAAGTGGAGTACAGTATGCTCTGAAAAGAGATGTTTTAACTTCTTCAGTACACATTTAAAATGTGCGTACCATTTGCTTTAGTGACTACGTTTAGCTCTTGCCCTGTCAAGGAAAAAAAGAGAAAGCTTCCTGTCCTCCTTAGTTCTGGCAATCATTACAACCCTCTTTTTTGCATTGAATTTGTCATACTGTGGTCTGTAGTTTTAGCAGACTCTAAGCAGTTGCTGTAGGCCAGCACTATATGGAGACATAATTAAATCATTGATACATCAGATGATTAATACGCCGATCCCCCCACCATACAGCCAGTCTTACACACTTCTTATGTCCTAGAAAGATCATCCATGTACAGATTGAAAAGAACAGGTGACAATATTCCACCTTGTCTAACCCCATTGGTAACTGGGAATAGAGCCCATGTTGTCTTCCCCCATCTAGCTTGCATAGTTTGATGGGAGTACCAATAATGCAAGATATGTATTAATTATGGGAGGGACCTCTCGCTCTTGTAATTTTATAAACAGCTTACCGTGATTGACATCGCAATCGAGGTAACATAAAAACATTGTTGAACCATGGCTTTTATACTTGGTAGCAAGTCCTTTCAGTGCACATATACACAAATGTGAGCCAACCAAACCAAACTGATTGTCAGTGGTTATTATATATTCTTGTAGTATATGAAATAGAATTTGTTCTAGAGCGATTGGCCTGTACTTTCTCTATGCTTGATACCTTACAGGTTTTGTCTTTAATAACTGGCATAAATAGTACACGTAACATCGAGCCAGGTAATATGCCATGCACCAATAAACCCGAGAAACATTAGCAAGTAACACTGAGATTCTACGGCTTGCATACTTCAGGTGTTCAGCTGTTATTTGGTCAAGACCACATGCTTTGTTCACTGCCAATTTCTCAATAGCATGACACACTTCATCAGGTCTAATGACCACACTATCATTATTAATGACACCGCCAACCTGATAGTCAGCACTCCCAACACAGTTAAAAACCTCTCTAAAAATGTTTCATCCCCAGAGATCCCATCAATGCTGGATGGCAAAGGCATCATATTATTGTTATTGATAACCTTCACTTCTTTCCAGAATTCATAAAAATCATTCTGCTGAAACTTTCTGGCCATAGAATTTGCCCTCATCATCTGCCCATTACTTTTGATAAAGCGTACAGCATATTACAACCTGGCATTTGCCTTTTTCTTATGTTCAAACTCTGGGCCATACCTAGCCTTTCCAGATGATACCCAGCTCCAAAAAGCTGCCTTAGCCTCCACATGAAGTTCAGAGCCCGTATCCGTTCCACCCAGGTCTAATCTTATGCTTTCTTTTCTCCTGGATGAATAATTTACTGACATTAATTAAACAGTTCACAATTTTGTCATTCATAATAACTATATCACTGTGATGTTTTTGACTCTTTTTTGCTCGTTATTATCATCCTTATCTTAGCTAGTCAGCTCAGGTAGACTGTCAAGATTTATTACCATGGAGACAGGTATGTGATCTGCTGTGGCTAGACCATACATAATCTCAACTTCCAAGCAATCATGAGCATCAGCTGTACATCTACAGTGGTCTAGCCAAGATGTTGTATGCCATGCTTCACTGATATATGTATAACTGTCTACTGGTAACAAGACTTTACTTGAGAGACCTAACTTAGTGTTTAAACAGAACTGATTAAGGTGTTTGTCAATTAGAGAGTTAACATCTGACATATCAGCATTCATATCACCCATCACAAAAAATGCAAATACTTTCACTCTCTTTAATGAATGAGCTGATAAAGGCTGGCCTATTCATTTTGATTTTGGTAGCATTATTGTGTAGACATTTAAAATAATGAAGACATTGTCATCATGTCCAACTTTAATTGCTATGGCCCAACCCACCGCTAATCAAATCCCATCAATCAGTGGGTCAGGTTTCCTAAGCCATAGGACGGCCACCCCTCCAGGTATTCTGCCACGCACTATTCCCATAGCTCCCCTCCCCCTAAATAAATGTTAAAGAAAAAGTGCTCAAAGCAGAAACATCCTCTCCTTGTGGAAAGTGTAAAAGATCCAAACAGTTGTTTAATGGTCAAATCATTTCAGCTGGACTTGTAGGCCGTTATGTTGTTGGCTAGTTTCTTTTAGAATAAAACATCAGATTTTAGAAACTACATGTGTTTTGTGTGCAGGAATCTTAATGTGTAAAGTAACTAAAGCTGTCAGATGAATGTAGTGGAGTCAAAAGTAAAATATTCCTCTCTGAGATGAGTAGAAGTAGAAAAGTGGCATGGAAAGAAAAGACTCAAGTAAAGTACAATTACCTTCAACAATGACACTATTAACGGGCTATCCATCAAACACCCGTATCGTACGTCCACGTGTTTAATGCATGCAGCACATTGGGAGTGTGGAAAGAGCTGAAATGTGTGTATTACTGCAATTAAACAACAGGACCTTCAACAGGGGTTCGGGACACTTAGGGGGTCCTCAGAGTTGCTGCAGGGGGGACCACCCAAATATTGTTCGATAGTTAAAAAACAACAACATTGATCATAGGCCTACTGGCCTACAGGGAAGGTAGTCTTCCACAGATACAGTTAAGATTCAGGATTCACTGTTCCACATTGTAACATTTTAGCCTTAGAACATGATGTATATTTTAGGGATAGACAGATTATGGGAACTGGCCGATTATCAGGCCGTTTTTTGGCAGTTTGCAGATTATCTGTATCTGGAGTTTTATTTGCCTGATAACTTATAAAGTTAATGAATTCAAAAATGTTCTACGTTGGCTCGGCTACAGCTCTGTGTCTGTCCCTCTGCTTTGGTTTGACTCAAACCAAGTCTGACTTAATGCCCACACACACACACACACACACACACACACACACACACAACATCTGACTATCTGTTACTGGGGATTATGGTGAAAGGTTCTCATTTATTAAATAATTGCTTAAAGCATTTATAGATTGCTTTTTGGGCATGTTAGGCCTTTATTTGTGTAGGACACTTGGAGAGGTTTTGGAGAGGTTTTGGAGAGGTTTTGGCACAGCAGTGACACATGTAATACCAAATACTGAAAACTCCCTAGCTCCCATTAGGTTAGGACTAGAGTTCTGAAATTGAACAGAGGTCTTGTTGACCAGGTGTAGAAGGCATGTGTTGGGTTCTGCATAGTGTGGCACAAAGTATATTTTAGTACATTTTTTAAAGTTTTTTTTTTTTTTTTTAAGAAAGGACCAAAATAACTATTTTGAACCATGTTTGAACTGCTGTAGTGTATGTTGTGTTTGAATCACATGCTAATCAAGCACATGTCCATAAACTAGGAGATTTTAGGTTTCAAATGAAGCCTCATACATGCATTTTGGCCTTGCAATTATAGCAAGTTATAAATTATTGTCTGTTATAAGCAAAAATTGAGCAAAAGAGGTGGATTATATCAGGTTAAAGGTGCTCTAAGCAATGTTGGATGATGTCACTTCTTAAAAACTGAGTTTTTGTTGGCGTTTGTAGACCCTGGGCTGTCTACAGAGACCGCATATTTTACAGTGTGTTCTGGGGACAGGCAGCTAGCAGATAGTTTTTTTATTTCAATTATGATTTTTCCAAATATCTGTTATCGGTTTCATTATCTACTAATAATCTGTATCGTTATTGGCTTTGAAAAGTCAGTATCGGTCGAGCCCTAGTATTAATAAATGACTATGCAATGCTTATCTTTTTGTAGCTTTTCAAACGTTTTGTTCAGGAGAACAGGCTGGAATATGTCTATTATTTAAATAACTTAGTATTGTATGCACCATAAAAAGGTGTCTAAAACCTCTAGGCCGCCCTACATGTTACTGTAGGCACAGTTTAACATGCAACTCAATTTTATACATTATATACAGTATAGTAAAGGAGTCCCTGATCCGTCTCTTTCAGCCGAGAGGTCCTTGGCTTGAAAAACATCGAAGACCCCTGTGTTACAGGAATCCTCAGGCCTTTCAGGATTTAAGATGACTAGATGAGCACTTGTCTCTCATGTGATTTATGGATTTATGACAGAAATTAGCTAAATAAGTGCATATAACTACATTGACAACAGCCAAGTATTTTGCAATAATTAGGACGCACCGGCGCTTGAAATTATTTCAAAGAAAATGTTACTATAACACATGTTTTTGGATTCTATGATCCATATTTTGTACTGACAAAAATATATTTTTTAAATCATTTTGAGTAACATTAAGGATGATAAAAATACTACTACTCACTTCCATTAGCTGCTTGTCTTAACTCTACTAATTTATCATTAGAAATAGAAATGATGTTGTTGAAATTTAAAGTAAATGTGTACTTTACTGAGAGTTACAACGTTATAGTTAACAGTAATCATAATAATCATTCTAAGTCAAAAGTGCTATGAGTGTACTTGATTTAGCTGAAAACACATTAACAAATGTTTTTTTTTTTTTCCCGGCTCGAAACACAAGTTCAAATGTTCTGTTAAGAATGTATAAATTTGAAGAAAGTCATCACAATCATGAAGCCTTTAAGGTATAAACGTTTCATTTCTACAGACCCCCTCTTTTCAAACATGAAATATATAGCAATCAGGCTACATCTTAGCCTCAACTAAAAACAGCATTTGATATCTCATGTGAAGCAAACAGCACAAGAACCATGCAACTCTCCTTTTCTTACATTTGGCCTACATTAGCCTAATCAGGGTAATGTATTGTTTTCTGTTAATTAATACAAACGCAGTGGTGGAATGTAACTAAGTACATTTACTCCAGTACTGTACTTATAATAATAATGTATTCTTATAATAATAATGTATACATTTGGACTTAAGTCCAAATTTTGAGCTATTTCTATTTTACTTACTCCACTACTTCTCTACATTTCAGAGAGAAATCAGAATCAGAATCCACTTTATTGGCCAGGTTTGTGTAAACAAACAAGGAATTTGACTCCGGTTAATCTTTACTCTCAACGTACACTACTCACTTATAAAGAATAAAAACAGAAAGGACAGTAAGAAATATAGAAAATACTGTTAAGTATACAGTATAGAATAGAATTTACAAATATATAAGAAGTATTCAATAACAATTATAGAGATCAGGTAATATCAGTATGGTCTGAGATTTAAGATATAAATATAAATATAGTGTAAGACAGTTGTAATGGTAATATATTAATAATTATTTTTTTTGTAATTGTAAGATTAAAAACTACATGAGGTAGATGAGGCTGTATTGTACTTTTTACTCCACTACATTTATCTGCTAGTTACTTTACACGTTAAGATTTTTTCACACAAAACAACAAATAGTTTATAAAATCAGATGTTTTATTATTAATTATTAAACACAGAACTTCCGGTTTCTAACTTGAGTTTTTTTTTCTGAATTGAGTACTTTTACTTTCAATACTATACTTTTTCAATACTATTTTTCTTCATGATGAGACTCACATACTTTAATTTAAGTAACATTTTTAATGCAGGACATGTACTTGTAACGTATCTGGGTACTCAGCCACCCCCCCCACCCCCAGTCCGACACCCCTGGGTGTCAGTACCTTTACTTAAATAACGGATCTGAATACTTCTTCCACCCACTGCTGAACACAAGCAAACAGCAGCCAGTTCGCTGTATCAAAATCCAGAGTCAAAGTCATGCCATGGCAGTTTGAGAACAATCGCAGACTGATTCCAAATCAGATGAAGCTTGAGGTCTGGTTTAAGGTAGGACAGGTGTAAACACTGACAACACATGCACTTCCTCTCAAAGAAACGGTTTCAACGTCGGTTTTCTACACTGCCTACAGATGCTTCTTATCTCCAGACTGTCCCATCGTCCAGAGCCGCCGTGCAGCTTGTGTTGAACGCTTAATAACCTATAAGACATGACGGGCTTTTCCCCCCTCTGCAGCTATAGGACCAGATCTAGTAAATACGAATTAGGCTATTAATGTGCACACAGTGCAACCTGCCCCAGCAGTCACACTCAACACAAGATCACTTGTGGGTCTGCGGGAAAGCTGGGTTGCAGGCATTGCATAGGCTATTAACTTTAAGTTATCCCTCCATTTGTTGCTACTTTATTGATAAGCAGTTCCTTGTGTGTTAGCCTTGTAAGCGGCTCATAGCCGACCTGTCATCAGTAGCTATACATCGTGATCAATAGGATTACTTACAGAGGGTTAAAAATGCGTTATAGCACCTATAGCCCTCAAAGTGAAGCATGATATGTAGAAAAATGTCATAGGCTCTGCATGGTTGCATTTAGCGTTATAGGCTACTTTTTGGAAAGGAGATGCGAATCGATAAGGACAGTGTTGACGCTTATGATGAAGTGTGTGTAGGCTATGGCAGAAAAAGTAGGCTACATGTGATTGCAGATGGCAGGAAAAGTGACATTATTGCTAAATCCAAGTGCGCCTGTTGCTGTCGGTGCTCATCGCACTGCCGCTGTTATTATATTTAAAAAAAGAAACAAAGTAGTAAAGGCTATGTTCAACTTTACTCAACTTTCCTATTCCACTGGCTCCCGTGGTCTTTTAATGTTCGCGGACATGCACCGCGACACTAATATCACCAGTGACACAATTTTATTTCATTACAAAAAATAAAATAAAATCCAAAACGTGTGCCTTCCCTGGTTTTCTCTGTGGTCCCAAACTGGGTAGCCTACTGATTAACACAAAACTTTTTTTCCCCAGCTCACCCCTCTCTCATAATTTAAATAACCCCGATATTTTAATTCAAGAACTGAGTAACCGTGGACTTAATTTACATCAAACTTACCCCGGTCGCTTTAACATCCTTTCTGTCGGGTTTTTCTTCACTTTCAACTATTTTCTGAATTTTTAATAATTTTTTTCTCATATTTTTTGCTAGACGCGGCGGGCCTGAAAATTGTTTGCTTTCCCCTCTTTCGAGCAGCCATTGTGTGTATGCGCTGCGATGCAACCGCACTATGGGTTAGCCCCGCCCATTCAAAGTCCCGCCCGCTTGTGCTTTTTTTTATTTGTGTAAGGCACTGCCACTTCTCACTACAATGTCAGTTACAGTCCGTTTCAGTAACAGTTAATTTTTGGACTTGTTAGATGTACTGCCAATCGTTTAAATTTGGTTTATTACAATTTACAACGACAGGAAGACTAACATGACAGCAAAGATATCCTATTGGCTCATTGGACTGTCACTCTACGTGGTTAGTTTTCAGGGGTTCCCGTTGGCTGATGTGGCTGTCAGTTGTCGGTGACGGTGCGGGTGATTTTCCTGTTGCGCTGTTGCAACAACGAGTAGAGTTGTCTTGAGCATGACGGGGAGCTTATGGCTTGTGTAGCTTTATTAGTTAGCCACATGTAGCCTATGCTAATATATAGCTGTTCACTAGCTAGCTAGCGAAGCAGGACACTCGCTAGCATTCCAAGGGGCTATAGGCTAAATTACAACACAGGCTACTTTTTTTAATAGCTATTATTAGTAGTTATTTCGGTAGCGTATTTTCAAAAAACTGGACCGTCTTCACTGGTGTGGATATTGGGCCCTTCTAAAGTCATTAGACTACCGCTGGATAAAAGTTGGTAGGCTATTTTATAAGGTAGGTAGCCTATTAAAGTGTAGCTGTATCCAGCTAAATGAAAAGACGCTCAAAGTGTCCCTGTTTGGTAACATCAATGAAGGTCAACAATGTAGCAGCGGTAGGCTACATGTATAGCCTAGTGGAGGACACCAATCCCACTGAAAAATCGGACAGTTGACTAAGACGTGTTAATTAAAATGTGTTTAATTTACACTACTGGTCGATACAAATAAAAGTAGGCTATTTTGTACAAAATGAGGAGCCACTTTTCAATTCGGCAAACATTTAACACCAAACTGAAATAGTTTAAATGGTAGTGGTACAGTTCTAATTTAACTTCACTTTTCTATTCTACTAAAACACAGTGTGGTTAGAGATAGCAAAAGGTTGAACCCTAAGCTGGAAGTTTAGCTCGTTCAGATTGACTTTGTGTGGTAGGCTGCAACTTCTGACCTCCAGTAGGCATCGTGTAGGCTATCACAACATTTGGTTTTGAAATTGTGTATTTTTCGGGGGAGATTGAAAATATTGTGATGTGTTTACTCCCCATACTTGAGCTGCACAGCCAATAATATGTTGATTTTGGGCCTGGTAGAATAGTAGCCTGGAAATCCAGACGCAATCCGCTGAGCAAATTCCAGGGTAGCGGGAGCCAATGGAGGGTGTAGAGAATGGGGGTGGTGTGTGCACACCGAGATGTATTAACACGAGTAAAAAACGAGCAGCAGCATTTTGCACAAATGACGATTTATCGTCTTCCAATCGAATCATATCGTAATGAATTCATATATCGAGATACGGTGATATACAATTACGTTGTCTAAACTGACAATAATAAGCACATCTTGACTTCATATTCTCAAGAAATCTGTTTTGAGGGAATAGCAATTGAAGAAGTGCAGATTTGTTGTAACATCACACTATCTTTGTACACGCATGTAAACATAGTCAGTACATAGCTGGGATAAAAATAGGTATTTTTCTCTGTAATTTCACTTGAAGCTGTTTACCACATTATTGATTTTTGTATCTAAAATCTTACTGTAAAAAAAAATATTTTGTGAAAGCACCAATAGTCAACCCGACAATATCATCGCAATATCGACATTGAGGTTTTTGGTCAAGAATTTGGTGATGTCTGATTTTCTCCAGATCGCCCTTCACTCACGTGTAGTTATGATTTGTTTTTACACTCAAATGTCAAGATTGCCATTGTGCTTTAACCCTTGTGTTGTCTTCCCGTCAACCATGAAAGAAAACACTTGTTTGTTGTTGTTTTTAGTTCCTCTTTTACGTTTTTGTCACTTTTTTAATGTATTGTATGTTTCTGGTGTTTTTGACTTTATTTGTCATCGTTTTTGTTCCTTCTCCCATCATTTTGTCATGTTTTTATTTTTTACATTTTCTGTGCTTATTTTGACAACCCATATTTTCTGATATAAAAAAAAAACGGGCTAAAATTTGACCCGAGGACAGCATCAATCACACTGGTCACAATGTACATCTTGCAGCTAGCTGTCATTTAAACTGGTGCTGAAATAGTTTGTTAGTAAGTAAGTAAGTAGAGGTGTGATGAGCTCTCGTCCTACAAGCTATCACAGCTTTGTGCCGGCTCCAAAACACTGAAGAAACAACAATCCCAAAGCAAAAGCTCTCCGTCTCGTAAATTCCGTAAAAACTGACAAAAGAACTTAGATATTCTCTGAGATTAAAGTGGTCAATTTGGAATTGGAATTTAAATATCAAATATCTCAATTATTTTGACGAAATACGTCAATGTCGATATTGCGCCAATATTGTAGGCTTTACCGTTGATGCTTTCACAAAAATATTTACCCAATTAGATTTTTAGATAACTAATGATCAGTAATGTGGATATAATGACTAAGTGGGTAAAGGCAAATAATAGAGCAGCTAGAACCGCCTGGTAAGTTCAGAAGATGACATCACTTAACTGAATGGCAACCTTTAAAACCAGTGAAGGCAACAATTGTATTATATTACGGTATCCAAAATCTAGCTACTCTAGAAAAATCTAGCTAGCTACGATAGCTACCCTCATAGAACGATGCTGATATAATATCCATATATTGCCCAGCCCTACTGCTTAGCAAAACCTGCTACAGTCAACAATTTGTTTTTGTCATTAATATGCTAGCTGCACTTTCACAATTCTCAAAAAAGAATCCCAGTACCCCCGGTATCCCAGAGACCAAGGTGAAGTCTTCAAATTCCTTGTTTTGTCCAAGCAGCGGTCCAAAGCCCAAACGTATTTGGATTACTGTGAAATCAAACCTTGTCATGCAAAACTCCTCAACATGGAGAAAAAGACACAAGCAAATATTTAGAATTTTTCCTTTCAAAATGACTTAAACTAATACTTGGTTATAAGATATTGCTAAACATTAATTTTCAATAGAATGGTTAATTGATAAATCAATGAATTATTCATGCCTTAAAATTAATGTTTTATTGTTGATCCATTGGATCCTACAATATAAAAAGCAAATGTGTGAGCTCTCCTTATAATCTACAATAATGGCTTTGCTTGAGTATTTTCTTTTCATGCCACTTTCTATTTTAACTCCACTACATTCATCTGACAGCTTTAGTTACTGGTTAATTTACACATAAAGATTGTGGCACAGCAATCTGTACAGTAAAGTGATGTCAACTTACCTTTACCCACTTAGTCATTATATCCACATTACTGATGGTTATTTATCAAAAATCTCATTGTGTAAATATTTTGTGAAAGCACCAATAGTCAACCCTACAATATCTTTGCGGTATCAAGGTATTTGGTCAAAAATATCGTGATATTTGATTTTCTCCATATCGCCTAGCCCGACATCTAAAAATACATGACACATTAAAAATGCTTATTTACAATAATACAGTTGGTTTGCACATTTAGAACATGCCTTCATTACAAATATCTGCTGATTTTATTCAAATATTCAAAGAACTGAGTCGTAAAGAGAAATCATCTGTATCATTCCACTGTTTTAAGTCAATTACTGACGTGATGGATGACTTGTAATAAACACACACTCACACGCAACATATCCATATCCATCCATGGCCCTTTTGCAAAACCTGACCCTGTTTTGTATTGTCCATCTTTACAGAGATCCAAATGGATAAAAAAGCAGGAAAGTTTCGGAATCAGGACGTCAACCCATGCATCGAGGTAAGCTGACCGACTCGTCACATCCTGCGTTGTGTCAGACATCTGCCTGCTGCTGGGGTGCGACGGTAGCCGTGTTTCCAGCCACACGGTTTTATGCCAATTAGGTAACATCCAATGAAAAATGCCTTTTGTAAACTGTAACATTTGATTGAATATCGTTACAGAGTTTGTACGTTTGATCTCATTGGAGTTTTCTCTTAGTAGGTACACGGCTCATGCAATAATCGCTGACGGAAACGTTATTTGCCAAATGAAAAATGAATTGCGATTACGTTTTAGGAATTCTATGGTTGCAATCCCGCCGTTAAGACAAAAAGAAGTTTTAGATCCGTTCTGCCACGTATTTCTGCTTTCTTTGCAGACACGGCGGGTATCAACAGAGACAGATATGCGTGGGCGACCGAGGGACGACTTTTTAAATTTCATTTCCAATAGCAAAATAAGCATAATTTATCTGAGCCATCACAGCCACTTTTGATAGCGTCATCATTGTCTTATTATAGCTTTATGTGTCGCTATCAGCTGGCACAACAAACGAACAAACGAACAAACTTGGTTTACAAATGTAAGTTGGGATGTTGTGTGTTCAGTGGCAAAATGAATGGAAACACCTTAACTCTTGGGTTGACTTCCCGTCTACCATGCAACCTTTTCCTGGCTCAAAATTTAAAATGAAAGTTTTTTTCAACGTTTTGGTCGTCTTTTTCGACACTGTTGTGGCTTTGCACAATGTTTTTGTCCCTTTCTTTGTCGTTTTTGTCACTTTTCCCGACGTCTTTTAAGCTTCTCCGGACATATTTGAGTTTTTGGTTTCTTGTCCCAAAGTTTTAGAGGATTTTTTTTAATGCACTTTTTTAACGTCTTTGTTTGTTTCTTTTATCTTTTTTTCTTCAAATGCTATCAAATTGATTGAGCAGTGGACTGATCATTCATTTTACTTGTGTACAGAAACCATTCATGTTATTTTTTTGACAATTTGGTTAAAAGAAACCCAAATTTCTGATTATAGAAACTTGTCAAAAATGGATCAAATTTGACCTGAGCACAACACGGGGGTTAAAATGTCTCATATGTCTTCCTTATACGTCTGTGAGCGTAAAACAGCATGTGACGTCATTACGCACAGGCTGTTATTCCCTTTAAAGCAGTCGGATGGAAACACATTTCCCCCGGCTTTGTTCCCATGAATGTTTTCAGTGAAACTTCAAACAGATAATTCGATTGACAAGTGGATGGAAACATAGTTCTGTTGTCCTTCTCTGTTGTTGCAACTTCTTCTCTTTATTTTCAGGAAAGCGATGCCTCCCAGAAGTGTTTGGATGCCTACAACTATGATAAGAGCATGTGTTCAGCCTATTTCCAAAGATATAAGAGCTGTAGGAAATACTGGGTGAGTGTTTAATCCTAGCGGCAAAGAGAACAATCTGAGGAACGGCTAGGAAAAAAGAATTCATGAGTATATTTACTCCAGTACTTTCAGTCTGAAGGTTGAGGTACTTGTACTTCACTTCTTCAGTCTTTTCTTTTCATGCCACTGTCAACTTCTACTCCGTTACATCTCAGAGAGAAATATCCTACTTTTTACTCCACTACATTCATCTGGCAGCTTTAGTTAGTAGTTACTTTACACATTAAGAATTCTGCACACAAAACACATGTAGTTTATGAAATCTGATGTTTTATTATAAAGTAGTCAACAATATAACGGCCTACAAGTCCAGCTGAATGATTAAACCATTAAACACACAACTGTTTGGATTCTTTAAACTTTCCAAAATGGGAGGATTTTTTTCTGCATTGATTACTTTTACTTTTATTACTTTATATACAGTTTCCTGATGATACTCGCATACTTATACTCAAGTACCGTATCTCTTACTTGTCCAAGCTCAGCAGCATGTGGGTAGGAGCTGAAGACAGCATTGGTTGTGGTTGTGGCGCTGCAGTAGTGACACCCACTGGTTGGTCAGGGCACCTGCACACTGGGCTCTGCTGCTAGAGCTGGAACAATTCCACATCTGGCTGTACATTTAATTGTCTAAGAAATAATTGCAATTATCAATTGAATTGTCTCTTTTTTTTTAAATGAATCCCAGGAGACATATTTTGAGCATATCAATGTCATGTGACCCAGCTAATGTAAAATTCACAAAAAGACAGTCTATGAAGTAAACCATGCCTCTTTATCACAAAATATATTTTCTAACTGTATCTTGTTTTATCATTTTTGTCGCTGGCTATATCAAGTGCCAGCAACTAACAATTGAAATAATAAAAATATATAGGCTGACCAATAATCACTTATAAAATTACAATTTGGCATATCTTAACAAAGTCAACAATTACCATCAACAGTCATACGTCTTAAGATCTTTTAAAGCATAGCTCTCACCAAAATGCAACCTAGGGTCTTTTTGTGAATGTACCCGAGTAAAACTTTAGTTTAAAATCAGAATTGGAATGGAAACATTACTTTTAAGATTGCCTGTGTTTTTGTTTTTCGGCCTTTTGAACAGGAGTGCTGTAAGAGTTTCGCGATTGAACCTCTGCAACCCGTAGCGTTCTGGTGGTGAAATGCACCGCGATGCAAAGAAACACTTTCAACCCACAACGCCATAAGAGCGACGGCGTAGCTACGGCGTGGAGGTTACGCACAACCATAAAACGGCCATAAGCTGAATGAATGTCAAATGTGGCAAAACAAGCTCCCAAACTGACTAAAATTCTTTTCTTAGATCTAATGATTGTAGTTGGAATTCTTCAACAAGTTTTATTTACAGTGTGTATTATCTGCTCTAGCTTCTCAAACATTTTAGACACTGATATGGTGGTGATAATTGTCCAAAATGATGTTAAATTGCATTTTTTTTTTTTTATCAAATAACATCCAATTCTTTTTGAGGAAGGACCCCTAAACCCTTGGCAAATATGGGCACCTAAGTCTTCCACAAACCTATGGAGGAGAACACTGAATTATGTATAAATGACAACACCATAAGTCCATTATAAACATATCTCCCCAGCACAAAGCTTCCTAGGAGCTGTCCAGAAACTTATGGTTATGTGAAGTATTTTTAAATGAAGGCCAATTAATCCTTTTGTTTGTTTTTCCTCGCAGCACAACATAATGGTGCAGAGAAGAAGAGACGGCGTGAAGCCTGACATGCCCACTGCTGCAGAGCGGCAGGAGATGCTCGCTACTATCGGAGGCAAACCATACTGAGAGTCAGCAGGGGACACAGAGACACTGGGAGGGACCAGCGGGCCCGGGACATTCTGCTGATGCCAAGGACTGACCTGTCCTCAGGCCCAGGTCGTCTGGGAGTGACCATCTGGAATGGGTCTCTTCTAAAATGAAAGGGATCAAGAGGGAAGTCACAGGGAGACAAGATATAAAATGTATTATTTATTGAGGTTAATAACGATTGGACATGAAGTGACACAACATGAAAATGACACGTCTGAAGTAAGCGGGCAACGGCAGGCTTTTTTACCAACAGTGTGCATCCGGTGAGTCAGACTACTGCTGCCCCAAATCAGTTAAAGAGAAGCTTCACCACCAGCGCATGACACTAGGGCAGCCTGTCCGGTCAAGCAGGGCAAAAATATAGAAACGCATACTGCCTATTATCTACAACATAGATTTTAAGACTTATTAAGGACCGGCAGATGCCCTGCTTGTTCACTTCTTATGTACTTCATGTTGTAAATAGTTGTAAAGACCGCTGTAATTTAAATAAACAATTTATTTAACACTTATTTGAATTCATTCAAAAAAATGTTTTTGACTAATCTCTCAAGTAAAGACAAGATCCTCTCATTCTCTGTCTGCAACCTAATGTCTATGAGCTGAGCTCAAGAAGCTCATCTCTCTCTCTTACAGTTAGGACTGGGGGGGGGTCCCAACAACTCATCCATCAGCCCTCTCTTGACCGCCAGAGGAAATCAACCATGGCAGTTAACATCAACAGCAGCAAAACAAATTTCAGCAAAAGTGTGTTTATTATTATGATTATTTTATTTTCTGGAATTATTTAGGCTAAGAAGGGAGTCACCGTCTCCAGCAGGCCCATTTTGTCCATTCAAATCACAGTGAGAAAACAGGAGACAAAGAAATCAGTTATATAATCATGTATACACACACACACACGTACGTTTATTTGGAAAGATTGGTAAAAGTGACACAGCAGGACAGACAAAATCCCCCAGGAACCATTATTTTGGATGCCCTATTTGGAGTTGAAAAAATAAGATGTAGAAGACAAAAAGTGGCAGTCACATCGCATCAGGTGACAGCATTATTGCTCCATCTACTGGCCGTCTTATGGTTTTGTAAGCTAGTTTATATGGTAAGAAACTACTTTAACTGAACTTACCTACAAGTCGATCAAATGGAGATATTGTTGCCGTAGCCATTTCTCCGAGCTACACAGTGATTACAAGGGTTAAATAAATGGAACAGTATGCTCCTTGCTTTCAAAAAACAATACGTTTGTCTTTAACGCCTATAGAAGTCACTGTTATGTACCATAGACTGTAATACGGTCACAGACTTGAACACAACACACACGGATCCGAGCGGCGAGCCAACGGTCACAGGTAAGCCGGAACTTCATTATCTTTACCGCGTCCTTTCATTTTACAACAGATACAGAAAGTCGAATGTTAATTAAGTTATATTATTTTGAGTAGCTGCTAGGCTTACGTGTCTGAAATATTGTATATTTGAATGTCTTTTCAATAAAGCTGTGGGTAAAGAAGCTGGTAGGATAGCTAATCAGCTACCTGTTAGGCTAATAGCCTACCTGTTATAATAGCAAGCTAACTGATGATGAAGTTATGGTTGATATATTTAAGTTGCACTTTGTAACTATTCGTAACAACTTACAGACTTGAAGGTAAGTTATTAACAGTGGTGGAATGTATCTAGAAATGTACACTTGTACTGTAACTGTAGCCCTATTAAGTATAATTTTGAGGTAGGCCTATGTACTTTAGTCTTTTCTTTTCTTGCCACTTTTGACTTCTACTTCGTTTCATTTCAGAGAGAAATATCGTACATTTTACTCCACTGCATTCATCTGACAGCTTTAGTTTTCACATTACTAATTCTGCACACAAAACATGTAGTTTTTAAAAGCTGATGTATTCTAAATGAAACTAGCCAACATTATAACGGCCTACAAGTCCAGCTGAAGTGATTGTTTTATTATAAACTACACTACCCCGAACTATGCGTAACCCTTTAAGTCCAGCTAAAATTATTATATCATTAACCGTTACTTGATTTTTAATTTGTCTCTTTTTATACACAAATCCAACAATATATTGACACGGAAAGTACTGGGGGAATTGTCGATCGATTTGATTTAAAAATCATTATAGTGACACCCCTGACGTTAGCTGTAAGTCATGTTCAGACGAACTGTGTTTTGTTTCACAGACCTTGTTGCCCTCCAACAACCTTCTCATGGATGTGTATGTTGACCTCTGCTGTTCATTTGGGTAAGCTTAAAGTTTCCAGCAACTTTTTCTGACCTGCGATAATCCATGAAAAAAAAGAAGCTAAAAGTTGCTGGAAAGCCGTTTACATATGAAGAAACATGCCAATTGTGTGCCAAATGCCTGCATATTACCTCCATTAAAATATGTGTACAGGAGCACAGAGACGCTGGTTGCTCTCCAGCGCAGTAACAGGTGCATTTCACCCTTTGATAATTACCCTTTCTTTTTCCTTTTGTGCCTGAGAGTGTATCTGCAGCGTCAACCATTATCAGATGATGAGTTATGTCATCATAAACAGCCCAGAAGAGAACCATCCTGATTAATTTTAAATGTCTAAATCCTCACCTTTTCCTCAGACTTCCTGTGTGGATAGCATCACTGCTCCACGCTGCCAAACGCCTCAGGACTGACCTCGCCCGTCGTAGGAAGGTCTACAGGCTTCTGCAGAGGAAACTGGTCTGTACTCGTGTCGTGTAATTAAATACAAATATGCGTTACAGCCGTTGGTTTATTACATAATATACAAGTTTTGAATATATATAACCAACTAATCTATATCCACGACGTTCCACTTCCGGGATTGGATTTCTGAGGACTATGGTTACCTGCTCCTCAGATCTCTGCAGGGTAAATCCAGACAGCTAGCTAGACTGTCTGTCCAATCTGAGTTTCCTGTTGCACGACTAAAATAACTTTTGAACGTACACGTGTTCCACCAAAACAAATTCCTTCCCGAGGCTATTTTGCAGAGGCACCGTGGCTCCGTCCGGAGCTTAGCGCCGCCAAGAGCACTTTTTTCGTTCCATCCCAGAATGCTGTGTGGATCAGCCAGACCTTTCTTCATAGCGCTGTGGAGGAAGGTCTGGCAATATCTGGCTAAAATAGAAGCAGTCTCTGTGTGTCTGATGTTCACAACAGTTCATCCAATCGCCTTGCCGCTGGTCTAGGTAAGTACACATACACATACAACCATATCCTCTTGCGCACCAGGAGTTGATACATTGACGTGAAGCCAAAACATCGGGACCCATCGAGATTTTGCCTTCACTTTACTACAGTTGGAGGAAGTGGAGACGTGTCAGGCCATCTTTCATTTTCACACTATGTTACACACGCTGTGAAATACATACAAACAAACCATACTAAAAATATACAGTACTCTAGCAACACCCAACTACCTCTCTGTGACATATCACTCTCTCTCTCACTTTAAGTACCACCTTTTATCACTGTAATGCATGACCATGTGCAGTATGTATGTATTTATTTTCTTTTTTTGTTATCATTAATAGGAATAAGGAAATAGGAAAAAGAGAGGAAACTCTCTTTTCCCTATTTCCTGGCTGGTGAGGCCTGATGTCCTAATAAATAATATTGTAATATAATATAAACAAAATATATATTTTCTTTCCCCATAAACAGGCTCTCTCCCAGTTGGTGTGCGGGCAGTTCAGGGTGGGCAAATGGGCTACGGGATACTATCTAGGACAGGCAGCTTCCTCCCCAGGGCCACAAGGCAGCGTAACTAAAAATGTTAAAACATAAGACAGAAAAGCGGGTGCACCTGGGTAGAAGAATGTCTGGATTACCTCGCTTACACCACACATGGACCTGGATAAGAGGAAATACATGGAAAAATGAAATGCATTGCAGGGTTTCCTCCCAGAAAAGTTTTTTAACCCAGGTGGTTGTATTGTATTAGTATATTAGGGAATGTCCGTTACATTCCATCCATTGCCAAATGAGTTAATTAAGACTATCAGCTCCACACAACTCTCTCTGGATTTCTCAGTGTGACTATGTTCAGATGATTGAGTCGTCCCGTGACTTTCCCGCGCAGAAACTCAAGTGACGATAATGACCTCTTCTGACTCCATCCTTTTGTTAATCCTCCATGTCCTCCTTGGCTACTAGCAACTATATGGAAGGCTTGTGTCATGTGGACGCGCCGACAGTGTTGTTGTCATTACTTAGAATTCCCCATGGGGGGGCAACAGAAACTACGCACTATAGCTTTAATGGAGAGCCCAATAGTTTCTGTGATAACAAAACGCGGAAATTGAGAATTTAAAAAAGCTATAAGACGCATTCCATAGGGGCCATGATTAAGTCAGTGCTAAATGCTAACAGGTGATTTGAAAATACAGCATGACAATGTCTAAGTTTCCAACCGCAACACCCACTTTAACTGAAGTTAAAAAAATGTCTTTAAAAAAGAAGTCCCATTGGCTTAGGCCTGGTGGGGGGTAATGCAGGCCCGGTGGGCCACCAGGCTTACAATATAGTGGGGGAAACCCTGCGTTGATAAATGGTGGTTATGCGGACAGTGAATCCTCAAGGATTAGTTGTGCATATTTACAGCCTTCTGCAGTCATGAAATATTGCATCAGCTCATCCTCAGCTTTTTTTCTTCATTCTCCTCTCACTTTGGTTCCAGATGTTTCACAGGGTCGGTATGAAGGAGGGGGATCTGTTCCAGCCCACGTATGTTTACCCTGAAGAGTTGAAGATGCTGATACGTTGTGTCTTCTCACAGGACATCTGTGACTACCCCAACCCCTGCCATGATCAGGTGAGTAGGAACTCGTTTTACCTCTGATGCCATTTCAGTTATGCATGTAGTATGCATGTACTTTATAAACCACGTACCATTTTAGAATATATTAGGCTCTCTAAGAACCACTAGCATAGGCCTACCTTATTCAGCTATGGACAGTTCACGCAGGAGGCAAGTTTATTCTTAAAAACATAATTTTTTTATTGTTGACAGCCACGCTGTACTTCCACCGTCCCGGACACAATATTTGTTTTCCTAGTATGGCCACGCCAAGAACTGCCCTTCAATAGCATTCACAAACTACTATTGGCCAGGCGTCCATGCTTACATGTACAGGTCCTATCCCCTGTCCAATCGGCTATACTAACCTTAACCACTCGAGGTCAATGCCTAACCCCAACCAACTGAGCTGCTATTGAAGGGCGGGTCTTGGCGTGGCCGCAGTAGGAAAAAAAAATCTGGCATCACAATGCGAGACTAGTTGCAGCCCTAATCAAATTCTACTTAATATCTATTTGTAGCTGTTTTAATGAGCTACTGTATCCAGTACATACTCGGAAAATGAGCTGTGTGAGAAGTAACTGTGTTTGCGTTGTTTCAGGTGGTGAACCTCACTGTAGATGATCTGCACAAAGTTCCCATCAAGTAAAGTGTGCGCCTCTTAAAATGTCTCATCTATGCTAAGGTACAACTTACAGTTATGGACCGGTACCAGTTTTATAATGTGTGGGAAATCATTTTTCTGACTGTGTTCAGTTCATTGTAAGCATGTTTCATGGTGAAAATACAAAATATCATCGGTTGTTCTGTATGGAGACATCGTGCACCGATTGTCAAGTTATGTCTAGCCTACCGTATGTTTTAGGGTTGAATGTTGTCTTTTTCTGAGTCAGTCCTCTTTGTTGTTCAGCGATGAGCTCGCTGTAATTGGACAGAAACCATTTTCAATAATAAAAAGTAGTTCCCATTCTGTAAATTGTTATCGCTCTCTAACAGGCTCTAACAGCATGTAGGATGTAGTTTGTGGTGCTGCTGAACTCTATTGCATTATACAGGCAGGTGTTTCCGTACCTCGTTTTATTCATACACTTGTTGATATTAATGGGGTGGACAAAATAATAGAAACACTTCCAGTACAATGCAATGCATTTCACCACAGACTACATCCTCCAAAATAATCATACAACGTATCATGACATCACACAAATCATATGAATCAACACAGTTTCTACAAAATCATGTAACCTTCATGAAGGGATCATTTATTGCAGGGCTGCTGTGGTAGACTGCATTAGTTTAAGCAGTGTTGTAATATAACAAAGTACAAACACTTTGTTACTGTACATAAGTAGAATTTTGACTTTGTTATATATATACATATATATATATATATATATATATATATATATATATATATATATATATATATATATATATATATATATATATATATATATATATATATATTCACTGTAGTATATTTATGTAATATTATAACTTTACTTTTCTTTTCATACTGAAGGAGGCCTACAGTAAATATCAGATACTTTAAGACTTTTACTCAAGTAGGCTAATATTCTAAAAGGTAAAAGGTGAGTTTCTACCAATCATTTTCTCGTAAGATAGCTAGTTGTACTTTTACTCAACTAGGCCTATTGCTTTAAGTCTACTTTATACAAGACTGAGTTGAAGTCAATGTGTGCAGTTTGCGTTTTTCAATAACAGAGGCAGCTATCCTGTAGTGAAGGTGTTGAATGGTTCTGCCACCATGTGGCGCTGTAAGCCAGCCAGCAGACTGTAGGCTGCTGGTGATCAGAGGCAGCACATGCCTCCTTAACTTGGCTGCGAAGGCTAGTCACGGGACTTTTAATTTGAAAAGTTAAATGCGTTAACACTTTGTGTTCCGGTCTCAAAGTTGCGGTTCAGTTAAATCGCGTGATTACCTCGGTGCGACTCTCAGCAGCAGCGGCTGCAGCCATCAGCGTCAAGTGTGTGTGTGGGGGGGGGGAAAGAAAAGTTGCCAGTCGAGCCGACAGTATGGCAGACGTTCCGCAGAGTAACAACTTCTAGGTGAACTGTGAACTTTTTCCTGAGCCACATACAGCCTTCCAGCAGCGGGGAACAATAATGGATAACCCGGGTAGTAGCGGAGACTCGGCCGCGGAGAGCAGCTGCTCTGCCCGCAGAGAGGAGTCCAGCAGCGGCTTCGGAGCACAGTCGGAGCTGCCGGTGTATCTTACCTATCTACCGGAGTCATACTGCACCGCCAAGTTCAGCCTGGCGGCTTACCTTCTCTGTTGGGCTCTGCTCAGGTGGTACCAGGTGAGATTGGCTCAGAAATTTGAACAGTGGTGGTTGGTGGGAGAAGTATTTAAATCCTTAATTTAAGTAAAAGTACTAATACCACACTGTAAAAATATCCTACTCTGTTAAAAGTCCTGCATTGAAAATGTTGCTAAAGTAAGTTTCATCAGGAATATGTAGCTACTTAAAGTATTAACAGTAAGAGTAGGCCTACTAAATACAGAACACCCTTCACATTAAAAAAACAACTGGAAACGATCCAACAAAACAAACTGAAAAACAAATCGGAATAATATCTATCTATCTATCTATCTATCTATCTATCTATCTATCTATCTATCTATCTATCTATCTATCTATCTATCTATCTATCTATCTAAATACAGTGTTTTCTTTAGGATTTGTCACAAATATGTTTATTCACACACAATGAGGCATATTTTCCATTTGTGTCATGATGTTAATGATGACATCACATGTAATCTGGTCATCATGGCACAATTATAATAAGTATAATATAAACAAAATAATGTAAATTTGTAATTAAACAATACTATTTCTCATCCTATTTTTTGATACAACTGGTATTCCTAATGTTGTGGTCAGTATTTTCATTAATGTCAATCCTAACAAATTGGGCTAGGGCCATATACCATATCATTGTGCAAATGTACTTAAATTATAACTAGTCCTAGGTCAGGGGTCATCAATTACATCTTGAGCCAAAAATACAACCAGCATTATCATCAAAGATGAAGACATGAACATAAATATGGCATCATTCACAAGCATATTAAAGGTCCCATGACATGGTGCTCTTTGGATGCTTTTACATAGACCTTAGTGCTCCTATAATACAATATATGAAGTTTCTTTCCCAGTTCAGGGAAATTCAGCCTTGATGGAGAATTGCAGCCACTAGAGCCAGTCCCCCAATGAGCATTACTTAGTATGTGCCAGTTCTGTGTCTGTAGCTTTTGAGGAGGAGAGGGGAGGGGGGCAAGGTGGAGGCTGGGGTTGTGGCCTTGACAAACTGCCACTTTGCTTGTTTGAAAGCCATGACCTCTCTCTCACTCTCATGGGTGGGCCAAATTCTCTGGGTGGGCAAAGCAGAGAAAGGGGAGGTAACCTTGCTCCTTATGACCTCATAAGGGGCAAGGTTCCGGATCGGCCCATCTAAGCTTTCATTTTCTCAAACGCAGAGCAGGATACCCAGGGCTTGGTTTACACTGATCGCCATTTCTAACCACTGGGGGGCCATAGGCAGGCTGGGGGAATCATATGAATGTTAAAAACCCTCATTAAGTGACATTTTCATGGCATGGGACCTTTTTAAATAGCCATGTCGGTTTAGTTTGGTCTTAAAATGCATCAATAGATTAGGGCTGCACGATTATGGCCAAAATGATAATCACAATTATTTTGATCAATATTGAGATCACGATTATTTGTTGATTTTAACCAAAACAAATGTTATAGTCGCATTGGCTATTTATAAATGCTTTCACTTCCAAATTGTGCTACATTCCTTGTATGTTGAAGTTGTATGTTGTACATACATACAGCTGCAGCACATGTAAATGAAAATTATCTGAAATAAATAAATTTCACCCTGCTATTTTGCAAATTCTCCCACTTAGAAATCATGGAGGGGTCTGAAATTGTCATCGTAGGTGCATGTCCACTGTGAGAGACATAATCTAAAAAAAAAATCCAGAAATCACAATATATAATTTTTTTAAACTATTTTTATTTGTATGATACAGCTGCAAATAAGTATTTGAACACCTGTCTATCAACTAGAATTCTGACCCTCAAAGACCTGTTAGTCTGCCTTCAAAATGTCCACCTCGACTTCATTTATTATCCTAAATTAGATACACCTGTTTGAGGTTGTTAGCTTCATAAAGACACCTGTCCACCCCATACAATCAGTAAGAATCCAACTACTAACATGGCCCAGACCAAAGAGCTGTCCAAAGACACTAGAGACTAAATTGTACACCTCCACAAGGCTGGAAAGGGCTACGGGGAAATTGCCAAGCAGCTTGGTGAAAAAAGGTCCACTGTTGGAGCAATCATTAGAAAATGGAAGAAGCTAAACATGACTGTCAGTCTCCTTCGGACTGGGACTCCATGCAAGATCTCACCTCATGGGGTCTCAATGATCCTAAGAAAGGTGAGAAATCAGCCCAGAACTACACGAGAGGAGCTGGTCAATGACCTGAAAAGAGCTGGGACCACCGTTTCCATGGTTACTGTTGGTAATACACTAAGACGTCATTGTTTGAAATCATGCATGACACGGAAGGTTCCCCTGCTTAAACCAGCACATGTCAAGGCCCATCTTTAGTTTGCCAATGACCATCTGGATGATCCAGAGGAGTCATGGGAGAAAGTCATGTGGTCAGATGAGACCAAAATAGAACTTTTTGGTCATAATTCCACTAACCGTGTTTGGAGGAAGAAGAGTGATGAGTACCATCCCAAGAACACCATCCCTACTGTGAAGCATGGGGGTGGTAGCATCATGCTTTGGGGGTGTTTTTCTGCACATGGGACAGGGCGACTGCACTGTATTAAGGAGAGGAGGACCGGGGCCATGTATTGCGAGATTTTGGGGAACAACCTCCTTCCCTCAGTTAGAGCATTGATGATGGGCCGAGGCTGGGTCTTCCAACATGACAATGACCCGAAGCACACAGCCAGGAGAACCAAGGAGGGGCTCTGGAAGAAGCATATCAAGGTTCTGGCGTGGCCTAGCCAGTCTCCAGACCTAAACCCAATAGAGAATCTTTGGAGGGAGCTCAAACTCCGTGTTTCTCAGCGACAGCCCAGAAACCTGACTGATCTAGAGAAGATCTGTGTGGAGGAGTGGGCCAAAATCCCTTCTGCAGTGTGTGCAAACTGGTGAAAAACTACAGGAAACATTTGACCTCTGTAATTGCAAACAAAGGCTACTGTACCAAATATTAACAGTGATTTTCTCAGGTGTTCAAATACTTATTTGCAGCTGTATCATACAAATAAATAGTAAAAAAATCATACATTGTGATTTCTGGATTTTCTATGAACGGAATGACTCATTTTTAAAAAATCGCTCGATTACGCAAATTTGATTGTGGGAAGCCAAAATCGTGATCGTGATTAAAATTCGATTAATTCTGCAACCCTACAATAGCTGGTCCAGCTGAGAGGATGGTTAGTTTAGCCAGCAGTTAAGTTTACAAGAATTTGTCCAACTGACAGCTTTTGTTTTAGCTTTAGCTTTAGCTTGTTTGTCAAAGTTTGCTGTTTAGAGTAGAGTAGAGCTGTGTTTGTGTAGACAGCGCGGTGGACGAGAGTGGACTACCCAGACAGATCAAATTAATGTCGGCAGGATCATTTAAAAGGCAACCGCGAATACATGGTGAGTCAGAAGAAATTTTGCCATGGTGGGCTGCCACAATAAAATCAACATAGAGGAAACACTGAAATTAATCTGGACCCAGCTTCTGATGTGTTTATCCATCCCGCTTAGGATTGACCCATCTCCCAGAACAAATAGTCATGGGCTGAATGGGACCTGGGTCCCTGCACTTTGACATGATATCATGTATCCTGGTCCAAAATTCCTAGACTTTATCACAGGAACAATTTAAAAATCATGCATCAACACTGAATAAATATTGACCTTTCAAGATAAGAGCCATTAAAGATTGATGTAGCTGCTAAAATTTATTCAGATGCTTGGAATAAGTGACCAGGCATAGATCAGCATAGAGCATGTTGTGGTTTCACATTGAAAGATTCTGTCTGTGATATCATTATAGTTGACTGTTTTCTTTCCAGTGGAGAAACCTGTAAGACTGGTTGCAGCCCGTTGTTTTTTAGACATGATTATATACAGCTTCCTCTGGATGGTCTCAACAGTGGAGATTGTTGTGGGTGTGTTTGGAATGTGTGATCATGGCAAAATGTCCTCGGATCTCTGCAGGGTAAATCCAGACAGCTAGCTAGACTATCTGTCTCATCTGAGTTTTCTCTCGCATGACTAATAACTTTTGAATGTACACATGTTCCTTCCCGAGGCTATTTTGCAGCTGCTCCGCGGCTTTTCCAGGTGCCTAGCACTGCCCAAGACCATTGCGATGGGTGTAATGAAACACCGCCACCAACTGTAGTGGAAACTACCACAGAAAAGGTTTTGAGTACTTTGCCAGGTGTTTCTTTGCCAAGGTTTCCCCCAGCATTTTTGGAAGCCTAGCCCTTAACTAGTAGTGTGATGTAGTCATAATTTCAAATCTAAGGAAGTAAAAAGTACGGAAGGGGCCCCCGACTTGCCCTGATTTAGCATTGCGATTGGTGTGATCCCATTAGAAGATAGTCTCTAGTTTTTGTAGCAAAATCAAAATCCGTCTCAAAGAGGAACGCTACCATCCACAGCTGAGCGATGGGCGTCCCCACGACGTGTAGTTAAATGTTTTTGAGAGATGCATGTTTTTCATGTATCTTATTCTAGTTTTTCATTTTTGTCTTTCATGACTATTTTTTAATTGTTTTTAGCTGACCTTTAGTGTTTTATGTAAAGCGCTTTAAATGTTGCTGAACTATATAGAAATAAAGTTGCCTTGCCTTTCCCTACCACCTCCAGCCTAGGGCTGCACCATATTAGGAAAAATATCTAATTAGGATTATTTTGACCGATATTGCGAAATGATTCAGGATATTGGAGGGAATGATCATTTTTGTATCGTTATTCTCATTTTCATTGAACAAAAATGAGAGGTTCTGTACACATGTTGTTTTCTAGGCCTGGACGTGCCTGCAGCATCATAATACTTCATTTTAGAATGGTTTGACACATATTTTGCCTTTTAATATTGCGCCCCCCAGCGATTTGGATATTGCACTAGTTCATATTGCGATTTTGATAAAATTGCAATTAATTGTGTAGCCCTACTTCAGTCAGTCACTGGGGCATAGAAACGTTGTTGTTGTGCCTGTCTCAGTGCAGTGTTTTCCCCAGTGTATTGTAAGCCTGGCCCCACCAGGCCTAAATTACCCCCACCAGGCCTAAGCCACTGGGAATGATTTTGTAATGTATTTTTAAGATGTTTTTTAAACTACAGTTACAGTGGGGCGGCTCTGTTGGAAAATTAGACATAGTCATATTTTCAAATCTCCAATTAGCTCTTAGTCTGACTATATGTGTCCATATGGAATCTGTGTTATAGCTTTTTTTAAATTTTCCATTTTGTGATCCTGTTATATCAGGAACTAATGAGCTCTACGTTAAGGCAGCCATTGGGCTGGGATTGTCCCCAGCCGGGCCCTCGTCAAAAAAAAAAAAAAAAGTACCGTTAACAGTTTGTAACATTCCAAAATCTTAATTACATTTTTACTGTTAATTAGGGCTGCTCAGTTTTGTAAAAAAATATAATCACAATTATTTCAGTCAATATTAAAATCACGGTAATTTCATACGTTTACTTTTGGAAAGCTGTTGCAATTATTGAACTTAAACAAACAGTGGAAAAAGTAAAGTAAATCAACAGTAAAAAAAAAAAAAAAAAAGGTTCAGTTTTTCCTATTTAAACTTTTTCATTCTGGACACTTATTTTCTACGGTGAAAATAAGAGTGTACTTCCAAAACTTACTGAGCAAAATAATTGTTTTTCTCTATTCTGTTTTTGTGATCATTGGGAGCCTAAATCACGATTACTTTTTGATTAATTGCAGTTTTGGGTTTTTAATCAACTTCTAATAATCTGAAAAACCAATATCGGTCAACCCCAGTTCGTTAACCAAAGTGAAGGTGTGGCATCAGAGTCCGTCCACGGGGAGCCTCAGTCCTGAGGGGTGTGATGTGTGTTTGTTCTACACAGTTGCCTAAATGTGTACTTTTATGGGACGCAGTGTTAACTCTGACATCGTACAGGTGTAGACTAAGCCAGGCCTGACCTGACCCGACCTGTAGTGCAAAGTGAAAAGTTGGTCATGACTCACTGCACGCTGTCTTGGCAAAAACCATTAGCAAGCCTAACAAGACAAGGGCGTGTCAGGAAGAGACTCCACCCCGGAGGTGGAACATGTCCATTGACTTGATGTGGTCTTTGCAGCGCTCACTGCAGCAACAAGCAAAGTCATGTCTTGAATCTGCCTGCAGGCTCTTCTCTGCTCAGCAGCTACAGAGAGCAAGTGGCTCCCATCCAGCCAGACTACTGCACCTCTACACACCCAGGGATTCCAAGGCTGACTTCAAGGACATCTGCAGACATGCAGCATGTACAGTTGATTAGTCTTGATAAGCCTAAATCAAGCAAACTTTTTGCCTTTTCCTTATTTTCTCCTTACCTTGCACGGCAGCTGGATTCATGCAATATCACGAGATTACGCAAGAATCGCTGGATCACATATGTGGAAAATCCATCTTGTCAGGCTTTAACCTAATTGTGTTACCAAAGCTTACCAAACTAATTGGTGTCCGGTGATGAGCTAGGTTTTAGGTGTGTATGTGACGGTCGCAACAACAAAACAGTGGCGGATGTGATAGATGGATGGTTCATCTAATCACATTTCAGGTATTTTTTTGAAAGTGCTTGCCCTTTCCCAAACAGTGTCCAATGACGGCTTCTCAGATGTTTCTGTGTTAACAAACCATCCGAATCGTACAACATTAAATTGTCGAACAGTGTCTCTTCCTCACACACCTCTCAGATGTCAGAATTAAGGGCGGCTGCGTGCGTCAAGTTGAATTACTTTCTGAAACTAAAACACTGATTAACCAAAAACAGGATTGCAAAATCTAAATTCTAAGCCTGGAAAAGTCTTAAATTTGCTCACATATTTTGTTCCGGGTCTTAAATAATTTTAAACAGGTCTTAACTTTCCTACGTCCATGTAAAGCTACATTAGATTTATATTTTATTCTGTGGTGTTGTCGTTCTTTCTGTTCAATTAAATTTTATTCTAGACCACACTCCAGAATTTACAAGGACCCAACAGTTCTAGTAGTTTCCTCCAGAGCAAGCAACAGTGCGACAGTGGCGAGGAAAAACTTCCTTTTAGGCAGAAACCTCGGACAGACCCAGGCTCTTGATAGGCGGTGTCTGACGACCGGTTGGGGTTAGAATGAAGAGTGGCAATAACAGTCACAAAAAATAGTAGTTTGTAGTAGTTCTTTGTAGTAGTTCATGGCTTAGCAGGGAATTGTGCGGCATTACAAGGCACAGCAGAGCGTAGCAGGATGAACACGACATCACAGGACGTGTAGCGGGACCATGGCGACAGCTGCTACCATGATTTTAGAGCCTCCCTGATCCGAGGGAACATGCTGGGCAAAAAAGAACATAAGGACTCCGGGGAATGACTCCCCAGAGCTAGGTTAGTAACAAGCATTTCTGGGACATGGATGCACACAAATGGAAAGATAGAAAGATAGAGGAGAGAGGAGCTCAGTGTGTCAAAGGAAGTCCCCCAGCAGTCTAAAACTATTACAGCATAACTAGGAGAGACAGGGTAAAGAGAGGAGCCTGGTCAGGCTAGAACTCTCCCCAACCGGATCCCATCCCTCTGTCTAGAGGAGATGGGAAGAGAGAGAGAGAGATATCATCCCTCTGTCTAGTGTGTGTGTGTGTGTGTGTATGTGTATATGTATGTATGTATGTGTATATATATATATATATATATATATATATATATATATGTGTGTATATGAGAGAGAGATATCCATCCCTCTGTCTAGAAGAGAAAGAGAGAGAGAGCTCCATCCTTCTGTCTAGAGGAGGTGAAAGAGAGAGAGAGACATAACCATCCCTCTGTCTAGAGGAGGTGGATATGAGAGAGAGAGAGAGAGAGAGATAATTAAATTTTATTTATATAGTGCTTAATCACAACAACAGTTATCTCTTTGCCTATAGCGGCGTAACTAATGGATGGTTCAGGACTCTCCTGAGCCAGACCTAACTATAAGCTTTATCAAAGAGGAAAGTCTTAAGTCTACTCTTAAATGTGGAGACGGTGTCTGCCTCCTGAACCCAAACTGGAACCTGGTTCCACAGGAGAGGAGCCTGATAGCTGAACGCTCTGGCTCCCATTCTACTTTTAGAGACTCTAGGAACCACAAGTAACCCTGCATTCTGGGAGCGCAGTGCTCTTGCAGGGTTGTAAGTTACTATGAGCTCTTTAAGATAAGATGGTGCCTGACCATGAAGAGCTTTGTAGGTGAGAAGAAGGATTTTAAATTCTATTCTGGATTTTACAGGAAGCCAATGCAGAGAAGCTAAAACAGGAGAGATGTGATCTCTTTTCCTGGTTCCTGTCAGAACACGTGCTGCAGCATTCTGGACCAGCTGAAGAGTCTTTATGGACTTTTTTGAGCAGCCTGTTAATAAAGAATTGCAGTAATCCAGCCTAGAAGTAACAAATGCATGAACTATTTTTTCTGTGATTTCATTCATAGTGGTCTTAAAATGGTCTTGAATTTCATTCATAGTGGTCTTAAAATGGTCTTAAATTTAATTCATAGTGATCTTAAAATGGTCTTAAATTTAATTCATAGTGGTCTGAAAATTGTCTTAAATTTCATTCATAGTGGTCTGAAAATGGTCTTAAATTTCATTCATAGTGGTCTTTTTGCCTGGAATGACCTAAATATCGGCCTGGTTTAATCTCTGTAAGCTTTGAGAAGAGTAAACCTTCCTAAAAGTACGGCTTTGGATTAGCATTTCCCATTAATTGGCCACCAGGAAGAAGGCTCATGGTAGTTTTAAGTTTAGTGCTGACATTTATCCCACTGAGTATCGACTAGCTCTTTTCCTGTTTTTTTTATTTCATTTTTATTTATTTTTTTAAATCATAGCCTTTAAACTGTGCCAACAGCATGACTTAGTAAGCACCAGTTTGGAGTGATCCACTCATACGTGATCTGGAACAATTGATTGCCCATGACATCCTCACGTAGTCTTGTGTTCTTTTTTATTTGTTTAATTGTTTTCAGACATAAAATATAAAATAATATAAACTGAACAAACACAAACCAAATTAATTTAAAGCCATAGTGCGTGGTTTCTGTTGCCCCCATGAGTAGTTCTAAGTAATGACAACAACACCGTTGGCGCGTCCACATGATACAAGCCTTCCGTGATCGCGCACGCAACCCCACCCCTCCTCCACGCAGTTGCTAGTAGCCAAGGAGGGGAGTTATGTGGATTGACAGGAGGGGCTGCCAAATAATGTTAAAAAATATATTTTTAAGGAAAGATTCTTTCTCCAAAAATTCAAGTGTGTGTGTGTGTGTGTGTGTGTGACAATATACATTTATATGACTCCAAGATGTCAATAGCAAAGATAAATTGGCCAATTTGAAAAAAGGAATATGTATTTAGACGTTGAAAATAAGCTTACTCTATGTAATTTAGCCACTTGTATGTAGACTTGTATGTCTAACATTAAAACATGATGTGTGAATGATAACCATGATTTTCATCCAGTTAACAGTTTAATGTGCAACTCAGTTTTATACAGTACATGAAGTAGGGGGCCCCCGCTCGGGCTCTCTTTAAGCTAAGGGGTCCCTGGCCTAAAAAACTTTGAAGACCACTGAGTAAAGAAAGAAATAATCTGTGAGAACACGTGAGGCCTCTACAAAGCAAGATTTGGCGTTACCGAGGTAACTTCAGGTTCAACCCAGGATTTTGTGTATCATGACGGTGGATCACTTGTTACCGGGTTAAATTGCCGTTGTAATTTATGCTGAGCACCTCAGGAGCAGGTTATGTTGGAGATTAGCAATCAACTTGTGTAAAAGCCCCACCTACTGACCAATCGACACAGACAAGCCCATAACATTCCCTGATGGGTATTGTTATGAAAGATAAAGATTTTCAGAGGGAATTACGTTTTGTTGGTTTCTTGAACCGTGTGTTACCAATGGGCACATCTGTTTGAATTATGTTTTTGTATTTTTTATTTGCTCCTACGATGACTTCCCACTGCCAGGGTTGCAACTGAAATAACAGGCTAACGCGACGACGGTTTATGGAAAGCATAAGTGTAATTATGGTCCGAGCTTGTGCCTGGCTGATGGGGAAGTGATATTGATGCGCATTTACAGCGTTGGCTTTTGCTGCCAGCTTTCCTTCCTGTTTTAGGAAGCAGTGACTGTATTGTGTTTTGCCTGTAAAACCGTGTCTGTGTTCTTCATATTTATGTACAATTATAGATTGCTCTTCTTAATTAAAATGTCTGGCTCTGGTAGATGTATGCGATTGGTTATGCTGTGCACCTCTTTTATGTGAACATGCTGGATTGGGAAACCCTGGGTGGATTGAACTAGTTGTTCACCACCGTCGTGACACAATTTATGCAGGACCGCGGTTGTTAGGTTAGGTGAAGCTGGGTAGTGGAAAGAAATCCAGGGCATGTTGATCTTGATTCGTAGGGCAGGCCTCAGGTCAAAGCCCTTTAATGTTCTGAAAGTGAAGGCCCACCGTTGGCTCTGAAAGGTTTGTACCCTGCTCCATCTGGTAGGAAAGCAGCTGGAGTCAGTTTCATGAAGAGTTGTCGTTTTTGGAACAAACGTACCCATAACCACCTGAGAGAGACTACGTGTTTACAGCCATATTTTGACACAAAAACAGGAACATACACTGATCCCATAAATGGTCAGCAGAGAAGTGGAGTATGCTGCAGACATGGTTTGAGAAGTCTTAATGGAGGTTTTATTTGCAGTGAAATAGGGCTGTGCAATTAATCAAATGTTGGCTCCTAATCATTATTATTTTGCACATTACGTTTCACAAGTATAAACTCATTTTGGCTTGTGTTCCGAATGTAAAAAAACAATTCAAACAGGAAAAGTATCAAGGGAAATGTCACACTTCTGCGTGTTTTTTCACTGTTGTCTAGTTTTTCTTTTCACTGTTTGCAGCATCTGTCCAAAAGTCAATGAGTAATCATATTAAACAATCCTGATTTCAAAATTGACCAAAATAATTGTGATTATGATTTTTTTTTTTTTTTTGTATAGTCAAGCAGCCCTACTGTGAAAGTAGGTAACCATTGGAATTAGGGTTGGTTGTCGTTTTGGTTTTCCCCCGATACCGGTGCTATAGCAATACTTTTAAAACGGTGCCGATGCCTAACTGCTGCAGATCTGCTCCGGAGCGGCGGCGGAACCATTAGGTTTCCATTAAAGTCGACGTCTGTATTTTCACTGACTGGGGAACGGCTGCGTTCCGACTCCGTCCCAGCTCCGGCGACCCCCTGCCCTCCGGAGCAGATACGCAGAGCTTCTATTTTGGCCAGATGCCGGAGAGCTCCTCAGCCGGGCCGATTGTGCGGGACAGGAATTCGAGCACAGAAACAAAATAAAACATCTGGATAATTATCAAACTAAAATACACCGTGCTCACGACGGAGCACATTTCCCCGCACTACACCTTGAAAATGCCATAATGAGGCGGAGGCAGGCCTGAGGGCAACAGGTCAGAGGTTTTGTGGTTCTGTTTATAGAAACCACATCCGAACCTGGTGGGTATTGACCTGGTGGGGCCGACACGCAGCGGAGCCGTTCCGCAGTTGGTGGAAATCGGGGGTGAGCGGTGCCTGAACAGATTTTTAAGAAAGTAAAATTCACTGTAATGGGTGTGAATCCAAACATACCACAGCATCAAATATTCAAAAAATCAGTCGAGAACCCTTTAAAAGATGAACCCATTAAACATCTTTCTAAAATGTTGTATTCACTGTGTTCTGTTTCTCTCCTCAGAAACTCCGATGCCAGTCTGCTCCTCTACAAGTAAGAAAATTCCTTTTTTTTAACCAATTGGGTTGTTGGTCGCCTTTGTTTTCGATCGACAGATCTATCTGAACTAGCACCCACTTTATACTATACAAATATAAAACTACATAATCACATGACAGCTTCTTACTTATAGCACCAGCCCACTCAAAGCCTTAAATCCCAACATCCTGACGCCTACAGTAAAAGTGATGCTTTTACAGTTTTCAGGATTCTGTGTATTCTCATGAACGGGTCTGTACGATTCGAAAATGTATGCACACCAACACGTATGATCTCCTAGGACGGTGTTTCTCAAATGGGGGGACTTGTTTTTCTTTTCACTGTTTGCAGCATCTGTCCAAAAGTCAATGAGTAATCATACTAAATAATCCTGATTTCAAATGGGGGTACGTGGGGGTACATGGAGGACTGCAGTGGGTACGTGAGCACTTTCAGGAAGTTTTTTGTCGCTGTTTTTGTCGCTTTTTGTCACTATTTTCAACCGGTCTTTTTTTTTTTCTCCTAAGTTTGTTGGAAGATTTGTTGTTTGTCGAAAAAAAATTCCGTCTTCCTCAAGGTTTTTGTCACTTTTTTTGAAGTTTGTCCGCTTTCGTCTACTGTTACCCTTTTTCATTAGCATTTAAAAGTTATTAGTTACAGGGCTGTTTGGTAAATCCGTCGCTGCTCAGGGGGTACGTCACATTTAAAAAGCTGGAATCAAAGAACTTGGTTTTATTTTTCCCAAAAAATTTTACTTGTTAATCCATTTATCAAAACAGTTGGCAATTAATTTAATAGTTGACAACTAATCGATGAGTTGGTTTGAGGCTCTTTGAGGTAAACGACACCATGGCCTTGCTGTGGTGTACTGTACAGTAGGGTGGGAATCACAGTCTACCTCATGATACACGACACATGGCTCACGATGCTGATGCTGTCACAATACAGTAATTCTACAATAGTATGTTGCTAGACAATCCTTTAATGAGAGATTACAAATATCAGTCAAACTGCAAATACAACATGCCCATGAAAAGGTTGAGTGCAGGTTTTCTCTCATTATTCACTGTAAGCCCAAACAAGTTTTTCAGTCTGTAAATTAAAGTGACACAACTATAGAGCAACTGTGGGTCCAGACGTTGGACCCAGACGTGGCTGGGGTTTGGCCTGTAAAAATGATTACGTCTAATTGTCTTTTTTTTTTTCTTTTTTTTTTTTTTAGCTAATTGTGTTTTTTTTATTTAACCGCAATCAATTGCTGACATTAGCTAAGGTCCTAAGGGATGACTGTTGAGGGTAATTGTAAATTTTGTTCCAATGTGCCATATTGTAACTAATCATAGGTCGCATGGTTGAGCTAAAGCTGTGCTAGTTGTCGGCACTAGCAACAAAAACAGCAAGGGGGGGCAGGGGAACCGTTAGAGAATTTGTTTTATGATAATAAAGAGGCTTGGTTTACCTCATAGGCTCATAATTTATGTAATTACATTATCTGGGTCACACTACAGAGATATCACCAACATATGTGTCCTGGGATCCATTATTTGCTTAAAAAAAAGCAATAAATAAATAGATTATCTTAAATTTGACTGAAAGACACAATTCTATTGTTAATCTCAATTATTTCTGAGATAATTAATTGTACAGCAACATTTGGACTTGTTTCAGCTCTAGCTGGGGCATCTTTTATTTTCCTCTAAACTGCTGTCCCCCATCCCATTCCTGTTCAGCTGGTTAACTTCTGGTCACGTCTCCCTCATTCACGTGTCGAGCGTCACCTCAAGGAGCCATGAAGTAACCGCGCTGGGAGCAGGGAAATCTATTCAGAGCGCCTTCTTTTTTTCGTTTAAATGTCAATAATTGGTGCCAGCGTATTGATTCTTGTATCGCACAAAGGACAATATACCTACGTATGAGACACAGATTTTAGATGAGGTAATTCATTTTAAAAAGACTTAGTTCCAAACTAAGGTTGGAGACATCTGAACACGGGTTAAGAGTACCCCGGTTCCTTAAGTGCGTGTAAAGGATGGTCTTGTTGGTACCTCAAGCATCCTCAGCCGAGTGCCTACATTCATGTTTCTACATTACAAACTTGTGTGTGTGTGTGTGTGTGTGTGTGTGTGTGTGTGTGTGTGTGTGTGTGTGTGTGTGTGTGTGTGTGTGTGTGTGTGTGTGTGTGTGTGTGTGTGTGTGTGTGTGTGTGTGTGTGCGCGCTGAATATGTAAACGTGACACTTGGACAGTGTGCTGCTTGTGTAAACAGTGCAGGGGGTGTAACTATCAGGGCTGGGACGATATGCTTTTGTCCCACAATTCTAGAAGTGCTGCGATTTCCCTTCAACAAAAACAAACGTTGAATGATACCCTTCTAGAGGTAATATATCATCTAAAAACTGATTGTTTTCTATGGATATGATGTGGTTGCCGTCGGCATACCGTATAAACGGAACATATTAAGCTTAACCCTTGTATGGTGATGAACATGTATTCCTGACTCAATTCAGGAAATTATTCTGGAAATGATCACTTATGTTTTTTCATAGTGGATTTTTAACATGAATTATAACCGAATCCCACTTCCGTCTTTAATTGTGTGCTAGTAGAGACTGATTGCATTCCCTAAACATATATGTTATCTCAATTGTTTGAAATTGAAAACAATATTTGTTAATAGATTATGAAGTAACATTTTATATTAGAATTGTTTTTAAAACCCCAAATAAGTCACAGGTCAATATGACCCGAGGGATATGAGAGGGTCCCAAAAGTGAAGACAATACACGGGTTAATCATTGGTCGAAAGCTATGAAGAAAAATTTTTTGATTCTGCTGAAAATAAGTTTTTTTTTTTTTTTTTATAAATCATTACATGTACATTTCTTTCTCCCATCCTATGGAGCTAGAACAGTGACAGCAGCCTGTGGTATTGAAAATAAAATTTGGCATTAAAACAACAAATATTGGCATTGAAAAATAAAAACATAAACATCAAAAAATAATTATCTCACAATCTCTATGATATTTTGTTTGTGTTTTAAATATCAGTTCAACATTTTTCAGTGCCAATATTTGTTATTTCAATGCCAAATTTTATTTTCAGTACCACAGGTTACTGTCCCTGTTCTAGCTCCATACCATCCCTAGTAACTCAAATTTGGAATTGTATCTGCCTCTCAAACATTACATCTACATTACCAGTCTGTGAGCAGGATGAAGAGTTGCACACACTGCCAGCACATGTGAAAACTAACCGCTGGCCTTTGATGCTTTATTGGAGCCTCTGTTCACCTTTTACCTGGTTTAATGTTTTCTGGATCAATGCTAATCCGCTTTTTATATGAATTTTAACAGGCTTATTATGTTGTGGTGGTGCTAACTCTTTGCAGTTAGTCATGGTGCCCTGTGCCAGAAGAGGACATCTGTGACTTAACTCCTCCAATAAGAACCTCTTGTTTCACATCACACGACTCAAAGTGTAGACTCCAGTTAGAGCTGGGCAATATGTCGATATTATATTATATCAATATCATGATATGAGACTAGATATCATCTTAGATTTTGGATATTGTAATATGGCATAAGTGTTATTTCCTGGTTTTAAAGGCTGCATTACAGTAAAGACTATTGTAACTGGTTTGTGAATTTTGTGAAAGTACCAATTGTAGGCCTGCACAATTAATGGAATTTTAATCACGATTTTGGCTTCCCACGATCAAATTTGCGTGATCGAGCGTTTTTTATTTTATTTTATAGAACGCTGCTAGTGTTTTTGCAAAGCCAATCTACCGCTCCGTAAACCTCTGTCTGATCATGAGCCAGTCAGAGTTGTTCCTGCACCGTGCAGCTTAGTTTCTGGATGGAGACAGTCACAGAGGACAGAGTAACGGGAGGGAAATTCAACAGATAGCAGTCGGTCATACGGCGGTCTCAAGGTTTACAGTTTACCAGTAAACGCAACATTTTGTCCCGTCTGTGTTTTCAGACAACAGCAGTGACCAGTGCTAGTTAGTGCTAGTTAGCGCCTGTTAGCTCACAGGGCTCTAGGGCGCGAGTAATATTTTTCCTCTAGGACGCATCCGCTCCCTCTCGACAAACGAAGCAATGTTGTTTATATGGATATGGTTTAATTTTACGTCACATGACCCATTTCTTCTGTAAAGCCATGCCTGTGTTTGGCTCTCTCCTCTTACTGTCCACGCAGCCCCTCCCCCATTTACTCACACAGGCTTCCCAGCAACAGAGACAGAGCGGCGACAGCCACCGAGACACCGGTCCACGCTTCTGACATTTGTCCAGTTTGTCCAGCCGTTCCGCAGTCAGTGAAAATACAGACGTCGACTTTAATGGAAACCTGATGGTTCCGCCGCCGTTCCGGAGCAGATCAGCAGCAGTTAGTTAAAAGTATTGCTTTAGCACCAGTATCGGGGAAAAACCCAAACGATAACCAACCCTAATTCCAATGGTTACCTACTTTCACAGTAGGGCTGCTCGACAGCTGTATATTGTTAAGCATGAGAGGCAAACCTGTATTTGTACCAGTGTTTCCGCGGCTAATCCCGTTATCGCGGCTGCCACGGCGAGAAACACAGAAGTTATTGACTACAACTAACTTCAGTTCGTAGAGTAACAGCGTATGAAACAGCACCCCCCTCTCTCCCTTGCTCTTTTACAGTTATTGTTGAAAACAAGAGAGATACATTAATTTATTTCAGATAATTTTCTTTTACATGTGTTGCAGCTGTATGTATGTACAACATACAACTACAACATAAGAAGAATATAGCATAATATGAATGTGAAAGCAGTTATAAATAGCTTATGTAATTATAAAATTAGTCTTGGTTAAAATCAACAAATCGTGATCACAATATTAATCAAAATAATGTTGATTATCATTTTGGCCATAATCGTGCAGCCCTAACCAATAGTCAACAATACAATATCGCTGCGGTATCGGTATTGAGATATTTGGTCAAAAATATCTCTCCATGTCGCCCAGCCCTAAGTCAGGTGGTATTAAGCTTCATCTATACTTCTGCGTAAAATACACGCTGTTGCTTCGTACATAGGTACGTGGAGACACAAACCTACCCCGGCCGTGGCTATGTTGCGTTGACTCTACTAGACTTGCAACTGTGGGGTGGGGGGGTGGGGGGGACTTGTATCATGTGGACGCGCCGGCCGTTTTGTTGTCATTACTTGACAGCACTGCTGTTGCCAACTTGGCCTTTGTTTGTGGTGTGACTGATTGACCTTCAGCCTGCTTGGTCAAATAATCATTTAACATCATAAAATGAAAACATTCAAACCGTTACGTGTTACTTCTTTTTCAAAGGGCAGCCATTAATTACACATGAAAATCCTGTGTGAGTGCTCCTCTGATTTTATACATTAAAAAATGAAGTTTATTAATGCATTATAATCAGCATAACCGTGATTATACCTACACAAAACAGCTTTTCCCGCGTGTCTCTGCGACGTGTAACGTTAGACAGTCATTAGATCTTGGAAGAAGCATGCTGCGTGCTGATTGGCTCTCTGATGCAGGGGAGATTTACTAAATTAGATTTTGAATGACGAGGCGTTTTTCGATACTCGTTAGGCACCGACCTAACTGCCTCTAAAGTATCGAGTATTGAATTGAGTACCCAGCCTTACTGAAAATGGCCTGGGTGTGTCGATTTCCTGAAGTTAGTTTGTGTTTCTTTAAACTGAATAAGGGCTTGGAGTTAAAAACAAAGTATCGTTTGGTCAGGACAAACCTCAAACCTAGCAACTGTGCAGCTGATCCAGAAGTCTGGTACAGACAGGCCACTTTCCCCTGGTGACTGTGGGTCTTCTTTTCAGCAGCGGCCACTCACAGTGCTGTAGTTAGTGCATTTATGTTTGAAGGCATCTCAAAAGGGCTTTGGGCATTTAAAGCTGCCAGCTCGACACTGCTGCCAAGTGCTAACTGCCACCCTCCTCTGTGGGTCGCTTTTGTGTGTGTGTTGTGTGTTGTGGGGCTTTGTTTTAAGAGGATCAACTCAAGTTCACATCATGCAGCGAGCTCTTTGTGGTGCAAACAATTGTAGCACAACATTCATTTCTGCACTTTTACTTTTGTTTTACAGTGCACTTTTTATTATTTGTTTTGTGGGGCTTTTCCCTTAATTCAATAGTGACAGGAAAGGGGGAAATAGACCCTACAGTGTACTTTTGATTCCTTTATTGAAATAGGATATTATAGTTTTAAATACAGCCTGGGATCATTTCTGATAATTTGATGTCTTGAGCCCTAACTAGAATGCCTGAGTTTAGCTACTAAAACCATTTTCATACCTTCCATTGGGAAATATAAACACATTTTCCTGCAAAACCCTTATTTCAGTTAAAAGAAAGTTTGTCCATATCCACGACCTTCCACTTCCGGGTTGCTCCTGTTCTGCCTGAAATTCCACCGGATGACCCTCTATACAGCCAGATGTCCCTCCCCTTCCTCTTTTTCTGTGTTGGCGTCCTAACCGGTGGATTTCTGAGGACTATGGTTACCTGCTCCTCAGATCTCTGCAGGGTAAATCCAGACAGCTAGACGATCTGTCCAATCAGAGATTTCTGTTGACGACTAAAACAACTTTTGAACGTACACGTGTTCCACCAAAAACATCCTACCCAAGGCTATTTTGCAGAGGCACCGTGGCTCTGTCCGGCATTTGGTGCCGCCCATGAAGATGGTGATTGGTTTAAAGAAATGCAGATAAACCAGAGCAGCGCTGTGGAGGAAGGTCTGGCAACGTGAGACTAGTTACAGTGCAAACAGAGTTAGTTAGCTCACTCACCGGGGCGACCTGGCTCGGCCGGAGAGACGTGCTCATCAGCGGTAAAGTTAACCACCCCGACGGGGACGCAGCTGTCATCAGCGGGTAAACTCTGTATGAGTAGCTGGCTTATAAGCCAGTAATAAGCTGTGTTATAAGAGGGATAGAGGGATGTAGAGAGAGACGGTTATTATCGCAAATTGAACCCCATCAGGATGATTCTAGACCTGCATCACCCTGTTGGGGTTCTAACTGCAATAATGACCGACTCACTCTATTTCAGGGGTGTCAAACATACGACCCGTGGGCCAGAAACGGCCCGCCAAAGGGTCCAATCAGGCCCACTGGGTGACTTTGCAAAGTGTGAAAATTGCAGAGAAGTAATTAATTCCAATTCCAAATTAACCACTTTAATCTCAGAGAATATCCAAGTTCTTTTTTTCCTTAAACTTTCGACTTTAAT